>JAQQAC010002172.1:63789202-63801227 GCA_029783875.1 Phataginus tricuspis | reverse complement strand
AGGCCAGAAATACCAAAACACCAAAAATCATTTCACATCCATTGGTAACAAAAAATAAATGATTGTACTGGTGATTTGGCTTTATTTCCTTAGTTGCTTTACATTGGATATTTTAGTGTCTCTGATGTGTCTTGTTTAGAATGTATTTTTTAACTTGAAGTTTTTTACTACAGTACTTTGTTTTGTTTCTTATTTTTTCTTTTTCTTTTTTTTAATGAAGAGTTCTTTGAAACTGAAACCAAGGTTAAAGTTGAACCACCACCCCCCCAACTCAACCAAGAATCTTTTGCTAGTACTGTGCCCCAGTCATGTACAATCATGAAATTATAAAAATGGTGATATTACAATCTTGTGTGCATCAAAATGGCAGCAGTTCTTATCTCTAATGTCTAGACTTACTATAAGAAAAAGATAGAAAAATTAGTAAAAGAAGTATTCTAATTTAAAATTCATTTTATTAGGAGTCATTAAAACCTTTCTGTCAAATGTCTGCAGATAAACTCTTACAAAAGAAAACATTGATAAATTAAATTATATAAAAGTTAAAGAAGGAATTCTGCCCGGAAAAAACGCCATAAGTAAGAACAAAAGACAACACAAATTCTGAAAACACACAACATACAGTGACTATCACAAAAGACCAGTTTCCATAATACATAAGGATTTGCTATAAGAAAAAGGCACAAATGGAACAAATAGACAAAGGATATAAACAATTTGTGTGCACTTTCTGTATTTCAGTTAATATATTATGTAATAGATTTCTGTTAGGAAACTAAATGGTTCTTATACATATGTACAGTTAGGTAACATTCTTTCTTAGGGAGGGTATAGGGAGATTAGAACTTTATACATTGATGATGGGAATATAAATTGACAGAATATCTATGGAAATTGATAAAACAGTATAAGTTACAGATGTTCATGGCCTTTGTCCAGCGTTTCTACTTCTAGAATTAATCTGGTAAATACAATAATACATATTGGAAATGCTATATTTATAGGGTTTTTCATTGTACAGTGTTTATAATAGCAAAAGATCCAAAATCACTTAAATGTCCATTAGGCAGCTGGCTAAATAAATTTTCATACATCTCTGCAGTGGAAACAGTACTCATCTGTAAAAACAATAAAGACATTCTTTACTGAAAAAAAACTTCCCAAATATGTTGTTGGGTGAAAAAAGCAAGATGTACTTAAAATAATGCAACTTGTTTTTAAAAGGGAGCTGGCAGTGTTTGAATATGTATTATGAAAGAATACATAAGAAACAGTATGAAAACTGGAGGACAGGTTAAAGAAAAAGGCATTACTGTTACTCTTATTAAATATTGAACTATTTGGATATAATATATGAATATATTCAACTATATGAATATAATAATACCTATGCTTTTAAATCCTTCTGATTGAAATTTCTAATTAAAGGCTTTTTTCACCATTTCTTAGTATACATTTCAGATACTGGTACATATTAAAATTATACACAGGTGGCTGGCTATTGTCTTGCCTTGTTTAATCTATATATTCTCTTAGAAAAATAATGCTTTTGTTATTACTTGCTTAAATGTGATCAGGGTTATAAAAGATCAGAATCCAGGTTACTCATCAGCTTGGTCAGAAAATCACATTTTACCTCAGATTTTATTTCAGCCTTGAGATTCTTTTCAAGAACATAATTATCGCATAAGGAATTTTGAATGTCTGTGGATACCAGGTTAGGTGGAACTGTACAAGCATGGCTTTCTATCTCCACCTGGTGGTAAAAGTGTGCTTCATGGAAAAGGGATGGAAGAAGAGCCTTTAAAAAAAGAATCCCTGCTGTCTTGTACGTTTAACTTGTCAAGTGCTAGTTTTAAATCTACAAATATAGGTGATTGCATATCTATAATGTTTCTTTGAAAATTTCAATAAAGTAATTACATTATAGAGCAGTGTTACTACTAGCACCTGTAACACGTACTTGCTGGAAATGTGGAGATGTTGTGTAAGATTTTGAATTGAATGAGAAGACATGAAACTTGGGTTTTATAAACCAACTACCACTACCAAAAATGTACATCATTTCAAGTTAGGGATAATGGTTATACTGTTGCTTATAGAGATAAGATGGCAAGAGTACTGCATCTTTTAATTTTTGATTAAAAATAGGGTTAATGTTAAACATCCAACCTGTGTTACTAATTGAGGATAGACAATGAATGTTTAGAAGGTTAAAAAATACTAATATAAGTTATTATTAAAACTTAGTCTGTTTCTACCTAATGCCACATAATAAATATTAATAAATACCACAGTTTATTTTGTATCTTCCTCCATTCCAGGCACTTAGAAAAACCCTATGTAATATATAGTACTTAATAGTAGTTAGGCATTAAACATATTTACATATTCAAGAATTGGAAATTATGAATCATATATTTCCCTACTAAGAATATTTGATCAGAAAGATTATTCTACTTCCAGGATCCTACTATTATGCTTCTAAGGTCTTAAATCAAAAAGAAAAGCACCTCCAGGATACCAGATAGCTGTTATAAAGCCCATAAAGTCAGTGATTACAGAAGCTCTCTCTAAAGACAGAACTATATTTATGTGTATATTGTGTGTACTTACACCCAGGGGTGATTTTTTAAAAGCATTTTAAAACCAATAAGCATGACAAGACATGGGATTTGATTATTGGTACAGGGTCCTGATATCTCTTGATGCTAAGTCCTTTCATTCTTAGATCTTTGAGGGTGGTGGGTAGGCACTTGGTGGCTTGGAATAAGGCCTATTTATTAACCTTTATGGAAGTACATAGTACTGAACAACTGACATCAGCCTTTTATTTTAATGAGTTTATTTTCAGTTAAGGAGGATATACCTATCTTTCCTATAAATTCTTTATCATATTTATCTCATGTTTATAACAGTTACTTTAAAGTCATCATCTATTGCAACATCAGGACTGTCTGTGATTCTATTTATATTATTGGATTTTTCTCTTGACTCTAGGTCATATTTTCCTGTTTACTCAGTGGTCTGGTTGTGCCTTGTTACAGCATTGTGGATAATACAGAGATTCTGAATTCTGTTAACTTTGTCAGTAGAGTATGATCTTTGCCTAACAAGCAGTTAAATTCCTGGAGGATAGCCTTGGTCTTGGTCCTGTCACATGCAGTGATTTTTCTAGGGAGATAGGAGCAGGAGAGAGAAAGAACATAGTTTGAAAAAAAAGGAAGTTGACTCCTGCTGAGTGAAAATCACTTCACTGAATTACCTCTTGACATACAGTAACAGATCTAAAATATACATAAAGCTTTTATATTCTGCCTACCATATACATGTAAATTTTATCACTAAATTATAAATTTTGAAGAGAAAGAATATATAAGAATTTAAAAGGTGAGCTTTCTATTAACTGGGAATTTTAATTGATTACAAATATTCTGAAGTTCAAGATATGGAGCTGCATAACAGGACACGTTCTACTCAATATTTTTGTTGGGGGAAAAATACAGAGAATTCTTCATTGAGTGAAGTCCTTAGGGAAAGTCACCGAACCCAGCTTTCCAAAGAATTGAAGGTTTAAGAATTAAAACATTTTTTAACTACTGTGGATTAAAATAGTTCTGAAATAAACTCTTAAGTATCAAAGGAAATTTAACAGTATGTAATAGAGTATGTATTGTAGACATAGTGTTTTTTCACTTTATGCTTGAATTCGTTATAGTATTTGATACTCGCGTAATCTTTCTTAATATTCCCTTGGCTTTCTTTATACCCATTTCCACTAGTTCCCCTGGTTCTTTTTCTTTCTCTCTGCCAGTACCTTTGCAGTCTCATTTATAATTCCCCTTTTCTCTTGCCCTTTCCGCCCCTTCTTTCCTTGCTCCCACAAACATTTAGTGCCAAATATAACTAGCACTGCCCTAGGGGCTGGGCATGTAAAAGTAATATAATAACCAAAGTAGGCATTTATTTGCTGTTAGGTAAGTAAATGTTAAATCTCTTTGCAAATATTATTAAGTGCTGAGACCATATTACATTGTTACTTTTCAGTACTTGGTTGACTGAAAGGTCTTCTAAAGGGAGGGAGAAACTATTTTTTTTAACCTGTGAATCTCTATTGCAGAGCGTAGTACCTGTTACAGAGCATGGGCTTAGTAAACGTTTGTTGTATGAATGAACAATGTGAGACTCAGTGATACCCTTAGAAATACAGTGATCCAAAACTATTCTCTTCAGTGACAGTAGCCACTAGTCAAAAAAGAAAGTTATTTTACATTGCTAGTTCAAAGTAAACACAATCTAAAGTTCACTTCTTTGTCACACTAGCCGTATTTCAAAGGTACAGTCACCACATGTGGCTAGAGGTACCATGTTTGATAGTACAGATACAGAAGATTTCTATCACCGGGGAAAGTTCTGTTGGACAGGCTAGAGGATTGTTACCCCTACTCCGTGGCCCCCGACTGTCATCCTGTCATTAGTTCTTTCTGTGGTTTCTCTGCCTTTTTCCTTTCTTGTCAGCTATCACTTACTCTCCCATCTTCTAATTTGCTATTTCAGGATTTCTAGTTCTTAACCCAGTTCATCAAGTTTGTGATGATGGTTGCCCATAGTCATACATTTCTTCCAGAATTTCTGATTCTAGATTGAACTACTGTGTAGCTAAATTGTGATAAATGATGGTTTTATTAGTGGTTTCATGATCTTCTCTACATGAGTATTCTCCAGAGCAATTCTGTTTACACTCAATGCTTTCCTAATGTGCTTTCTTAAAAGAAAATTAATTCTAAAATGCTTATTTTTCTATAGTTTGCAGTCTGTGCTGGAAGATCTCCTGGTTGCTACTTCTGATGGACTTCTTCATCTTATTCACTGGGAAGGAATGACGAATGGAAGGAAAGCTATTAATCTTTGCACAGTACCCTTTTCAGTAGATCTGCAGTCATCCAGAGGTAGTTACACTTATTGCATGGGGTAGAACCAGATGTTTAATACTTGGTATATTGTAATCTAGTTAGATATTTTCTGTGGATGAACATTGATTTTTCTACTTCGAAATTAATTATGCAAGGGATGTGAGAGAGAGGGAGAGACGGAGTGTGTGTGTGTGTGTGTGTGTGTGTGTGTGTGTGTGTGTGTGTGTGTTAATGTGTGTAGGAAGTAGTAGTTTGTTAGTCTCTATTTTTGCCCTGTAACTGTCCTTACAGAGTTTGCAAACACATATGTGAGGAAATTATTTACTATTTTTACATTCAGATTTCATGTACTTATTTTCTCATCAGTAGGTTCATTCCTGGGCTTTGCAAATGTGCACATAAGAGACATGGAATACTGTGCCACACTTGATGGGTTTGCTGTTGTATTTAATGATGGTAAAGTTGGATTTATCACACCAGTGTCGAGTAGATTTACTGCAGAGGTATGACTTATTTACTTGAAATTTTATTTTATTTTGCATTTATTAATTTTAGTCTTTGTTATTAAATCCCTCATTTTCCTTATTTAAGATTTTAGGGGTTGTTAATTCCTTTTTAAAATCAGCATTATACATATAAATAGTATAAGTAAACAATTGTATTAGACATGTTGAAGAAATGATAGTTTCTAGTTTCTGCCTTTCTTTCTGCTTTCATCATGCCCAATTTCCATTCTTGGAGGTGGTTACTTTTTTATTCCTTTATTATTAATTTTGCTGTTTATCTCCATTACTCTGAGTATTTCCTTTAATTTTTAATTTTTCGGCTCTGTTTATTGACTTACCACTGTGGAAAGGACCATTTATTTCCCTCCTCTCTGTATGTACCACATTCAGATTCTTCCCATCATCCCAATTATTGTGATTTCAATTAGATTGCTATTCATTGTTTATATTGTTATTAATATGTAGACCCTAGTAGTATCCGAGCCATTTAATATGTTATTTTTCCTTTCCTGCAGATTTCCCCTCCTACTGGGAATTGTTTGTTCTTTACATTTCCTTAGTTTTTATGTACTTACCACTAACTCAGCCCCAAACTTGCCTACTGCTGGTTGTATAAGTAACCTCTCAATTCTTTCAAACACATTAGGTGTTTATCTGTTATATCTTCTTGAAGAAATTCCTCTTGGGACTTTCTGGTCTGCTCCAAACTGGACTGGTTGTTCACTCTACACACCTTAAACATAGTTATATTTTTGGGTTTTCCATCATCACCATTCCAAGGATTCCCTTTACTCCTTTATTTGTAGGAAATCCTTTCACAGTTGTTAATCAGTATATGATTAGTTAATACATACATTTAGATGCTGTGATAGAGGCTCAAAATAAAAATTTGGATTCATTGATAGCTCTGCGGGTTTTGGTAGACTTGGATGACTATAATCTTTGCCATAGGGTGAGCTAACTGAGCTATTTCCTTTCCTCTCCTTTCTGTATTCAGTGCTCATTGGAGGAGAGTCCTACAGTCCCTACTAGAGACTATATACCTGGCTGACCCAATATTCTGGGATTTGAGTTATGTAAGAGGTAGACTAAAGGGTCCAAATTCAGGATGTAAACTTTGACTGATCCATGTGTGCAGTGTGTATCAGAGACCACCGTGGTTTGGTTTATTTGGTTCTGTTTTTCACCAAAGAAAAATAACCGTTTTTTTTTTGTTGTTTTGTTTTTTTCTCTTGAAGTGGAGGTAGGGTATTTCTTACCATCTCTGCTTAGGGAGGTGCAAAGGGAAGACCCAACTGCTGCTTAAAAGACCTTGAACCAGTCCTACTGCTTTTAGGTCAGCTTTTTAGAGACATGTAAATTCTCAAGCCCTTTGTGTATCCCAAAATAGAAATTTAGCTGTTTCTCAACATTCCTTATTGCCAGTTATGGATTCTACTCATCCATATGCTTCCCAGTTTCCCAAGTTTTCTCATGCTACCTTATCGTCCATTCTTTGTTCTGGCTAGTTTATATTTTTTGAAAAAAAAAATCTTTTAATAAAAGTTGAGGTTTTAAGAGTCAAAGAAGCTGAATATTCATGCTCAGCATGCTGTCTTTAACTGGAAAGGATTTTAACTTTTTAAGGGTATATTTTCTTCAGTATGGTTTCTGCTTCAATATTCCTAATAACTATTTTCTCTTACACCTTTTCAAATAGTAAGTACTAAGTGATACATTTATGATAACATGTCACTATGTAAATAAGAATAAAAACCTTTTGACTAAATTTTTTTACACAGTGCATATATATTTGTAATTATGTTTGGGATTTAAATGTATTAACTGAAAACAAAAATATGAGAGCTGAAAAAGTGACTGACTGACCCTCTTTTGAATATCAGCTTTTATTAGTGTTTGGCTAAATTTGTCCAGTAAATTAAGAATTTAAAAAATAATGAAAAGTAGATGGACATTATTACTAAGTAAATTTAAATTAGAAAATATGAATTATAAGAAAACAATGCATATGTATTACTGGTAATTGGGAAATACACTAATGACAAATTTTTATTAAACATTAAGTTCTTTATAAAAACTGTGTTTAACATTGTTTAATATATTTAACAGATAGATTAAAATAGGCAGATGATGTCACCTCTGCTCAGAACCTTTCAGTAGGACTAGATAATAAGGACAAAATCTGCTGAGAAAACTAGAAAAACTAGAGAGAGAATACTTTAAAATGTGCTTAAAAGCTTTGGAGAGCTAACAAGACAATAAAAGAATTACCAGGCTAGGGGAGGCCTGAGGCCCACGTGTTTGAGGCTGTGGTGAGCGTGAACAAATGAGGCTGTATGCAGTAATATAGTTGTGGATGCCTCTCACAAACATGTTGAATGAAAGCAGCTAGACACACAAGAATATGTGCTGGTTTTGTTTTATGTAAAATTAAAGGAACAGTAGAAACATAGGGAGTTATGTCTAAATTAGTATTTCGATGCATACTTAAGTGGTAATGGTCTAAAGGAAAAGGAAGTGATTACCATGTAAGTCTGGATATTGGTACTTTGTGGTAGGAGTGAGGGGATATTGATTAGCAAGGACATAGTTGGGGACCCTTGGAAACTAATAATTCTTGACCTGAGTGGTAATTCCTTAACTGTTTGTGTTGTGATATTATTGAGATGCACATTTTTCTTTTGTGTATTCTTCTCTAATGTATAATAATTTATAACAGAAAAAGTTAAAATTCCAGTGATTCCCCATATGTAAATTGGAGAAAAAAATAAAGTTTTTATAGTGGCTTTCAAAGCGCTATAAAACTGGACTCCTGTTATATCTGTTACCTCATCTCCTTCCCCCATTCCACTCTACTTTGTCTGCCTAGGCCTCTTTGATGTTCTTTGAACATGCCAAAAGTAGTACTATAATAGGGCCTTTGTACTTGTTGTATCTCCTCCAGTACTTTCCTCAAAATGTATCTTCATAGGGAAAACCATTTCATAGTACATCCTTCCCCCATACTCCCTCTTCCCCATAATTGCTTTATTAGTTTTTCCTATAGCATTTACCAACCTCCAAAATACTGTATAATGTTTTTTAACTTGTCAGCCTTCTAACAAATGCAAGGCAGGAAACTGAAGGGGATTTTGGTGTGTTTTGTATACCTGCCCTATTCTCAGCACCTAGAGTGGCCCCTGTTGAATAGTGGGCACCTGGAAAATATTAGTTAATACGAAGGAATGAATGAATTTCAGTTTAAGCAGTGGTCCAAACAAATAATGCTCAATGCTATCTTTACCCTTTTTTTTAATCAAAAATAGTCTAGTTTTCTTATTAAAATTGAAAAAAAAATATTCCTACAGAAGAGAGTGAAATATTCCATGGTTAGAATTAAGCAAAATATGTGGTGGTATATTTAAAATAGAGTTGTATTTATATTACATCTTCTAATGTTTACTGGTGAAATAATCCAAAAATAAAGTGCTATATTATAATGTGCTATTTTTTTTGTGCTTACTAAAAGCTAACAGTCATGATGACCTTTGCCTTAGAATTTATAATCCAGACACCCTTGATTTGGCAAATAAAAACAGACAATGGAGCTAAATCTATTCTGTGTCTATATTCAGAATCAAATAGCACATAAACAATAATGTCATTCATTTATTAAATGTTTAACTTGTTGAATGCTTGGCATTAAGTAATTTACATTAAAAAAACAAAGTTTGAAGAGGTTAAATAACCATTTTAGCAAGTAATTAGTAGACCTGAGATGTTTTGTCAGGCTGCCAGATACCATGCTATTAACCATGATACTATAAAGCAAAGGAATAATAAAGAATAGTAAGCAAATGAAAAATCAGAAATGGCTTCTAAAGGGTAGACCAAATAAAATTTACAGTTTCCCACTGATTGGGAGGTTAAACACTATGTGTTAGAAGATGAGAATAGTGATAGCAACTTAGATGCAGTTTGTGCTGTCAAAAAGTTTGCATTCTAACCAGAAAATCATCTTCATTTAATTTGAATTTGGAGATGAAATGTCCATTTTTTAGTGTTTTATAAATAAATTAACTAGCACTAGACTGAATTCATTTGGGAATATTATTGAACCAATTAATGAAATTGATGGTTTAAGGAAGAAAATTGAGATGGTAGTCCTGATGGAATATTTTCCTATCCAGGTAAAACCAAATAAACAGTGAAACTGTATGTTTATTGAAGATGAGTTATGTTTATTTGCCCTGGACCAAGCTGATTATTGAACCAATGAATGAAACTGATTGTTGCTCTGGGAGGAGGGGAGTCCCTGCTCTGAGGAAGTTCACTATGAATTCGATGAGACTGAGTAACAACACTGGAACACTGGGGGTTTAAAGGGGCTCATACCAAGCTTTATTCTTATGGTGTTCACCCAGCTATGTACAAGCTTTAAGCCGGTTTCCATCTCTGGCCTGGCTACAGCCTCTGTAACCCAGCATGCTGCCTCTGGCTCCATCTCCTGCTCCCCAGCATGGGCCTCTGCTACTTCCTTCCTAGCACCAGGGCTCCGTGGCTTCCCTCTGCCAGTCTCCAAGCACTGGGTAGAATTCCGTGGGACATTCTTTATGGTGAGGCTTTATTGGCAGGTAGACATCTCACTGCCCAACAGGTGGTGCAAGCAGGCATGTATACAATGGGTGATAGTAGAATCAGGCGAGGTGAGAATCCTGGCCATGATATTTCCATTTTCCCTACACTTAGGTTTTAAGGGAGAAAATTCAGATAGTCCTGATGGGATATTTTCCTATGCCAGTGAAACCAAATAAACTGTAGCACTGTGTGTTTACTGAAGGTGAATTATATTGATGACTGTATATTTTGGAGAACACTTTTTAAACCTTAACTGTTTTTCTTTCTTTTAGCAACTTCATGGAGTTTGGCCACAAGATGTTACTGATGGAACTTGTGTGGCGGTAAATAACAAGTATCGACTAATGGCATTTGGTTGTACAAGGTAAGTGATACAGACTTCTGTGTTTTGAGACTTATTGGCAAAAACAATGATTTTTAAACATAAGATGTTCTTAAGACACTTGTAAACCTTGTCATACCTATTATAAATTATGAATCAGCCTTTATATGAAAGCTAATAGTAGTTCATTAGATTGAAGCAAACAAATCTAAAGGGCAGATTTTGGAGATTGTTTTAATTTGTAAAAGGGACCATTTTCTTCAGTGGTAGGAAATTTGGTTAGAGGTTGAAAAGATTAAATCAATTAAAATTTCAGTTCCTTATTGCTTAAAAGTGAATCAGGAAGATGTTTATTCACTTTTAAAAATAATCCTTGCTTTTTAAGACATCAATGTTAACATTGCCTTTGAATTAATGGGTTATGCCTTAGTTAATGAGTATATTTAAAACATACATAAAATCAGTTTCTTGCTTTAATTCAAATAATGCAGGTTTTAGAAGCAAAGCTGAATGCAAACTATTCATTCAACAAATATGTATGTGTCTACCATACACCAAGCTCAATTCTAAACACTTCGGGTACATTAGAAAACAACAAAGACATGACTTTGTCAAACTTACATTTAAGCTCAAATAAAAAGATTATTTCAGATACTTACAGTAATGCCTTATAATATGTATAGTGATTTTTAGCCTTCAAAACTCTTAAATTGAAATTCCATTTTACCATCGAAATGAGACTTAATGATTCTATAGACCATACATCTAGTAAAATCTTCAGCTATATCAAGTATAAAAATATTTCTGTTAGTATAAGTAATAAACATGTTATAAGTCACTTCATTACACTCTAAATAATTTCTTTGTAAAGGAGGGGTCCTCATCCTCAACAGCTTTTTACTGAGGAGATAAATGTAAAAATAAAAGGAAATTTAACTTAATACAAGACAGAGGAAAAGCTTTTTTTTCCATATTCTTTGTGGGAATTTTTGGGATTACTGATTGAATTCAGTTTTAAAAATAGATTTTAGAAGATTTAGATTTTCTTATCTCTTCCTAAGTCATTTTGGAAAGTTACATTTTTCTAGGAATTGGTTTCTTTCATGTACACTGTCAAATATATTGGCTAGAGTTTATAATATCCTTTTCAACTTTTCATATTATAAAATAAAAACATACTTAGAGAAAAGTGCATATCCAAATATTCACAGTTTTATAAGTAATTGTAATATAAACGCCTGTCTTTTTCCACAATTGGGTCAAGAAATACATTATCAGCTACAAGTTTTACCCCTTTTACTTCCTAATCACAACTCCCATTCTCACCTCAAGTTACTTATATCCAATCTTCATCTTCTGTGATAATCACTTCCTTGACTTTATAGTTTTACCATCCATATATGCATTCCTAAAGAATATAATTTAATTTACTTTATTTTGAACTTGACATGACTATAATCATATCCTGTATTTTGTGTTTTGCTTCTTTTAGTCAACATTGTGAAATTTGTCCATGTTGTTTGCCAATAGTTGAAATCATATTTATTATTGTGGGTTTTTTTTTTCCTTTTTTTTTTTTTAATTTTTTTTTTTTTAATAATTTATTTTATTTTAGTATCATTAACCTACAATTACATGAGCAATACCGTGATGATTGAACACCCCCC
>JAQQAC010002172.1:63664034-63784202 GCA_029783875.1 Phataginus tricuspis | reverse complement strand
CGCTTCGATTGGTCACAGAGTTCTCTTAATATTCTTTCATTCTTAGAGATCCTTTTATCTCTCTCTGCCTCAGCTTCTTTGTATTCCTGGTCCCTGTCTTGTAATTCCTTGATCGTGTCTTGAACCTGATTCAATCTGCTGTTGAGCCCTTCGATGGCTTGTTTCATTTCTGCATTGTCTTTCCTCACTTCCCTCACTTCCTCCCTCAGCTCTTGCACATTTTTCTGTAGATCCGTCAGCATGGCTATGACTTTTATTCTGAATTCTTTTTCTGGAAGACTGTGAATGTCCATTTCTCCAGATTCTTTCTCTGGGGTGGTGTTTGTCTGAAGCTTTGTCTGTATCATATTCTTCTGTCTTCTCATGACTATAGAATTGGTTGTTGGTAGCAAGGAGAGATAAGAAAGGAGAGACAAGAAAAAAAAGAGATTTCTACTAATAATATAAAAGTAAAAGGAGAGAGAGAGAAGGGAAAAGAAAAGAAAGAAAAAGAAAAGGCAGCAACACCTAAAAGAAAACAGCAAGAACAACAACAAAACAAAACAAAACAAAAAAAAAACAAAACAAAAAACAAAAAAAAACACCAAAAAGCCCACCGGGGGTGGTTTCTGTGCGAATGCTGTAGGTGGCGCTATTGCTCCGCTATTCCAGAGCCGCGGCCACGTCGCTCCACACGGCCCTTTAAATCTGTGGCCGGGTGAGAATGGATGGGAGGCTGTTGAAAGAGAGGGAAAGAAAAAAAGGAAAAGAAAGGGGAGAAAAAACAATAAAAAAAAAAAAAAGGCAAAAAACAAAGAAACAAACAAAAAAAGCCACCGGGCGTGGGTTCTGCGCGAGTGCTGTAGGTGGCGCTGTTGCTCCACTATTCCAGCGCCACTATAGTTCTGGCTGGGTTGGAAACAATGGGAAGCTGTTGATCTCCGTGGGGGTCTCAATGGCGGGCACTCTTTCCCAGTCGCCAGCTACGGGGTCCAAAGCTCTCCAGGACTCCCAGCGTGCTGGGCTCAGTTCGCGGGGCTATCCGGCCCCTCTACTGAGCTCCTGTCTCTTTAAGACCGCTGAGGTAGAGCGCGCGCTTTTCTTCCCCTTTTTCTCCTTTCTTTTTCCTTCCCGGAGCCTGCCGCGGGCAACTTGCACTTTCCCGGCTGGGACCCTGTGCCCTCTGTCTCTCCAATCTCCGCTACACCGCAGGCCGTGTGTCGGTGCTCCGGGCTCAGACTTCCACTCCCTCCTGGCTCTGAATCCTCTCCTCCCGCCGGAGCGCAGGGGGAGAGGGACGCTCGATCCGCTCGCGGCTCCATACCTTACCCGCCTTGCCGGGACTCCCGCCGGAGTGCTGGGGTGGAGGGGCGCTCCGGGCGCAGACTTCCACTCCCAGCTCTGAATCCTCTCCTCCCGCCGGAGCGCTGGGGGAGAGGAGCGCTCTGTCTGCTCGCGGCTCCGTACCTTACCCGCCTTGCCGAGACTCCCGCCGGAGTGCTGGGGTGCAGGGGCGCTCTCGTCTCGCTGGATCGTGTTTCCGTCCCGCCTCGCCGGGTGCCGAGTCCTCTGTCCGGCGTGTCTGGCCGCCGGAGCTCTGGGGTGGGGGGAGCGCTTGGTCCCACCGGATCGCCGCCCGTCCGCCTCACCGGCTGCCAAGTTCTCACAGGTGTAGCTGTACGCTGTGCACTTTCCTGTGTATTCTGGTCTCTCTTTTAAGGATAGTTGTATTTGCTGTATTTTCGTGAATAAATATAATGTTGGGAGGAATTTTTCTGCTAGTCCGTTCACGACGCCATATTCCCGGAAGTCTCCTTATTGTGGGTTTTTTTTTTAATGATCTGTAAATAGTGTTCTAGCGTACAAAAATACCATAATTTATTGATTTGCTGTTAATGGACATTTACATTATTTCTTGGTTTCCAGAAAAGAAACACTCTTATATAAATCCAGTATCTTTATTACACATGAGAAAATTAGAGATAAATACCTAATAAGATCTAATACTCAGTTCATACTCAGATTAACCCAGTTGTCACCAAAATTTCTTTTGCTGCTTTTTTGTTCCTACCAGATTCGATCACAGTTAGCATTTGGCTATTATCTCTCTTCAGTCACCTTTGCCTATAACATTCTTTACACCTTCTTTCTCATTTTCATGACATTAACTTTTTTGAGTGCAGATCAGTTGTTTATAGAATGTCATACATCCTAAATTTGTCCCATTATTTTCCTCATAATGGCATTTAATTAGTTTCTAACACCTGTAGTGACTGGAACCTTGAAGCCGATTCTAACTGTGCCCGTACAAATGACTAGAATAGAAAGACAACACATCAGCATTTAGAAGAAACTCAAAGAGACAGGAGCAATGGCAGATATGCTGTTATATTGCCTACATTCAGGGATAGCACCTAGGGGTCTAGCACGGCCATATGTTAGAATCCAGGAGAGGTACTCTGGCCCTTCCCCAGGATGATGAAGGTGGAGCCTTGGCCTTCAGTGTTTCAGTCATCTCAGCTGTCATTGGTTGAGAGAGTTCTAGCCTTTCCTCTGGCATGATGATTGGTTGGGGTAAAAGTTTTGTGGTTGTAGCTGTGTGACAAAACAGACCGGGGACTTCTAGCCCTGATTTGCCAGCATTACCAGAATTAATCATACAGCTAGACTGTAGCTGGTGTCCTTACAGTTCTGTTAGAAGCCAGTTTTCTTTTAGGATGCCAATTTGCAGAGGAATCAGTGTTACAGTCTCACTCTTACCTTTATATTTAAAGGTTTGATTAGATTTCTTGTTAAACAGTTTTGTCATGTGTGATGTTGTATACTTCCTTTGGCATCGTGCAGCAATAAATGTTGAGTTGTCCCAGTATTAATAATGTTAAATTTGATCATTTATGGTGAAAATATGGGCCATATCTTTATTATTGAAATGTTTTCTGCTTTGAAATAAGAAAGTGCATCTTTTAAATGAAAAAGGTTTTGCCCTTATAATGTGCTAATGAGAAATGCAAAGAAAAATAATTTAAAGAATGTTGGCTGTGTAGAATACTTAAAAGGGTAATTGTCCATCTTTTGTAAGTGTTGGCTTAGCAGCTACTTCTTATATTAGAAATATAATACAAGCCCTCACTGACTTGTTAGAGCTCAACAACCCAGAGCCGCACTTGAGAATTGTCAGATGGAAAGCAAAAGCAAGTAATACCTCCTGGCCACTTGGTGCTGCCTTTCAGCAAAGGGTCCTGTTGGACAGGAGCTCTGGAAAGATACCTATCCAGGCATTTGGCTTCTGACTAAGATGGAATAATGAGATTTCCTTTCCCACCTGAAAAAACCATGAAAGTGGACAAAAATATTAAAAAGGTGTTTTGAATTCAAGACACAGGCCATCAGGCAACAAAGGACAGTGATCCCTGAAAGATGGGAAACAAAATAAGAAAATTCTACAAATGTCCCAGACTTAATTGCTTTGAGAGAGTTTCCAGGGCGCAGCATGAGGTTGGGGGACAGAGCCTGGCAGATCCCCAGAGTTGAATATGTGGAAATGAGAATATGAGGAGACCAAAGCAGCTAGGGCTCACAGGACAGACACCAAAGAGGACAGGGGCACAGAGAGGGCTGTAGAGATTCCCTTTTGAGTATTAAACATGGAAGTTCTAAAAAAGACCCACACCAAACATTGCAGAAGAAAAGATCAATAAACTTAGAACAGAGCAAGAGAAATTAGCCAAAATGAAACACAAAAAAAATGAGTTAAGTACAGAGCTTCAGTGAGCTGTGGGATGACCTCAAGTGGCATATTATTTCAAGTATTTTATTTAGTCCCAGTCCTGATCCTTGAGAAGAGTTGGGTCTTGCTACAAATGAATCAGAGCTGCTGAGGGGAACCCATCTGACTTCTCCTGCCATGAAGGAGCACATATAAGTGCCAGAATATTGTGGTAGTCATAAGCCAGTGTCATCCTAATATGTGCAAAAGCAGCCTTGGATTTAAAAATATTCTCAAAATGTTGTATTTTTTTATCTGAAAATAGCTATATAAGCAGAAATGGTATTTTTTTATGATCGTTATAGTTCAGTTTTGAAATGTAGGTTAGAAGTAATATAAGTAGTTATAAGTAACATGTATACACACACATACACACACACATATATATATATATAATACAGTTTTGGTTTATGGCCCTTCATAAATTTGACCCTTGTAGAGGTTTTTTAAACAAAGTAATTACATACACCGTATACACAAAAGAGCATGTATCGTGTGTAGATACAAAAATAAGATATAAAAAATAGTAAAATGGAGAGCTGTATAAATTACCATCTAACATGAGAAATAGCATGTTATCAGTGCTGATGAAGCCCCCTACCTGCCCTCTTCTTTAATATTACCTTTTCTCCACCAAGACAGTTGCTAATCTGGAATGCATATATATTAGCTCTTTGTAGTATTTTTGCACACAAATGTATTTACTATGTTTTGAATGTTTTTGACTGTATAGACAAAGAATTATATACTACATGTATGTATATATTTGCTATCCATTGTATTGCGTGTGCCTAAGGCGTGCTCATTTTCAGTGCTGCATGGCATACTACTATGTGAATATACCACATTTTATTTTTCCTTTCTCTTACTTACTGCTGGATATTCAGATTGGTTTTTTTTTTTTTTTTGCATGTATACACAATACTATAATGAATGTTGTACATGTTTCTTGATAAATGTAGAGGAGAAAACTTCTGGGATGTATTCTGGGAGGTGAAATTGGTAGATTACAGAATATGTATTCAAATTTATGAGATAACTGCAAGTTATTTACAGTGTGTGTTTTTTTTCAAGTTTACTCTCCTACCAGAACCTAATAGTTGCCATAATGATGCTTTTTTGTATTTATATCTGTCTTTTTTTTCATTAAAAGTTTGTTTTTCCACAGTGGCTCAGTACAGGTTTATACAATAGACAACACCACTGGAGCTATGCTGCTGTCTCATAAACTAGAGTTAACAGCAAAACAATATCCTGGTGAGTCCTCTTTTCTTATTCTTATGTTAACACTTATTTTAACATTTTTAATGAACAGGTAATGATATATGAATGAATGTTTAAGTTAAATGATGAATGCTCTAGGTCAAATATTGTTAAAACATAATATTCTCTATGACCTAGAGATTTCTGTGTGACTGGAGAGGCTCCTGGAATACTTCTTTTAACCCTTTATTTAGTTCTCTGTCCTCACTTAATTTTAGCCCCTATATTCCTTGTCCAGACCTCATTGTAGTCTCTTACCTGATCTCCTTGCCTCTGTTATTTTTACGCCTTCCAATTCAGTTTATTCCTTCAGCAAATACCTTAACAAGTCCTATAGGCCAGACGCTGTTCTAAATGCTGGATGCATAGTTAAAAACAAAACAAGCCTGTTTCTGAACCCTTAGTGAATCCTGAGCTGGGAAGTTCAGCTCTGTAACAGAAAGTCTTTGGGTTACTTGACAATATTTTCCTCATTATGCAGATTATCATCATCTGTATGTTACCAGCTAGATGAATTTTCCTAATCCAGCCACTTGAAGATTAGGTTAATCACCACTAAGATTTTATTGTGTATCTCTACAACTAGATTTTAATATGTGTTATGCTTCAGAAGTAGATACACATTTATGTACGTATCTATATATTTTTTATGTGGGGTAATAGGAATACTGTTTGTAACCTTTTTCAGTGAACATTAACATCTTTTCATTACAGTAAATACATATCTAAGCCTTTTTATTTTCTTGCATATGAAATTGCTTTCATTTTGTAAACTTTGATTTTATATGTTTCTTCTTGGTTTGGTTTTAAATTTCTCTCCTGGACAAGTATAAAGTAAATTCATAAGAAGTGATGTTTCTTACATATGCTCCCATTATTTTCATCTACATGCATGACAGTTATTCACATACCTGAATTATGATAGGAATTGCTAGCATGAGCATTCTAAAGTTCTTACTCTTTTAACCAAGCCTGTCTTCTACAGGCTAAAAATATGTATACTACCCCTTTGTGGCAGATGTACTTAGAGCAGAAATTTATTAATGTTACAGTTGGAAAGAATTTTAATAGATCTTTTTGAATTGCTGATGGGAAATGCTGGCATATTTCATTTAACAAAGAAACTTGGATTTTACTACACAATGAAATTTTCTCCTTTAGTAATTATAAATGGGGTCGAAAGAACTTAGTAGTTAAAGGAAGATATGAGCATCTGGAGTACTCAAGCTAGAGTTTACCTACTTACTCCTTATATAAGATTAAATTCTAATTTATTTAACTTGAATCCCTCTGATATTATTATGGAGAATACAGATAGTGGTAAAATATTATTTTACATTTTTAAAATACCATAAACTTTGCACAGTACTTCCATACTCAGTGTTGAATCATTCAAGAGGTATTATCTGCATTTGACAGAAACTGATTTGCCCAAAACCAAAGACTTCTGAAACTACACAGTTGTAGTTACTCAAGCTAATAGTGGCCAAAATTTGCTTTCACTTGTTTTAAATCACTTGGGCACTGAGTTTGTACTGCTTAGGTCAGGTCAAGGCTAATGGGGCCTTACTGATTTTAAATAACCCTAAATGAGCAGGATTTCTTTTATCTCATTATTAAACTGACATGCCTTTCTGATTATTTCACCTTAAATATATAGACTATAAAAAATACTGTTTCTAAAGGAATCATTTATTTTTAACTCTTCTCACAATTTCTTACCAGACATTTGGAACAAAACAGGCGCTGTTAAACTGGTCAGATGGTCTCCTGACAACAGTGCTGTAATTGTGACCTGGGAATATGGAGGCCTTTCTTTATGGAGTGTATTTGGAGCCCAGCTGATCTGTACACTTGGAGGAGATTTTGCGTGAGTCAATAAAAACAAATTTTAAATAAAATAATTCCATTCTCCCAGATAATATACACATACACAAAATTGTCATACTTTGTGTCATACTTTTATCTTATTTGACTCTTAACCCAAAATAATTCAGAAGTTTTGGGATTAATTTGTTCAGAATATATTGATTGATTCTTCAAATATCCATCCTTTTAAAACTGATATTTATTCAATAAAAATCTCATATTTATTGAACCTCCATTGTGTGTGTGAAAGTATGTTCAATTCAAGGCCAAATCAGAAATGGTTCTGCCTTTAAGTAGCTAATTGTCTAATAAGAGCAGTAAGCCATGTATGTATATAACTAGTAGGAAATGGAAATTACATTATCTCTTTGGGTTAATGTAGGTTAATATAATGTTGGTATTTATGCCCAATCACATACTACTCTGAACCTTGGTCTTGACAAAATGAGTACACCTTTCCAAACTGCATGGCCCTGTCAAGAAGTTACTTAGGACCTAGTGTCTTAGTGATATACTGGGTATATCGACCAGCAGTCTCATATTTCATGCATTGTTACATATTTTTATTTTGAAGGAATAAAATCAATTTGATTTTAAAGTTAAAGCTAAATATTATATGTAATTAGAAGACTTCTTAATTAAGTTTCTATTCTGTTTCAGTTATAGATCTGATGGTACAAAAAAAGACCCCCTTAAGATCAACTCTATGGTAAATACTTTCTCTATAAAACATTGGTATGTGTGTGAAAAGCGTGGATTTCTCTTTTACACAGTTCTTGCTTTGACAAAAGTTTGTTTTTTTTGATCAGGAGGCTGCCCGGTTTTCAGTATTTGGTTTTGGTTTTGCTTACATGTGTCCAGCAAGCCCCTATTATTTTGTGAACATAGTGACTGTTCTAGTCAGGCCTTTTTCCAAAGCATAGCTCCATTTCTTATGTGACTCACTAGTACCCACTTTTCATGGCCACCTTTCTTTTCACATAGTGAAAAGCTCTTTGAGTATTTTTCCTGGAGGACATTGACTTTTGCATTATTTGAGCATATTCTTAAACTTTCCATAGCTGTATGTCAAGAGAATTATAGTCACTATTGTAACTATTTTTATTTATTAACCTATTTTCAAGAGTTTCTGTAGAAAGCAGTGAGGTATAACCTCTCTCTTTTTGTAAAAGCATCTTCTTACTATAAACTCTCTGCATACCATCTTTGTGAAATTAGTGGCTATGAGGCTTATCACTACCTTTATCTCTTGCTCCATAGAGGAAGGCATCTTCTGATCTTCAGTTTCTCGAAGAATTAAAACCACCATGGTTGGCTTGAATAGTGGTTCACAACCTTTTACCACCAAGGATCCCACTTGATGTCTTTCTCCCATCTGCATATTTAAAAATGTTTTCAAACAAGCACCATTTCTTTAAATGCCCATCAGTGCTTCCAGATGGCGTGCAAAGGCCAGTGTTAGCAGCTTCACTAAGTAGATATTTCCGTTGCAAACTAAGAATCTAAGCTAATTTTAGTTAACTGTCCAATTTGTACCATGGGAAAGCAAAACAAAAGAGCACAGCTTTTGAATAATGAATTCACGGACCACATGCCTCCACCTGTTAAGATTGCAGGTTGGAAATCACTAATCTTAAAAAAGAGAAACTATCATGGAATCTAGTATAGAATATTAAAATTAACTGTCCTGGAGAATTTATTTGAATCTTCTCATTTTCACAAAGGAGGAGACTTAAAAACCCTGGGAATCTAAATAATTTGGTCATAGTAAGGAAACAAAATGGTAACCGAGCTGAATGAAAATCTTAGTCTCTTAAAGCTATACAAAACTGCATCTGTTTTGGGTGCTTCTTTGCCAGGCTTCAGCTGGGTAACATGGGTCTTCTGTAAGGACGCTGTATTTGAGAGGCAGCTGAATTAAATAATGGAGAAGTTACAGAGAGCAATAGGCATTTCTTAGGACTGTGTAGGGTTTTCATTATTCTAGGTAGAGAGCACTGCATATAGTATTGTCTGTGTTTGTCATGGTTTCTTTAACTTTCAGAAATCATTAATAATAATAATGCTGTTATGTTGCTTATTTCAGAATTTGTATATTTGAAACTAGGAAAGGGTAACAAATTTTTTATTGCTTTTATTTTTTCCCTATTACTCTCTTTCTCCCTCCTCCTCTCTCCAAGAGCTGGGGTGCAGAAGGCTATCACCTATGGGTAATCAGCGGATTTGGTTCTCAAAATACTGAAATTGATTCTGACCCCAAGAATACAGTTAAGCACCCTAGCATTCTGCTATTTCAGTTTATCAAGAGTGTACTCACCGTAAACCCTTGTATGGTAAGTTTAATTAAAACTGTTTATTTTAGTGGCATTCGTACTAGATTATCACGTTTTTCATATGACACAGATTTGAGTATCCTCCTAAAATTAGCATATTATCTTCTGTTGTATATTATTTCTGATTCCTGTGTTTCTTTTTAATAACTTACACCAAAATTTTCTAATCAAGTTTCATTTTTTGTTTTTGTTTTTTAAATAAGATCACAAGCAACCTGAGGGAAAGCAGTATTTATAGCTTTACTTGACTTAAATAAAATTTAGTCTGTATCTGAATAGCACTTCCCAAAGTGTGTTCCACCAAGCACTACTTAAAAGAAATAGCAATAGCAATTACACAAGATAAGAAAATGTTCTACTCTCATGTAAGTGTGAGATAAAGGAGCTAAAGCTATATACAGATTTCTTTATTAGGGTATCTGAGTCTTCAACATGCTGTTGTGCAAAGGAAAATCCAAGAAGTCAGTACCTAAAAAGTTTTGGAGTGGCAGGTTGGGTGGGGTGGGTCTGAAAGGGAACACTAGGATGGAGCAAGAGGTGCTAGCTGGCATGGTAGATGGAGAGTGTTAGAACTGGCTCCCACAAGCATTGGGCCTGCTAGACTGAAGGACAGCAAGAAAAACGGCACCCACCAGGACTTCCATTCCTGGAGAAAACTGATCCCTGCACCTCCAGCACATGTCCTAAAAGTCAGTACATCTCTTTCACATATAACCTAGGTATTTTTCAAACTGCTGCATCTGTGCTGGGTCTTGGACCTAGTGATGCAGTGTGGGGACCTCTTAAGAGCAGAGACTAGGTTTTCTATAGCTCTCTGACTCTCCCCAATGTTGCATGTAAACCTCATGTAAACACAAACCAAAACCTTTAATAGACACACAAAAAATAAAGAGAAAATCCAAGCATAAGAATAAAGTCATCAAATCAAATGTAAATGGACTAACTGCTCCAATCAAAAGACACAAGGTAGTTGAATATATAAAAACAACAGGACCTATCTATATGCTTCAAGTCTGAGGCTCATTTCAGACCTACAGACACATCCAGACTGAAAGTGAAGGGATGGAATATTCCATGCAAAGGGAATCAAAAACTAGGGTAGCAATACTTAGACAAAATAGACTTCAAAACAATGACTAGCAAGAGACAAAGGCATTACACAATGATGAAGGGGTCAATCCAATGAGGATATAACAATTATAAATATCTGTGTGCCCAAAACGGGAGCATCTAAGTATATGAAGTAAATATTAACAGCTGTAAAGGGAGTAGTTGACAGTAATAGTAGAGGAGTTTTAACACCCCACTCTCATCAGTGGATAGATCATCCAGACAGAAATTCAGTAAGCAAACAGTAGCTTTGAATGACACATTAGAACAGAAAGACTTAACGGGTATTCCATCTAAAAACAGTAGATTTCACTTTTGGGCGCACATGGAATATTTCTCAGGACACATCACATGTTGGGCCACAGAACAAGTCTCAGTATTAATTTAAGAAGATCAAATTGTATCAAGCATTTTTTCTGACCACAATGGTATGAAACTAGAAATTAATTATAAGGAGAAAAAAAACTGGAAAATGCATCAACAGGTGGAGGCCAAACAGCATGCTACCTAACAACAAAGAAGTCAGAGAACATCAAAATAAACTGAGACAAATGAAAACGGACACACAAGTGTTTAGAATTTTTAGGACAGAATAAAAAAACAGTTCTAATAGGGAAGTTTGTAGCAATACATAACTAACACAAGAAATAAGAAAATTCCCAAACAATCTTAACTTTCACCTAAAGGAACTAGGAAAAGAAGAACAAGCAAAGCCCAAAGTTAGTAAAAGAAAGGAAATACAAAGATCAGAGCAGAAATAAATGAAATACATATTTAAAAAAGAGATCAGTGACTAAGAATTCTTTGAAAGGAAAATTGAAAATCATTAGCTAGACTTACCAAAAAAAGAGAACTCAATTTTAAGAGATTACTATGAAAAATTATATGCCAAAAAATTGGACAACCTAGAAGAAATGGATAAATTTCTAGAAATACGCACTTTCCCAAGACTGAACCAGGAAGAAATAGAAAATCTGACCAGACCAATTACTAGTAATGAAACTGAATCAGTAATGAAAAACTCCCAACACACAAAAGTCCAGGAGCAGATGGCTTCACAGGTTTGTTCTACAAACATTTGAACAAAAGTTAATACCAATCCTTGTCAGACTATTCAAAAAAATTGAACAGGAAGCAATGCATCCAAATTCATTCTTCAAGCCATTGGTATTGTTAATGTACAATCACTTGAACAACATTATGGCTACTAGACCCTCTATTATCAAGTGCCCCCAACATACCCCACTACAGTCACTGTCCATCAGCATAGTAAGATGCTATAGAATCATTACTTGTCTTCTCTATAAACACTGCCTTTCCCATGTCCCCCACATGTGCTATAATGCCCTTTTTCCCCCCTTATCCCACCCTTCCCATCCATCCTCCCCAGTCCCTTTCCCTTTGGTAACTGTTAGTCCATTCTTGGGTTGTGTGAGTCTGCTGCTGTTTTGTTCCTTCAGTTTTTGCTTTGTTCTTATACTCCACAGATGAGTGAAATCATTTGATACTTGTCTTTCTCTGCCTGGCTTATTTCACTGAGCATAATACCCTCTAGCTCCATCCATGTTGTTGCAAATGGTAGGATTTGTTTTCTTCTTATGGCTGAATAATATTCCATTGTGTATATGTACCACATCTTCTTTATCCATTCATCTACTGATGGACACTTAGGTTGCTTCCATTTCTTGGCTATTGTAAATAGTGCTGCGATAAACATAGGGGGGCATATGTCTTCAAGGCCAATACTCTGATACCAAAATGACAAGATACTAAAAAAAAAATTGCAATATCCTTGAATAACACAGAGAAAAAAATCCTCAACAAAATGTTAGCAAACCAAATTTAAGAATACATTAAAGGGATCATTCACCACAACAAAGTGGGCTTTATTCCAGGGATGCAAAGATGGTTAAATATCTGCGAATCAATCAGTGTGATACACCACATTAACAAAAATCATTATATCTCAATAGTTGCAAAAAAGCACCTGACAAAATTCAGCATCCATTCATGATGAAAACTCAATAATAAGTGGGTATAGAGGGAACATACCTGAGCATAATAAAGGCCATATATGACAAACCCTCAGCTAGTATCATATTCAGTGGTGTTTGAGTATATAAAATCTGAAAGATTTTCCTAGAAAATCAGGAACAAGACAGTGTCGACTCTCAGCACTTTTTTTCAGCATAGCATTGCAAGTCCTAGCCACAGCAAATAAATGGAAAGATGTACTCGATTGGAAGTATGTTAAAAATTGTTAAAATGGCCATGCTACTCAAAGTGATCTATAAATACAATACAATCCATATCAAAATAACAATGGCATTTTTCACAGAACTAGAATAAAGAATTCTGAAATTTGTATGGACACAAGAAAGACCCTGAATAGCTGAAGCAATCTTGAGAAAGAAGAACAAAACTAGAGTTACCACACTCCTTGATTCCATCCTTTTATGGCCAAATAATCTACAACAAAAGAGGCAAGAGTATACAATAAGGAAGAGACGGTCTCTTCAATAAGTAGTGCTGGGAAAACTGGACAGCTACATGCAAGAGAATGAAACTGGAACACTTTCTTACACCATACACAAAAATAAACAAATAGATTAAATAACTAAATGTAAGACCTGAAATCAAACTCCTGTAAGAAAACATAAGCAGTAAAGTATTGGACATCAGTCTTAGCAGTATTTTTCTGGATATGCCTCCCCAGGCAAAGGAAATAAAAGCAAAAATGAACAAATTGGAATACAACAAAATGTTATTGCGCAGTGATACATACCAACAACCCAACAAAAAGGCAGCCTATTGAGTATGAGAAGATATTTGCAAATGATGTGTCTAATAAGGGGCTAACATCCAAAATATATAAAGAACTAATACAACTCAACACACACACAATCTAAGTAAAAAATGGGTATACGACATTTATAGACGTTTTTCCAAAGAAGACATACAGATAATAGACACATGGAAAGATGCTCAACATCACTAATTATCATGGAATTGCAAATTAAAACCACAATGAGATATCACCTCTCACTAATCAGAATGGCTAATATCAAAAAGAGAAGAAATTAAGTGTTGGTGAAAATGTGGAGAAAGGGGAAACTTTGCACTGTTGGTGAAAATGTAAACTGGTGCAGCCCCTATGGAGAGCATATGGAAGTTCCTCAAAAAACTAGAAGAAATACCGTGTGACTCAATAATTCCACTTCTAAATATTTACCCAAAGGAAAGCACTAAGTTCAAAAGACATGTGCACTCCTCTGTTTATTGGAGCATTATTTACAGTAGCCAAGGTGTGGAAGTAACCTAAGATAGTAACATCAATAGATAAATGCATAAATAAGTTATGGTATATATACAATATGGAACAACCATTTAAAAAGATAGAAATGTTGCCATTTGTAACATGGATGGACACAGATTTTATGTTAAGTGAAATAACTCAAAGACAAGTACCATATGATTTTTCTTTCACATAGAATCTACAAAATGAACAAACTGGTAATTGGCAGAGGGGAGGACAGTAGTGGCAGGGGGTGAGGAGTGCGCAGAGCAAAATAGGCCAAGGGCGTTAAGAGGTTCAATTTCTAGTTATAAATAAATAAATAAAAAATATAAAAAGTCACAAGGATGAAAAGTACAGCATGGAGAATAAAGTCAGTAATATTGCAATAACTTTGTGTGGTTTTAGATGCTAACTGCTTATTGTGGTGAGCATTTTATGAGCTAGATATATACATGTCACATTGCTGTTGTACACCTGAAACTGGTATGTCAACTATACTTCAACTTAAAGAAACTAAATCAATGTATTATTTACTTTCTCAGTCTGATAATTTAGTTGTTTTTATTCGCTTTCCTCCTTTGCCCCTGTTTCCTTTTTCCTTCATCTAGAGTAACCAAGAGCAAGTGTTGCTTCAAGGGGAGGATCGGTTGTACTTGAACTGTGGAGAAGCCTCACAAAACCAGAATCCCAGGAGTTCTTCACACGCTGAACATAAGTCCAGTCGGGAAAAGAGCCTGTTTGCAGATGGCGGTTTAGAGTCTCAGGGTTTAAGTACTTTACTTGGACATCGGCATTGGCATGTGGTACAGGTAAGTTTTCAGTTACTGCTGATTCTTGACTTAGTCCTTGGTAAAATAGCACCTGGAGCTCATTTAAAGTATTTCTTCTGTTGCTTTAAAAAACCGAAAACCTTAATAACCTTTTTGACTGTCATGTCTGTCTGCTGCTTTTCTGTGTTCTTGTCTTCTTGTCTTCTTCTTCCTTCCTTTCCATTTGATGTAGTGTGTTTTCCCATCTGTGTTCAGTCTTGAACAGTTTCAGAAACTGGAAGTTTATGTTTTGCCCTCTTATTGAGCAAAACTGTTTATTTTACTTCCAGTCCTTTTTTATTTTTTGGTACAATTTTAACTCTCTGTATAGGTAAAAATGTAGTAATTTCATGGAAAGCAACAATATCAATTAGTACCCTGTGCTAAGTGGGGACACACTACATAATGGGGACACACTGAGGTTTACTGCCTGATTTTGAACCCAAATTGCAGACTTGTGACCCATCTAGAACCTAACTGTTAATAATCATTACTTAATCTTATTCCAGATTATTTACTCAGTCTGGTATAACTTTTAAACTAGTTTCTTCTTGTAATTCTGATAAACTGGCATTTAATATAGAAATTAACTCTGAATTTTGATGCCAAATAAAATTAATTTGGATAAATCAGTAAAATGATGTTTCTTAAAAGAAACTTTTATACACAGTTTCAAAGTCCTGAGTGTTTTCTTTCCCTTTTTGATACCAAAGTGTCTTAAGTACATCAGAGCCTACTCTTGGATACGTTTCTTTTAGACAGTTTCTGTTTCCACAGTTCTCACTTCTACATCGTGTACTTTCACCTTACTAGTATACTTCAGCTCGCATGTTATTTTCAGTTGACTTTGAGTGGAGATGAAAGACAGAAAAAATGGTCATTATGTGCAAAATTGAAGGCAGACTATCTCCTCCATTGAAATGTTGTATACACCAAGAGAAAAATGTATTTAACTTACATTAATAAATTCATAAAATCAAACTGCATACCATTTTGTAATTAGTAACATTTATTAAATAAAACTGCAACAGCTACTTCTTTTGACTAAAATTTTCCACTGCTCCCTTCTCTCCTATAGCCATTTCTCTGCTATTTTCATTTCCCCATACTTTGAACTATTCATTCTGCACTGACCTAGCATCAGTGCCAGTTCTGCCTAGCCAGGTCTGTGTTGCAGAGGATCACAGAAGGTAGGTCTTGGACTCAAAAGTCCATCAGGCAATAACAAAAACTGAATTTCCTTCCAGCTCGAAAATTCAGTGATTCTTTGATTCTGATCCATCTATGAAGTATCCCATATTAGAAGCACACTGAGTTTATGATTTTAGGCAAAGTAGGTACTAGCAAGATTCCTCTTGTCATTCTGTTCTTTAGATCCCTAAAATATTCAGAAAGATTAACTTGTTTAACTCTAGCTTTACTTAATTTTTTCAATGTCCTTAAAACTAATAAAAATAATGCGAGAGTTGTATTCCCAAAACAATTAAGTTATAATAGACTCATAGAATTTTTAGAGCTGGAAAGACTTTAGAGATCATTTAGTCCAACTGGATTTTATACATGAGGAACCTGAGGCTCAGGGAAGTTAGGTGACTTGCCCAAAGTCACACAGCAGAGTAATGACAGACTTACCCTTACTGTGATAGAAATTAAAAGTAACAAGCTAATGTATTTTAAAACTCAGGTACTAAATTGTTGAATCATACCATATACTGCTGACCTCAAGATAAAATCTGCAATGTGCCCATTTGGCAGTCCTTCCACTTGGATTTGCTCTATACTTTGTTTGCTGGCACTCCAGCCACATGTGTCAGTGGAGTGTTGTGGTATTTTGGTAGGGTGGTTTACAGAGGCCCTATAATGCTAATGCTTTACTTTCAAGGATTTTTACCCATTAATATTGATTCCCTGAGGAGCCATGAGTACCTATTCAATTTTCCCCTTCAGCATATGCTCTTGTCTAGAATAAGTGCCCACATTCTCCCTCAAAGTGGCTTTGTTTGCATGATTTATGGTTTGTATGTTTTTTGTACAGCTCAGAGTTCATCAAATGAACTCAAGCTAATTTTGCTGCTCTGTTCCTCATCTAAACTACTGGATTGTTTGTTTGTTTAAACCGCCTCCTATTTTATACTCAATAGTTTCCTGGTCAGAAGATTCTGTGTTAATTATGTTTTTTCCTTTAAAACAACATAAGTACATACTGGTCAGAAGCAAGATTAGGAGTTGCTATGAAGATTGTGGGGTTTTGGGGGATTTTTTTTAGTTTTCTTAGCTACAAATTCTAAAAATTTTGAAAGTACTTTCTTGACAGATGGAGCACAAATAATGTCATATAAAACAAAACAAAATCATCTTTGTAGTTTTTAGGGGGTGTGCCTTCTTGGACTACCATTTATTTTAACACTCAATATTTTGTATGATAGAAATATTTATTTCTGAAAGGTACGTGAATCATTATCATCCATTGTTCTGAAATGTTGGTTTTATAGTTAACCTGGTTATTTGGAAAGAATAAGTTTCACAAAATGTGGTAGATGAGTGCCTACAGTGTATCAGGCAATAATAATTAGGGCTGTTAACAGAGAGGATTTTAAAGACTTTCATTTATAAATGATTTACTCTCCTTCCTACAATGTGTATTAGATGTACCTACCAGATGTGGTATTTAGCACAGATGAAATTTTTTAGCAGGATGGCTCTCAGTCATATCAGTTTCAGACAAAAGTAGTCTAGGCAAGAAACAGGGTTTTTAGCAGAATGACCTTAAGGAGGAAAAAGGTAGATTTAGGTTCTTTTGAAGAATGAAGAATCCTAAAATGTTAAGAGTTGAGATTCTGTACCTTAGTGCTCAGATTTGCCACTCCCCATAGTGTGGCATGACTCTTGTGCCCTGAGTAATCGGTCCTGACCTGAGTTTCATTAATTATTCATTAGCTGCCTCTTTTCCTTACCTCTACCATTTCCTATTCTCAGTATTAGAGGTAGAGTTCAGTGTTCAGGTGACATGTTGATAAATAAAGGTGACCTACTGGGACAAATTAAAGTTTTTGTTCTCATTTCATAGCATCTTCAGACTCAAAACTGCTTGAGAAATAAGCTTCATTTTAAATAAGCTTTGAATCGTGAAAATAAACTCATTTGCCATTTATGGCACTTCATACACTTTTGGAGGTTAAAAGAACAAGTTGTTTTCTCCTAGAGAGATTCATTAGTGAGATAACATATGATAAGATTTATTCTTGGCTTCCATGATTAGAAACCCTGTATGTTGGAATCCATGTTGAAATCCCATCCACATGTTTCCTGTACCGATGAAACACCAAGGTTTGGGAGAATTAGCCATTCTTTTTAGTATCATGAATGGCTGGCTCAATTATATTCTACATATATCCTTCTTGAAGTGCCTATTTTCATTTTTTTAATCCACAAAAAGAATTTGACTCACACCTTCCTACAAAATGGCTTTAACCTGATCATTACCTCAAATTACCATTATCCTGAATTGATTTCACCCATCATAGTGAATTTTATTAACTGGCCTGAATAGTACACTATATCTGGTAAGACACAAGTTAAGCATTGTTCAAGCATGTATTGTGACACTGCTACCTTTTATCCTATTAGGTAGGTGTCCACAAACCAGCACTAGAGTTTTAAGAACTTCCTGATGTACTAAAAGCTACTAATTTACCTAAATTTTAGGTTGACTTACTACATAATAAGTGAAATCTAACAGTTTTATGAATCCATTTTATCAAGACTAATACAGATGTTTTCAGCATATTTTTGCTTTTTGTTTTGCCTTCACATTACACAAATAATTTTATTGGATTTGATTGCATTTACATGGCTTTTTTATTTGACTGTCTTTTTTAAAATACATAATTTTTCTTTGAGTAAAACAAAAAATAGATTTGCATAAATTGAAAGTTCTCTTATTCTAGTAACAGAAGATTCTTCCTTATTTGTCATTCTCTGAATTTTCACCCCGCACTCGCCACATGCTCATGAAAACTACTTAATCAGTATGCTAATAGAGAGATCAGTCTCAGTAAAGTGAGAATTTTCTTCATCTACATTGATTACTCACAGAGGATTCTTTAAGTTTAAAATTCTTGGTAGAGTGATACAAAGACTGTACATAAGTGTAAGACAACATGGGAAAGGTATATATACTACTTATGTTTTAGATACAGTTAATATCTATAATATAGTAAAAGTTCTTGTATATGAATTAAGTTGAATGCCCCAATAAAAAAAACAGGAGCTTATAGACACTCTTACATGTATATAGATGTTTAGAGATAGAATAAAAACTAACCAGCGGTTATCCCTGAACAATGATACAACAGGAGAATTTCATCTTGTACTTTGTACATTTTTTATATTTAAGTTTTATAAGCATGTATTGCTTTTTTAATCAGAAAAACAAAAATAATGAAAATATTTCCATTAAAAAACAAAAACAAAACTCTTGTGAGGTTCTCATTTTATTAGATAAAGTTGTTTTGGGATGGTTCAGATCAGCAAACTCGAATTGTGGTTATATCCACAATTCTTGGCTGCCCTTTTGGATGTTTATCTAAAAGTCTTTGTCCGTCTGTATTTATGGAGTGTTCAATATTTAAAACAAACAAAAACAGTGTAGAGAAAAAAGAAGAAAGCCTGATGCTTAGAAACTTAAAATGAGATGAATGATTAAGACAGGACATGTGAAATACTGGTTGGTATCCAAATGATAAATTCCAAGTTTTCTGCTAGTAATACCCATTATTTGAAAACAGTTTAAACATTGTACAGGAAAATGAATATCATATTGTGGTTATAATTCTTTTAAGTTTAAATATATTTCAGAAGTCTTAACCAAATTGATGTGTTATTTTCTATAGATTTCCAACACCTATCTAGAGACCAATTGGCCTATACGGGTGAGTTGTTATTTTGTTGGTGTTAACTTACTGAGTCTTCCAGTGGTTGCATTCTTGAAAGTAAAATATGAATATTTGGTCCCTTGGACATTGTTAGTGTACTGGCATGCAAATTTTTAAACTTAGCATTTTACATATAATTACTTAGCAAACATTTATTAATAGTCTTTTTGCCTGACACAATACTGAGCTCTTTATATCTAATAAAGTATATAGGTGTGCAAGGAAGAATTCTTAATTTTTTTTTTAACCAGTTTTCAGCTATTGACAAGCTTGGACAGAATGTTGCTGTGGTCGGCAGGTTTGGTTTTGCACACTACTCTTTACTCACCAAAAAATGGAAACTTTTTGGAAACATTACCCAGGTGAGTCTATTTGAAGTTACAAACTGATTTCTCAAAGTATAAGAATCACAATATAAAATAACCACCAAGTAAGTCAGTATTTTTTAAATAAAGTCAAATAATAGAAAATTATGTTGAATTACTTCTGAAAGTCAATTCTGAAGGAGTATTTGATATTTGGTAAAGGACTTTGTATTGAGATGGTTGGTTGGTTTTTAATTCTCATAAAGATCAGACACTATAATTCTTTAACTTGAGGATTTACTCTTACATTCCAGCTTGAGTTCATCATATTTGATCAGAATAAATTTCTACAATTTGAGATCATGGCTTGCTTGCCTGTGTGTGATAAACATATTTGGATAATATTACAAACAAATGTAGTTGGATTTTTCAAGAACCAAGTAGGAAAAGAGAAGGAAATTAACATTTAATAAATTTGCATTTATCTGATAAATGATAAAGCCAGAATTTAAAGGTCTGTTGAATGTGGGAATAATGATGCTACATGGTATTCAGTTATTTTGAATGATGTATTTTCTTTCTTACAAAAATGTCAATTTTTTCAAAATAGGATATGAATCATTATTAATAAAGACCCTAGAGTAACACTTAATTGGAAGGCCAGACAATAGAGCAGAAATAATTTGAGCTTTCATAGTCTGCTTAGGAATATTTTGTAAGTGTATTGCTTATTATTATTTCTGGCAGCATAAGTAAAGGTAAATATGTTTTCTTTTAGGAGCAAAATATGACAGTGACAGGTGGCTTAGCCTGGTGGAATGACTTCATTGTCCTTGCATGTTATAACATAAGTGACCGTCAAGAAGAGGTAGGTTTTTTTCTGTCAGAAATAATAGGTTTTTATGTCTTAAAGATATTAAACATTATTTGGTTTTATGGGAAAATGAACAAAACATTTTTTAATCAACAATATGACATTTTTAGCTAAGAGGATTTTCATTTCAGGTTACTACTTTAAAGACCTTTTTAAAGAGATAATCAGGACTGCTAAGATAACTTTAAGGATTTTAGCTATTAAACATTCTCTGTAAAGTTGGTAAGTAATAAAGTTAAAAGCAGAAAAGTTGGTAAGGATGGCTGCTGTTCTTGAAATCTTGAAATTCATTAATTTATGGATTTGTATATTTTTTGAGAAACTGCTGTTCTATCAGGTCTTAAAAGGAGTATCATAATAGCATTTTGGTGAGAATATAAACATTTATTATTATGTTCAGATTCGTCTTTTAACTCTTACTTGAAAAAAAGTCAGCATATCTAGAGTATTTATTCATATATAGTAGACATCTTATTCATACCATTTTATTTTTGTTTTCTTCAGCTTAGAGTTTACTTGCGAACATCAAATCTGGACAATGCCTTTGCTCACATCACCAAAGCACAAGCTGAAACGTTACTGCTTAGTGTCTTCCGGGACATGGTAATAGTATTTAGAGCAGACTGTTCAATATGCCTTTACAGTATTGAAAGAAAATCTGATGGGTAGGTATACAGTATATGACAAATCACTTTTTGCTCCTGTTTTGCTTAACCAACTAAGCTATTTCTGTTTATCATGTGTCCTCTGTAGTTGTCATTTTCTCAAAACAGTTATTCTAATTTTATATTTAGTTTCCTTCATTTCAGGAGTTTAAAAAGCAAGTGTTTATTGATATTCATAAAGCAGTTATTTTTTAGCCACTCAAAGAGCCTGCACTAACTTCTTCAGCTAATCTTACTAGATTCATTTGGAGTAAAAACAAATCTATTTTGTGATGGTATAAACCCTTGGATACTACTTTTTTCACAACCTTGAAAACGAATGGTTACTGACTGTCCTAGTGTTCCAGACACTTGAGGAAATCTGAAAGACTACAGCTTTAAGGCCTTAGGAAGCATGTCCTTAGCAGCCTGACTTACATTTCCCCTGAGCTAGAGGGCTGTAGTCTTGGGCAGGAAAAAACAGCTGTCCTGTTGCTGTTGTGTGTTGTCTGTGTTCTTTCTTGGCATCTGGTCAACTGAAAGCATTTAGTCTGCACCTCTTCAGTTTTATTTTGCTATCAGATTTTTGTTTCTTTCTTTTTTTAAATAGCCGTGAAGTGTGTATTTGCTGAAAGAACTCAGTGATTGGGGATAATGTAAAGATGAAAATTAAGAAATAAACTAGCCTCAGGTAGAATCCATGTCCTTTCTCAAGCAACTAAGCTATTGCTGTAGCTTCTTCCCTAGGTGTTTTCTTCCTTTCACATCTTATTCCCTTTCTTTCTCCCTCATCTCCTAATGTGTTCTTTGGATACTTCAGCCTTGTCAGTCTGCTGCTTGAAGAATATTTGGGGAGGAGGGAACTTTGGGTAGAAAGCATTTGAGCCCTCCACAGGTGTGAAGTCTGGTACTTTTAGTAGCTAAAAAGAAATAAAAACCACCTTGTTAGCATTATTATTGAGGTGTATGGTTTCTTTCTCTCTTTTTTTTTTCTTTTGCAGCCCAAATACTACGGCTGGTATTCAGGTTCTTCAGGAAGTCTCTATGTCACGCTACATTCCTCACCCTTTCCTAGTAGTATCTGTCACTCTGACATCAGTGAGTACAGAGAATGGAATCGCCTTGAAAATGCCACAGCAGGTACCATTCCATTATAAGAGCTCTTTAGAGTTTTCATTTCAGTGTTTTAATGTTTTGTGTTTTTTTATGTTTTAAATTGATATCAGGAATTATATTTATTTGCTCAGCAGATAAATACTAGGAGTCTAGAATGTACCTTGTATGAGATACTGTGTTACAGTGGCGAACCAAACATATGTGGTTTCTGCTCAGACAATAAAGAAATAATCACCTACATAATTAATTATAATTGTGTTGTAAGTGCCAAAAAAGTAATACAGATTATGCTAAGAGTATATAACACAAATCTGGGGTAGTTTAAATAATCAGATTTCTGTACTATTTAAATTGAAACATGAAGAATAGGTGCTGGATATCTAAGTAAGCAGGGGAAATTTCAGGCATAGGGAGCAGTAGTGCAAAGGCCCATAGATAAGAGAGAACATGACACATTCAGGGAACTGGAAGAATTTCAGGGTGACTAGAACAGAGAATGTGAGAGAGGATATGAGTATTACTGATAATGTGGACTTTAGGCTCTATTGTAAAGTCTAAAATATTTTAAGCTGTGTATTACTAGATCTAAGCTTTGTAACATTTACTCTAAGAAGGAAAATGAATTAGAGTGGAACAAAACTGGATGTAGGAAGAGCATGTGGGAGATCATTGTAATGGTCTAGGTGAATGGTGTTAGTGGCCTGAACTTGGACAGTGAAAAAAAAGAAAGAAATGGAATGAATATAAAATGTAGAGGGATCCATGATTAATTAATTATGAGGAAAGAGGATAGTGCCACCGTTTATGGCTGAAGTAACTGGGTATGTAGTGGTGCCTCCAGAACCCAACTGCATAAATGCCTATTCCAAGGCTTGCTTCCATTGTACCAACTTTATGTCAGTGAAAAACCTGTTTTCAAAGGCACACCCTCCCACATCTTCTGAGTAATTCTCCCTTCCCTCCTAAACTTCTTTCCATCTTTGGTTTAGGCGACATTTTGCTTTCCTAGTTCTTTCAGTGCCTTCAAAAGCTGAGATGATGGCTCTTTACTTTTTCACCGCTTTATACTTGGCCTCAGAAAGCTTATGTTTCCTTTAGTTAACTACCCTCACTTCTGTGGTTATGATTCTGGCATATTCATCTCTAGTTCAGTCATCTCTCACAGCATCTTTACTTGAAAATTGTAAGATTCTTTTAAATTTAATGGATAATCAAAGGAAACTCTTCAGCTTTCCTTCTCTAATTTCTCCTTCCAAATTCTATCATTGATAACCTCAACTTCTCTAACTTCTCACCTAGTATGATACCCTGATATCACCATTGATTCCATTCTTTTTCTACCCTTCATGTACAGAATATCAGTAAGCTTTTATTGATTGATTGATTTTTTTTTTAGTAAGGTATCATTGCTATACAATCTTATGAAGGTTTCACATGAGCAACATTCTGGTGACTACATTCACCCATATATATTATTCAAGTACCTCCACACACACTCCTTTGCAGTCACTGTCCATCAGTGTAGTAAGATGCCATAGTCATTACTTGTCTTCTCTGTGCTATACTGCCTTCCCTGTACCCCTTCCCCCACATTATGTATACTACTCATCTACTCATAATACCCCTTAATCCCCTCTCCCTCCCTTCCCAACCCGCTTCCCAAGCCCCTATATCTTTCATAACCACTAGACCCTTCTTGGAGTCTGTGAGTCTGCTGCTGTTCTGTTCCTTCAGTTTTGCTTTGTTGTTAGACTCCACAAATGAGTGAAATCATTTGATACTTGTCTTTCTCTGCCGGGCTTATTTCACTGAGCATAATACCCTCCAGCTCCATCCATGTTGATGCAAATGGTAGGATTTGTTTTCTTCTTATGGGTGAATAATATTCCATTGTGTATATGTACCACATCTTTATTCACCTATCGATGAACACAGGTTGCTTCCATGTCTTGCTGTTGTAAATAGTGCTACAATAAACGTAGGGGTGCATATGTCTTTTTGAATCTGTGATCCTGTTTTCTTCGGGTAAATTCATAGGAGTGGAATTCCTGGGTCAAATGGTATTGCTATTTTGAGTTTTTTGAGGAACCTTCATATTGCTTTCCACAATGGTTGAACTAGCTTACATTCCCACCAGCAGTGTGGGAGGGTTCCTCTTTCTCCGCATCCTCACCAGCATTTGTTTTTCTTAGTCTTTTGGATGCTGGCCATCCTAATTGGTGTGAGGTGATATCTCATTGTGGTTTTAATTTGCATTTCCCTCATGATTGGCAATGTGGAGCATCTTTTCATGTGTCCTTTGGCCATCTGAATTTCTTCTTTGAAGAAGTGTCTGTTCAGATCCTTCGCCCATTTTTTAAAAATCGGGATTTTTGCTTTTTGGGTATTGAGGCATGTGAGTTCTTTATATATTTTGTATGTTAACCCCTTATCAGGTATGTCATTTACGAATATATTCTCCCATACTGTAGGATGCCTTTTTGTTCTGATGGTGTACTTTGCTGTACAGAAGCTTTTTAGTTGATGTAGTCCCATTTGTTCATTTTTGATTTTTGTTTCCCTTGCCTGAGGAAATGTGCTCAGAAAAAAGTTGCTCATGTTTATACTCAAGAGATATTTGCCTATATTTTCTTCTAAGAGTTTTAGGGTTTTATGACTTACATTCAGGTCTTTTATCCATTTCAAGTTTACTTTTGTGTGTGGTGTTAGGCAGTGATCCAGTTCCATTGTCTTACATGTAGCTGTCCAGTTTTGCCAACACCAGTTGTTGAAGAGGCTGTCATTTCCCCATTGTATATCCATGGCTCCTTTATCATATATTAATTGGCCATATATGTGTGCGTTAATATCTGGGCTCTCTATTCTATTCCATTGATCTATGGGTCTGTTCTTGTGCCAGTACCAAATTGTCTTGATTACTGTGGCTTTGTAGTAGAGCTTGAAGTTGGGAGTGTAATTCCACAGCTTTATTTTTCCTTTTCAGGATTGCTTTGGCTTTTTGGGGTCTTTTGTGGTTCAATATGAATTTTAGATTTATTTGTTCTAGTTCGTCTTGTTCGTTGAAGAATGCAATTGGTATTTTGATAGGGATTGCACTGAATCTGTAGATTGCTTTAGGCAGGATGGCCATTTTTACAATATTAATTCTTCCTATCCATGGGCATGAGGTCTATTTCCATTTATTGGTGTCTTTAATTTCTCTGATGAGTGTCTTGTAGTTTTCAGGATATAAGTCTTTCACCTCCTTGGTTAGGTTTATTCCTGGGTATTTTATTCTTTTTGATGCAATTGTAAATGGAATTGTTTTTCTGATTTCTCTCTTTCTGCTAGTTCATCGTTAGTGTATAGGAATGCAATGAATTTCTGTGTATTAATTTTGTATCATGCAACTTTGCTGAATTCAGTTATTAGTTACAGTAATTTTGGAGTGGATTCTTGAGGGTTTTTTATGTACAACATCATGTCATCGTAAACAGGGACAGTTTAAATTCTTCCTTACTGATCTGGATGCCTTTTATTTCCTTGTGTTGTCTGATTACCATGGCTAGGACCTCCAGTACTATTTAAATAAAAGTGGGGAGAGTAGACATCCTTGCTTGTTCTCTATCTTAGAAGACAAGGTTTTAGCTTTTCACTGTCAAGTATGATGTTGGCTGTGGGTTTGTAGTATATGCCCTTTATTATGTTGAGGTACTTGCCCGCTATACTCATTTTGTTGAGTTTTTATCATGAATGGATGTTGAATTTTGTCAAATGCTTTTTTTGGCATCTATAGAGATGATCATGTGATTTTTGTCCTTTTTTCTTGATGTAAATGATGATGTTGGATCTTCAAGTACTGTACCATCCTTGCATCCCTTGAAAAAATCCCACTTGATCATGATGGATGATCATTCTGATGTATTTTGGAATTCGGTTTGCTAATATTTTGTTGAGTATTTTTGCATCTATGTTCATCAGGGATATTGGTCCGTAATTTTCTTTTTTTGTGGTATCTCCATCTGGTTTTGGTATTAGAGTGATTCTGGCCTCATAGAATGAGTTTGGAAGTATTCCTTCCTCTTCTACTTTTTGAAAAACTTTAGGGAGGATGGGTATTAGGTCTTCTCTAAATGTCTGATAAAATTCAGTTGTGAAGCCATCTGTTCCAGGGATTTTGTTCTTAGGTAGTTTTTTGATTACCAATTCAATTTCATTGCAATTGGTCTGTTTAGATTTTCTGTTTCTTCCTGGGTCATTGGAAGATTGTATTTTTCTAGAAAGTTGTCCATTGGTTATCCAGTTTGTTACCATATAATTTTTCATAGTATTCTCTAATACTTCTTGGTATTTCTGTGTTGTCTGTAGTGATTTTCCTTTCTCATTTCTGATTCTATTTATGTGTGTACACTCTCTTTTTTTCTTGATAAGTCTGGCTTGGGGTTTATCTATTTTGTTTATTTTCTCAAAGTACCAGCTCCTGGTTTCATTCTTTCTTTCTTTTATTCTTCTCAATTTTATTGATTTCTTCTCTGATCTTTATGTCCCTCCTTCTACTGACTTTGGGCCTCAGTTGTTCTTCTTTTTCTAGTTTAATTAATTGTGAGTATAGCCTATTCATTTCGTATACTTCTTTCTTGAGATAAGCCTGTATTGCTATATACTTTCCTCTTATAACTGCCTTCACTGCGTCCCACAGAAGTCGGGGTGTTGAGCTGCTGTTTTCATTTGTCTCCATATATTGCTTGATCTCTGTTTTTATTTGGTCATTGATCCATTGATTATTTAGGAGCATGTTGTTAAGCCTCCATGTGTTTGTGGGCTTTTTTGTTTTCTTTGCACCATTTATTTCTAGTTTCATACCTTTGTGGTCTGAGAAGTTGGTAGGTACAATTTCAATCCTTCTGAATTTACTGAGGCTCTTTTTTGTGGCCTGGTATGTGATCTATTCTGGAAAATGTTCCATGTGCACTTGAGAAGAATGTGTATTCTGCTCCTTTTGGGTATAGGGTTCTCTAGATGTCTGTTAGGTCCATCTCTTCTAATGTGTTGTTCAGTGCCTCTGTCCTTACTTATTTTCTGTCTGGTTGATCTGTCCTTTAGAGTGAGTGGTGTGTTGAAGTCTCCTAAAATTAATGCATTGCATTCTGTTAATTTCCCCCCTTTAATTCTGTTAGTATTTGTTTCACATATGTAGGTGATTCTGTGTTGGGTGCATAGATTTTTATAGTAGTTATATCCTCTTGTTGGACTGACCCTTTTATCATTATGTAATGTCCTTCTGTGTCTCTAGTGACTTTCTTTGTTTTGAAGTCTATTTTATCTGATACAAGTACTGCAACACCTGCTTTTTCTCCCTATTAGTTGCATGAAATATCTTTTTCCATCCCTTCACTTTTAGCCTGTGTATGTCTTTGGGTTTGAAGTGAGTCTCTTGTAGGCAACATATAGATGGGTGTGCTTTTTTATGCATTCTGTAACTCTGTCTTTTGATTGGTTCGTTCAGTCCATTTACACTTAGAGTGGTTATCAAATAGATATGTAATTATTGCCATTTCAGGCTTTAGATTCATGGTTATCAAAGGTTTAAGGGCAGCTTCTTTGCTATCTGACAGTCTAACTGAACTTGCTTATTACACTATTACAAACACAATCTAAAGGTTCTTTTTTTCCTCCCTTCTTTTTCTACCTCCCTTCTTTTTCTTCCTCCTCCACTCTATGTATTAGGTGTCATATTCTGTACTTTGTGTGTCCCTTGACTAACTTTGTGGGTAGTTGATTCAGTTTTGCATTTGCTTAGTAATTAATTTGTCTACCTTCTTTACTGTGGTTTTATTTTCTCTGGTGACAGCTTTTTAGCAGTAGGAGCACTTCCATCTACAGCAGTCCCTTTATGATACACTGTAGAGACAGTTTGTGTGTGGTGAATTCCCTCAATTTTTGCTTAATCTAGGAATTGTTTAATCCCTGCTTCAGATTTACATGATAATCTTGCCTGGTAGAGATTATTGGTTGGAGGCCCTTCTGTTTCATTGCATTTAATGTATCATGCCACTCCCTTCTGGTCTGCAAGGATTCTGCTGAGAAGTCTGCTGATAGCCTGATGGGGTTTCCTTTATAAGTGATCTTTTCTCACTCTGGGTGCTTTCAGTAGTCTCTCCTTGTCCTTGATATTTGCCATTTTAATTATTGTCTTGGTGTTTTCTTCCTAGGATTTGATATGTGCACTTCTATGACCTGAGAGACTTGTTTCCTTCCCCATATTGGGGAAGTTTTCAGCAGTTACTTTCTCAAAGAGACTTTCTATCTGTTTTTCTCTCTCTTCTTCTGATACTCCTGTAGTACGAATATTGTTTCGTTTGGCTTGGTCACACAGTCCTCTTAATATTCTTTCATTCCTGGAGATCCTTTTTTCTCGCTGTGCCTCAGCTTTGTTTTCATGTTCTTTAATATTGTATTTCATTTACTGTTTCCTTTACCTCATCTAATCTATTTTTAAGTCCCTCTATTGTATGTTTCATTTCAGATACTGTATTTTTCAAAGTTTCTCTCTCCGTGTTGAGGTCCTCCCTAAGATCTTGAATATTTTTCTGGAGCTCCGTGAGCATGTTTTGTTATGACTTTTATTTTGAATCTTTATCAAGAAGACTGGTGATTTCAGTTTCAGCCCTTTCTGGCGTTTGTCCTGCTTAGACTAAATTCTTTTGCTGTTTCATTTTTTTTTTGGTGTTTCCTATGGAACAATAACTTTATGTAGGCGGCACCCTCTAGTGCCTAGAAAGAAGCTCTATTCTCTGGAGCTGCCAAGCACTTGCAGCAATGATGGGGGTCCCAGGTGAGCAGTACTTGCTACTTCCAGGAGGAAAGAGCTCTTTCCTGCCTTCCCAGTTGTAGTGCCTGCCTCCCCTGCCAGGTTGTCGGCCAAGTGCGCAAGGAGGAGCCTCTGCGCTACGCCCGCCGTAGCTGCCATCCTCTGGCTGGTCTGGCGTGATGGCAGGGGAGGCAGGTGAGCAGGACTGGTGCCTGTCAGGAAGGAGTGGCAGGCTGTGTATGCAGTTGGGGAGTGGGGAGGGAATGGGCCTCCATTGCCAGCCAGTGGGATGGAGTGTCTTAAGCTTCTGAGAGTTCCCAACTTGGTGGACTGAGTGTGCCAGGACACTTTTGTCCACCTGCCCTTTTTCCTGAGCACAGAGTTCTATGTAATCTTTATTCCTTTAGCGACCCTCTCAACTGCTGGTGAGTCTTTCAAACTGCCCACCTTTCTTTAGTCCTGGGGGGCTAATTTTGCTTACCTGTTCTCCACAAGTGCTGGAATCTCAGTCTCTCCCAGTATTCCACATGTCTTTGCTTTCCAACCCCACTAATCTCCAGATTACCATGTAAAATGTGGGTTTATGCTCCTGGAGCAGATCCAGGCAGGGCTGGGTGTTCAGTGGTCCTGTGTTTCTACTCTTGCCCTGCTCCGTTTCTCTCCCTCCTGCCTGTAAGCTGAGGTGGGGGGAGGGCTTGGATCCTACCGGGTTGGGGCTTTTGTTACTTTACCCTTTTCTGTGAGGCCTTCTCTTTTCCCCAGATGTAGGCAGTCTGTTCTGCAGTCTTCAGATTGCTTTTTCAGGATTAGTTTTATTTGCTATATTTTCACATTTTATGTGGTTTGGGGAGGTTTCTGCCTCTCTTCTCACACCGTTCTTTTTTTTTTACTTCCTCAAATAACTCAATGTCTAATAGAATTTTTAATAACTCCCATAATCAATAACCAAAAGTAGTAAGTATTTCTTGCTGTTTTTTTTTTTTAGCCTGGTTTTCTAAGCCTTCCATGAAGGTCTATTAAAACCCAGCATTTTTTTCATAATAAACCTAATCTAGCCAGATTGTTCTCATATTCCCCAAAGAACTGTTCTATCTTATCTCCATGTTATTTACATTGAATTCTTCAACCAGAGTATCAACCCTTTTCCTTCTCATGTATGTCTTCCTCATCCTTCAATCCTACCTCATCCATTAAGCCTTTCTCTAGCTGCACCAGCTAGATTATTGATGTGATCTCTTCTTTTATGAATTTTTGAAGTTCTCTTGATTCTTCCAGGGTAATTCAGCTTTGCCCTTAATTTTACATTCACTTGTATTGTTCATTAATTGCGTTATAGTAAGCTTGTTCTACCCTAGCCAGAAGGCTCCTTGTTTGTACTCCCGCAGGCTAACAGAATGGCTGTACATAATACACGCTCAACAAGTATTTTTTGATTATTTAATCTGTGAACCATATGGATGGGGGGAAATGCTGAAAACATACCTACAAATCAGTATGAATCCAATTTACTTTTCTTTCAGGCTCGTGATGCAGAGAGCATAATGCTGAATCTTGCAGGACAGCTCATCATGATACAGAGGGACAGATCAGGCCCTCAGGTCCGGGAGAAGGACAGTAACCCTAACCAGAGGAAACTTGTGAGTAGACTGCATGTCATTTAGGACAGTTAGAATGTGTGGAGTTAGAATGAAGGAATAAAAGAGTTTAAGAAGAGAGTACATCTTGTGACTAGAAACTGAGAAAGTATATAAAATTAGTTATCAGCCTCTGGGTATAAGACTTATTAGTGAAAAGTGAAGGATAAGGCTGAAATGATAATAAAATGTCCTATATTCCAGATGTTACTGAGTAGGCATTATTTTCAGATTCTAATGGGGAAACAGATTAAATTGGTGAACTTTGGGAGAGTTATTTAAATATATATACTTTGAAAGTCAGGGTATAATTAACTCTCTTCTGAATAGACTCTCCAAATTTTCCCAGAAAGTCATGCTATCATTTTGAAAGATTTAGGAAACTAGTACATAGTAACTTAAAAACCTACAGTTTTAATAGGAAAAAAACTGATTCTTGTCTCTCCTTCTCCAGCTGCCATTCTGTCCTCCTGTTGTACTAGCCCAGTCTGTTGAAAATGTCTGGACCACATGTCGAGCAAATAAACAGAAGCGTCACCTTCTAGAGGCGCTCTGGCTGAGCTGCGGAGGCGCAGGAATGAAAGTCTGGCTCCCTCTCTTCCCCAGGGATCACCGCAAGCCCCATTCCTTCTTGTCTCAGCGGATCATGCTGCCTTTCCACATCAACATTTACCCCCTGGCTGTTCTTTTTGAAGATGCGTTAGTCCTTGGTGCTGTCAATGACACTTTACTCTATGATTCTTTATACACCTGGAACAGTGCTAGGGAACAGCTGGAGGTGCTCTTCCCTTTCTGTGTTGTGGAGAGAACCTCTCAGATCTACCTCCACCACATTTTACGTCAGCTGCTTGTCAGGAACCTTGGGGAGCAAGCTTTGCTGTTAGCCCAGTCCTGTGCTGCATTACCTTACTTCCCTCATGTGCTGGAGCTCATGCTCCATGAAGTACTGGAAGAAGAAGCTACCTCACGGGAGCCCATTCCCGACCCTCTGCTTCCCACTGTGGCAAAATTTATCACCGAGTTTCCCCTCTTCCTGCAGACAGTTGTTCATTGTGCCAGGAAGACTGAATATGCCCTGTGGAATTACCTATTTGCAGCCGTTGGAAACCCCAAGGACTTGTTTGAGGAATGTTTGATGGCTCAGGATTTGGACACAGCTGCCTCTTACCTTATTATCTTACAGGTAACAATTCTTTCCTTACAGAGGTACAAGAATTAATCAGTTTAAACTTAGGGGGGAAAAATGTTCGTGTTGACACTGTGGTTGTGTCTTAGGAATTAATACGGTCCAGTTTTCTGTTCACTTTATCTCTTTTTCTTTTGAAGAACTATTATCAAATGGTGACACAAAATTTGAATATCATAGCATAACATCATGGATTTTAAAATCCTATATGTCCATAAGTAGGCCCAAAATATTAATGAATTTACAGTATTATTTTGAATGTTTGATCAATACTGAAAAAATGTATTATATGTGTTATATATAATACATATAAGTACATACATAATAAAAGATTATTGAAGTCTCCCATAAGAAACATAATAAAGAATTGTTTTGATTATTAGTGGATTTCTTTGAGCCCCCCGCAGTAATGCATTTGTTTCCTGATAGTGTGGAATTGCTGAGGGGGCACGGATTTGACCGTGGGTCATGACAGAGCACCATATGTTAGGCTCCCCATAGCAAGCTGAGAAACCTCAGGCCTCCCACAGTAGTTTTCCTCATAGCACACAGTTGTTTTCAAAATAATGGGCTCTCTGAGACTCCTGAAAATTTGTTTCATTATATACTTGATAAAAGGGCTTGAGAAGTTGCTCCTGTCATTCTGATACGGATATGGTAAGCTGCACTTAACTACAAAGTTGTTACCATCAATTTAAGAAGCTAACTATGAACCTGGTTTGGAACTGTCTGAGGCAGATTTCCTATCAATGTAGTTGTTTCAGGACCCTGATTAAAAAGCACAGGATATATTCAAGCAGAGGCTGGATGGCCCTGAATCCTGTGATTCCTTGCTAGTCTTAAAAAAGCTATAGAATTATAAAAATAGAAACTATAATGTAGTTGTTTTTCGTTTTAGGTTACTTAAACTTTCAGTGATCTCCCAAGCAGTGGAATTAGAAACTTTATCAGGATTACTAAGTTTCTATGGATTGTCATCTAATAATTCCAGTTAAACTTGTCTAATAAGCACCTTTCCGAGAAGGCCAAGGCAGGCAGTGATGTTAAATGTGCGGGAGTGACTGAGTACACACACTGCCTATGTAGCACTACTACTGTTGACCAGAGCAAAGCTGTTTTTGGTCACATCCTCAGGAAACTGTCACGAAAGACAGACTTCAGCTCTCTTGGAGTCAGGCAAACCCAGATTTATAATCCTGCTTTTCTGCTTATCTTCAACAAGTTACTTAACTCATTTTACCCATCTGTAAAACAGAAATGATACACCTATTTTGAAGAGTCACTGGGACAAATGAGAGAACGTGTATCAGGTTTATGTAAGGTATCTGGAGTGTAGTTGAAGTTCAGTAAGTCATAATGTATTATACCAACAGAGTATGTGCCTCAGTTTTCCTTACTTTTTAATGCTCCTCTTACTCTTAATATTGAACTATCTCCTACAGTGTTGTGGCTACATTCCTATCTCTGGGTTTAGGAACTGTGGAGATGATAAATTGCTTGTATCTTCACAAATCATTTGCAGTATAAAAAGAATGCTTGCTTTCCTTGGTTGTTTTTGTAGAATATGGAAGTCCCAGCAGTAAGTAGGCAACATGCCACCCTTCTGTTCAATACAGCCCTGGAACAAGGCAAATGGGACCTGTGTCGACACATGATTCGATTTCTAAAAGCCATTGGCTCTGGAGAATCTGAGACACCACCATCCACACCTACAGCTCAGGTTAGCTGCACAGTACAGCTTCTGTAGTCCATACGCTGTGTGGCATCTTTCCCTGACATGCTGCATCTTGTGTGTAATCTTAGGAACCCAGTTCAAGTGGCGGATTTGAGTTCTTCAGGAATCGAAGTATCAGTTTATCTCAGTCAGCTGAAAATGTTCCTGCTAGTAAATTCAGCTTACAGAAAACACTAAGTATGCCATCTGGTCCTTCTGGGAAAAGGTAAAAGAATAAAGAATCATTACTTCCGTCGGGGCATTCTGTGATTCATTGCATTTCAGGACATTTGCAGAATTGGATCTTCGGAAAACATCTATTCCATCCAGTTGCAGTCCCTTTTCCATTCCCCAAAGGCTTCCCTTTTTTTTCTTCCTCCAAAATTCACACTTCTTTACTCTATATAGTTTCGCCCCTTGTGCTAGGTTAGGTCTTGGTTTACTTATTCAGAATGCAAATAACTTTAAAGTACCTTTGATAACAGAGGACCAGAGCAAAAAGGAAGATAGATAAATCTGCAGATAATTCAAAAGCCTCACAGTCAACAGTTTACCTTCTCTCTAACTCTATTTCTTCGCAAAAAAATTAAAATGTAGTCCTCATGTATTGACTCTCCTGTGATTTTCTTGACTGGAGAAGTCATTAAACAGTGGGAGAACCAAAAAGTATATCCTGGAGACTGAGGCCTAAATCACCCATAGATGGGTTATTGTCTCCTGAGACGTAACCATGAACTCATACAGAACATTATAAAATAGTTAGAAATTCTTCTGCTGTGTGAGGTCCTTGTAGTCCTTTCTGTGCTGTTACACGTTCTTGGCTCATTTTTCCCCCCCTTTCCTAATCCTTTTATATTCTGTTTTCTTGTCACCTAGAGTGCCTGGCACACAGTGACAGCTTATTGAACTATTTCTGTTTTGATGTTTTATTGCTTTTTCTTATCACAGCCCCTCCCATTAATACCACCCCCACTCCCAACATACACACATATACATCATGGGCTATGTACAGATAAAATGCAACCATGGAGGACTGTAAACAGTTGCCAGGTAAACAGGAGCATCTTGGCTGTACCCTGAATTTAAATACTGACTAATGCATACATAGTGCTATGTACCAGCAGTACACATGGAGGCCTTTTAATCTCTATAAGGGTACTCACATTGTACAGGGGAAGAAACAGGGGCCCAGAAAATAAACTTGGTTATGTTCACACAACTAATGAGTAGCATAGCCAAGATCTGAATCAAGGCAACCTCACTCCAGTGCTGCCTCTGGCGGGCTGAAAGCACATCATTACCCAGGTACATCAGCTCCGTGCGTAAGGGATGATAGACTGTATGTAGTCAGTCATTAAGTTTTAAAAACTGATTTATTTTTGTCTACATAACTCACATTGAGAGACTTCATTTCACTTTGCTTCTTTCTCCCTGGTTTCATGATCTGATCTCCTTCCCTCTTTTCATGGGTTTCTTCAAATACAACATTTATTTGCTCCTTTTCTTTCCTTCAACCAGCTACAACCTTCTTCCTGGTTTGGCTTTGTGTTGTCTATTTTTTCCTAGTACATGTATTCATTTTACGGATGTTTTAAGAGCCTCCTGTGTTCCCAGTATTGTTCAGCACGTCATGGCATCACACAGAGGAGAAACCCTGATATTGTATCTTCCTTTTCAACCAGAATTAGACCTCGGATCTCTTATTTCCTTCTCAGCATTACCAGTGCTGCTGCATAAAAGTGTGTGAAGTCCCCCAGTAAAGATTTTCTGGAGCTTTCTTGTGTTCCCACTTACAGATGGAGCAAAGACAGTGACTGTGCTGAGAATATGTATATTGACATGATGCTCTGGAGGCATGCTCGGCGTCTCTTAGAAGAAGTTCGGCTAAAGGACCTTGGCTGCTTTGCAGCCCAGCTGGGCTTTGAACTAATTAGTTGGCTATGCAAGGAACGTACCCGAGCTGCCCGAGTAGACAACTTTGTGTTAGCCCTGAAGAGACTCCACAAAGATTTCCTGTGGCCACTTCCCATCATCCCAGCCTCTTCTATCAGTTCTCCTTTCAAGAATGGAAAATACCGAACAGGTGACTTAGGCTTTGTGTCATGTACACAAGGAGAATTGTATCTCACTCCAAATTTTTAGACATTTTGCTGTTAGTTGATATTCAAGAAAGTCTTTTCATTCTAAACTCAGATAAAAGTCAACTTTTTGTACATCAGTTGGAACATCTACCATTTGACCAAGGATATAAGTAAAGTAGAACCTATGTCTCTAAGTCTTGGGACGCTAAAGTCTAATTTATAAGTCCAACCATTGTTATCTCAGAAAATCAGCAAGTGGAGAATGTGCTGAGTATGGGCACTACCACTCTTATTTGTAGGTAGGAGTTTTGGAATTGGTTAGTTATGGACCTCAAAATAAGCTAAACTGACTTACGTGACAAGACTTATTCCAGAGAAATGGTAAAAACGCATCTTTGAGAGCTTGGACCATCTTCCAAACTAGGAAAAGACAAAGTGAAGCTGTATTTTGATGAAAGAAAAATAGTCTTTTAAAGAATGCTTTTAATTATCACTTATGGTATTTCAAACAAAAACCTTCTATTATGGCATTTGGAAATTTCTTGTCATGTTAAGAACCAAGGAAAATGTCTTAAAAGATGAACATAATGAAGTTTTCCCTAGTTCTAATAGGACATATAGAAGATAACTGTTAGATAGTGTCGGGTAGTCAGTCCATGTTGTTTCAGCCCCACGTCCGTGGTTAGTTTGCAGGTAGATGGTGCACTGTAGGACAGTCGTTGGCTTTGGGTGAGAGGAAGACAAGCTGGAAATGCCACTGTGTGCACCTTGAATTCCCAATGTTTACTTTGTTTTTGGACCTGCTTTGCAGTGGGAGAGCAGCTGTTAAAGTCTCAGTCAGCTGATCCTTTTTTAAACCTTGAGATAGATGCTGGCGTCTGTAATGTCCAGCGAAGTCAGAGCTGGCTCGGCAACATTGGCCCCACACATCATGAGAGAGATACAGCCTCATCCCATGGACCGCAAATGCAAGATGCCTTCCTATCACCTTTATCTAATAAAGGTAAATGCCATTTTTAATCCTAGCTCTTCATTTCTTTGTAAGAAAGTGTATGTGCTATAGCACTTCAGAGATAGAGTTTCACTCTTTCAAGATGTGTCCTTGAGGATTAACCATTAGCATCTGCTGGAGAGGTGGTCAGTTCCTACAACAAGACCTAATTAGACTTGAATTGTACTTTGCCATGTTTATTTTAAATAAATGAAATAAGTAAAATCTCATTACAAATCAGGACTAGTAGATAAACCTTTGCAGTCTATTTGATGATACAGAAACACCGACTTTGAGTTAGTAAGCAAATGTAATAAGCAAAGTGTTGTTATCCCCACATAAGGAATTCCAGTCTTTTCATAAGTAGACCTGGTCATAAAAAATGTACACACTCGGTTATCTTCTGGTTTTTGTTTCCTTGGTAAAAATTTGTGGAAATTTTCTTTTTCTCTTTTAAGGATGATACTATATCCTTAATTTTGCTTCTTAGTCTTCAGAGCTTAAAATACTTACCGTCTGGCCCTTTACTAAAAAGTATGTGCCAGCCTCTGCTTTTCAAGCAGTGGATGAATTACAAATTTAAAAAGTTTTAAAGTGATTTATGTTGTTTAGGTTTATATAACGATAGGAGTTCAAGTAGCAACGGGTCTAATTTTCAGCAGTTTTCTTACTTTGGCACTCGCCTCTGCTGTTTGAGTTTTCAGTCTGTAGCGTGTGGATCAGCAGTGTTAAGTATACCTAAGGTTGCGCAGCCAACCTCCAGAACCCCTCATCTTGCAAAACTAAAGCTCTGTATCCATTAAATAACAACTCCCCATCCTTCCTTTCCCAACTTGTGGCAACTACCATTCTGTTTTCTGTCTCTGAATATGACTGCTTTAGGTACTTCATGTATTATTTTGTGACAGCCTTATTTCACTTAGCAAAATGTTCACAAAGTTCATCCCTGTTGTAGCAAGTGTCAGAATTTCCTTCCTTTTTTAAGGCTGAATAATATTCCTATTCCATTATGTGTATATACCACATTTTGTTCATCTGTCCGATGTTGGACTATTGTGTTGTTTCCATCTTGGCTGTTGTGAATAATGCAACAATGAACATGAGAGTACAGATACCTCTTTGAGATTCTGCTTTTTATTCTCTTGCGTATATACCCAGAAGTGGGATTACCGGGTCATACGGTTATTCTATTTTTAATGGTTTGAGGAACCACTGTACTGTTTTCCATAGCAGCTGTACCATTTTATATTCCCACCAATGTTGACAGTGTACTGATTTCTGCACATCCCCATCAACACTTATTTGCTAGTTTTTTTTATAGTAGCTATTCTGATGGACATGAGGTGGTACCATTGCTTTTTTTTTTAGAAAACTTAGATCATTTCAAACATATTTAAAAAGTAAAGGTAAATATATAATGGACCACTGCTCTCCAGCCCTGTGTATCCATTACCTAGCTTCTGTTATTACCAACTCATGACCAGAATTGTTTCATCTGCTTCCCCCCTCCTTTGTATTATTGAACCAAACCCAAGACATGATAATTTTTTTTTAGCAGGGATTTTTTTTTATATAATTTATTTTGGTAACATTAATCTACAATTTCATGTGCAATATTATGGTTATTAAACTACCCCCTTCATCAGGTCCCCCCAACCAACCCCATTACAGTCACTGTCCATCAGCGTAGTGAGATGCTATAGAATCACTACTTGTCTTCTCTGTGTTGTACAGCCCTCCCCGCGCCCCCCCCAACATTACGTCTGCTAATCGTAATGCCCCTTTTTCCCCCTTATCCCTCCCTTCCCACCCATCCTCCCCAGTCCCTTTCCCTTTGGTAACTGTTAGTCCGTTCTTGGGTTCTGTGAGTCTGCTGCTGTTTTGTTCCTTCAGTTTTTTTCTTTGTTCTTATGCTCCACATATGAGTGAAATCATTTGATACCTGTCTTTTTCGGCTTGGCTTATTTCACTGAGCATAATACCCTCTAGCTCCATCCATGTTGTTGCAAATGGTATGATTTGTTTTCTCCTTATGGCTGAATAATATTCCATTGTGTATATGTACCACCTCTTCTTTATCCATTCATCTACTGATGGGACATGATAAATTTTATCTGTGAATGTTTCAGTATGTATCTCTAAAAGGACTCTCTTAAAAAAAAATGTGTGTGTTTAGGGATCATCTCCATGAAATTTAACAATTCCTTAATACCATGAAATATCCAGTAAGCAAATTCCAATTGTTTCATAATGTTAATATTTTTATGTTTGAATCAAGATCCACATTGTGATCTTTTTTTTTTTCCCACATTGTGATCTTTTTAGTGATTGTTCCCATCCCCATCTTTTTCTCTCACAATTTATTCACTGAAGAAACCTGCTTCTATGGATTTTTCTCATAATAATGTAGATTGTGGTTGTTGCATCTTTATGACATGATATATGTATTTCTTGTATTTATGTATTTTATGTATTTCTTATAAATTGGTAATTGAAGCTAAAGACTTGATCAACTTACATAGCTAGATTTCTTTTTAGTGGCAGGCAAGATTACTTAATAGGTGATAGTATGTTTTTCCATAGAAAGGCATGTAATGCCTGGTTATCTCTCAAAATATGGTTTTTTAAACATTTACTGTTAATATAATGTGGGAATTTTAGCAGAGTATAATGTTTTGGTTTCAAAATCCTGAGGAAATACCAACATCTGAGGAGCAGCTAAGATATTTAAAAATTAAAACATAACTGTCAGCAATTCTTCTTCAGGTGATGAATGCAGTATTGGTTCAGCCACAGACTTGACTGAAAGTAGCTCCATGGTGGATGGGGATTGGACAATGGTGGATGAAAATTTCTCCACACTCAGTCTAACTCAGTCAGAGCTAGAGCACATCTCCATGGAGCTGGCGAGTAAAGGGCCTCACAAATCCCAGGTCCAGCTTCGGTGAGTTTCTCAGCATTTTGAAAGTACAGAATGCCTACTCAAGATATTTGGGCAAACGGTACAGGGGCTACTTTGCTGATCGTGATTGCCCATTAGTAACTTGTAGATACTTCTTGGTATGAATCATTCTGTTTCTGCTTATATATAGGTATTTGCTTCACATCTTCATGGAGGCAGGATGTCTGGACTGGTGCACTGTCATAGGCCTGATTCTTAGAGAATCTGCAGTAATCAACCAGATTTTGGTTATTATACAGTCTTCGGAGGTAGATGGAGAGATGTTACAGAATATAAAAACAGGGCTACATGCAGTGGACCGATGGGCCTCTACAGATTGGTAAGTGTGGCTTCTTACGTTGGCTGAATCCTGTCCTTTAACAGTAAGGCTTAGTTCTGGTTCATTTATATAGAGATTTTTAGATTGGTAGAAATAAAAACACTTGTATGTTCATTTTTAAGGCTACATTTTCTTCAATTACTATTCCATACCCAGCCAGTTAAATGATAATTATCCTTGAGATGGTGGTGTTCAGTTTATAAAGGGAATGTATGTCACTGACTTGATTGACTGCAGAATAAATGATCTTAGAATTAGACTGGAGCTTTTCTGTGGAATTGAAGGTAATAACCTAAAAATGTCTACTTGCAAAAGTAAAAATTTGTAAGGTCCATGTGAATTTAACATTCCATGGCGGTTACTAGGAAGCCCAAACTAAGAGTAGTGAATAGAAGTTAAGAGCCTAGGATTCCAGCTCTTTGTCACCAATGATGTGTGATTTGGGCTTCCCTTACTTGAATCTAGTTTTCCGTAACTGATAAATTCATTTAGGTTAGATGTTCTTTGAAGGTTCTTCTTCAAGTCTAAAATCCTTTGGGTTCTTAAACTGTAGAATATGATTTTCAGTTGTAATACTGGATAAAGAATGTCAGTCTTTGCTTCTAGTGCTCAGAAATCTAAGACTCACAGGTAAACTGTGTGCAGCTCCCTGTATGCTGGCCAGGGCACCTACTTGCCCTTTCTTCTCTACCTCCCTGTGCCTTCTCTGTCCTCCTGTACCCATCATTGACCTAACTAGTATCAGTATTGAGTAGGAATTTGTCCATAACACCCTATGGAGCCTTTTGAGTATGGCCGATGAAAGCTAATTTCCTTTTTCCTCTACCTAGTCCTGGATATAAGCCATTTTTAAACGTCATTAAGCCACAACTACAGAAACTCAGTGAAATAACAGAAGAGCAGATCCAGCCTGAAGCCTTCCAGCCAGTAATTCTGGGTAAGACTCCTGAACAGAACAGCCCCCGGGCAGAGGAGAGCAGGGGCTCCTCAGGCCGTGGAAGCATCCCCCAGGGCGAGGTCGGAGGTAGCAGTATGGTCAGCCAGGAAGAGGAGGACACGATCCGAACTGAGGAGGAAGAACCTTTTCAGGATGGGACTTACGACTGCTCTGTGTCCTAACAACAGTGAGGTACCTTCACCATGGGCAGTATTAATTAGCAGCAGTGTGCAACTGAGGATACTGTGACCTAGTTGGATGATTTAACCAGGGAGAGAACTCAGCTCAGACTCTGGTAAGGTGTTACTAAATTTTAAACAATCTCTTTGACTCCATAAAAATGTGATATAAAATAAATCATTTTTCTTAAGAAAAATTTTTTTAAGCTGCAGTGAAAAGTAATAAAGAATATTGTACAGATGTACATAAGAATATTTTGGTTTTATTCATAAAGGTTGGTAGCTCTTAAACCATAGGGATTGTTTTGCCCCTGATGATCTTTTTCACTACGTATAGCTTCTTACAGGTTTTCTGGTTCAGCGTGTCTCCAGACAGCTTTTTAAAAATAAATGCTAAGGTGCTTGCTCTAGCTCATCATGTACTTGAGCTACCTGTGTGCCCCCTTGGATCTAGAGCGCTGGACTCCCTAATAGGGCTTCCTGAATAGATAGCTGCCCTAGCAGAACATGTGCAGGTGAAGTGGAGACATGCTCTGAGGCTTTGCTAGCCTGTTAAGTCTAGTCCTCAACTGATGGAAGCGGGTCACCTGTGAGTCAGTGTGCCTGCTTGCCTCCTGCAAAATCAGTGTGGGCAGAGGTTGGAGGGGTTCTGATCAATTATGCTTAGATACCACTGAATTTTTTATATCAAAGAACTGTATCTTTTTGTGAATACTCTTGTATAAATACACTCAGAGGCATTGTCATATTTTTAGGGCTTGTATTATAATTTGTAAGGTTTTATGCTGGATTCTGCATGGCTAGAAATACTCTTGGAATGAAGACAGGGCTTGCTCTTTTTTCCAAATATGAGCAGTCTTCATAGAAGACAGGTTTATTATTGGCTTGGTCAGAAAGTAACAGAAATGGTCACACGGATCATGCATTGAAACAGGTTTTGTGCAAATTAATGTTTTCTTATTTATTGCTTTTGTAAATTGGATAAAAATGAACTTTTATGTAAATAGATGCTAAATCCTATATTATCATGCCTAAAAATTAGTATGTAAAGAATGCACTCATAACTTTTAAAATATTTTATGTATTTCTAGATCTGACTTAAATTTAAAATTTTTGTTTTCATACATTATGAAAACATAACTGCATACTCCTTAATTGCTTCAGGCTAAACACATATCCATTGTATGTACTTCTAATTACCTTTTAACAGTATTAATTTAGACAGCTTGTTTGTACTGTGCAGTTTGAACAAAGGAATGCAATGTTATTTTTTACAAAAACAAACTTGTTTATTTTTATAAGAACAACGTATTTGATGTGGACCAAATTCATACCCGTATGTGAAACAACCTCTCTTCTCATAGTGCAGTTACATACAATTTAGAAATAAAACTCGGTCCTTATCCTTCCTCGCCTTTTAAAATAAATGGCTAGTTGTAGTTGTCCTAGCCAGATTTCTTTTGAGGGGAAACTCAACACCATTTTGAAATTGTTTAGTTCAGAATTCATCAAACTGTTTTAAATTATTGAGTTTGGTAACTTACTATCTTTACTTTTTATAAGTGCAATAATTTCACATACGAAAACTCCTGAATGGATGGAATATGTGATTATTGGAACCTGGTCCTTCTGGTGCTACTTGTAATTTAGCCTTTGTTTTAAACTACCTTTCCCTGAACCTTAAGATAGGAAATAACTTCCTATGTGAGTACATGCAGCCCAGCAAGAAACTAAACTGACATTTCTTCTCTTGTCCTAGTCCAATGGGAGAACTACTAGCATTATTTTTGTGTTTGGTGTGAATATTCAGTCAATAAAAATAATTTACCACCATAAACAGCTTTGATCTTTTCAAAAATCCTGACATTCTGCTGGGTTCATCTTACATTCTTAAAAGCAGGTCACCAAGAAGTTGACTGTATTCCTGTGGTTAATACCATGAATGAACCTTTTCTCCCATAAAATACTTGTCTTTCAACTAATAAAATGGTGGCCCCAAGATAAAAAAAATTAAGTTTACAGAAAATCCTGTGGTAATTTGTATGTACTTTTAAAAATTTGTATTTTATTTTGCCTTGTTTGGTTCACATGTCAACTGTTTAAGCCATAATTTTAACCAGTGAATTTAAGCATTCAGTATGACTATTTTGAAGTTTAAATTACTTGCTGATACCAAAACAAGAAGTCATTTGGAGATAGAGTCCATCTTTGCTTGTAATTAAAGTTGCTGCTATGTCTGTAATGTACATTTTTTTGTTTTTTTTTTTTTTTTACTTGGTAAAGGGCAATAAAACCATTACCTGAACTTTTGTTTATTCATCGTCTCAGGTTAACAGAAGAAGTATATGTACTAAAAATCAAAGAAATTCTTTTCATTAAATAATTTTGCCTCTTAGAATTTTCCTTATGAAATAGCTGGAAACCCATACAGATTTAAAATTTATATGCAGAATTATTTAGAATTAGGAGCATCAAGAGTTGGCAGCATCCTAGCTGCCTGAAAAGAAGACTGGAAGAGACAATCCATTTGTTTTTAACTATAGAGGAGACTTAGCAATCAAAATAGGTGGAATTAAAAATTATTTTGATGGAAGCAACCTAAGTGTCCATCAGTAGATGAATGGATAAAGAAGATGTGGTACATATACACAATGGAATACTATTCAGCAAAAAAAGTAAAAAATCCTGCCATTTGCAACAACATGGATGGATCTAGAGGGTATTATGCTCAATGAAATAAATAAGCCAGGCAGATAAAGACAAATACCATATGATTTCACTTATTTGTGGAATGTAAAAGTAAAACAGAAGGAACAAAACAGACTCATAGACACTGAAAAGTGACTGGTGGTTACCAAGGGGGATAAAAGGGCAACAAAATTAAAAGAAAAAAAGATCTTTGCCTTTTTCTTATTGCCTTAATTTGCTTTTGTTCTCTGGGGAATTGCCTGTTCTGGATACTTCATGTAAGTAGAATCACATAGTACAACTGTTTCTGTCTGGCTTTGCCTTTACTTAGCATGTTATCTTCAAGGTTCAGCTTCATATATCAGTACTTGATTCCTTTATAAAGCTGAATGATATTCTGAAATGTTATGGATATATACATTTGTTTATCCACTTATCAGTTGAGGAACATTTGGGTGGTTTCCACTTTCTGAATGTCATGAATAATGCTACCGTGAAAAGTTCTCTAGGAAGGTCAGTGCTAGGTCCTATGATTAATTTTTTGAGGAAATGCCTAATAACTATTCCAGAGTGCCTTTGCTGTGCCGTTTTTTTTTACATTTCTGCTAGCAGTGGAGATAGCTTCCAGTATCTGCCATCAATACTTGTTATTGGCTATTTTGGGTTATAGCCATCTGAGGCAGGTATGAAGTGGTATCTATCTCATGTTTAGCTTTGCATTTCCCTATAGTTAATATCTTTTCATATGATCAGCCATTGGAGAAAAATGCCTATTTACATCCTTTGTCCATTTCACAATTGGATCATCTATCTTTTTGCAGAAGTCCTTTATATAGTCTGGATATTAGACCTTAATCAGATAAATGACTTGCAAATACTTTATCATTCTAAAGGCTTTTTTCACTTTCATGATTCTGTCCTTTGAGGCATGAAAGTATTTCATTTGGGTGAAATACAGCCTTTTCATTGGCTGTGCTTTTGCATATATCTAAGAAACTTGTCTAATCCAAGTTATGAAGACTTATGTCCAAGTTGTCTAATGTCTAGAGTTTTATGCTTTTATCTCCTATGTTAAGGTCTTTGATCCATTTTGAGTTAATTTTTGTATATAATGAAGTTGTGGGGTCTTTGTTCTTTGTATGTGGATAGTCAGGTGTCCCTGCACATTTACTGAAAAGATTTTTTTTTTCCCCATTGAATTTTGAAAATCCATTGACTATAAATGTATAGGTCTATTTCTGGACTGTTAATTCTTTACACTGATCTATATGCCTGTTCTGAATTCTAGTACCACAGTATGTTGATAACTGTTGTTACTTTACAGGCAGTTTTAAAAGTGTGAGTCTTTTGCTTTTTCAAGACTGTTTTGATGCTATTCTGGGTCTCGAGGTATCAGCTTGTCATTTTGTGTGTGTGCACACACACAAGGAAGCAGAATTTTGATGGGTTATGTTCAGCCTGTGGATCAATTGGGAGAGTATTTTCTTCTTAATATGAAGCCTTCCAATCTGTGAACACTGGATGTCTTTCTATGTGCATAATCTTGTACTATTAAGCTTCTTCCTAAGTATTTTACTTAATGCTATTGCAAATGGACTATATAGAAATATAACTGTTGTATATTGATATTGGATCCTACAATACTGCTCTATTCATTTGTCATTAACTAATAGGGTCTTTTTATGGATTCCTTAGGATTCTCTCATGTGGAGGATCATGTCTTCTGCACCTAGAGGTGATTTTCTCTGCCTTTCTAGTCTGGATGTTTCTTACCAAACTGCTCTGGCAGGAGCCTCTAATAATAGTGTTAAATACTGTATTCTATTGGAGTGAATAGTGGACATCCTGGTTGTCTTTCTGATATTAGAAAGCCTTCAGTTGTTTCATAGATGAGCTTTGTCAAGTTGAGACAGTTCCCTTCTGTTGAGTGCTTTTATCATGAAACGGTGTCAGCCTTTGTCAAAATTTTTTTTGGCTTCATACGGCCATTAATTAACATGGTGTAGTACATTGATTTTTCAGATGTTTAACCAACGTTGCATTCCTGGGATAGATCCCACTTGGTCACTGCAAGGGCCAAACTTAGAGAAAAAAAGCTATCACATTCTATTCTTAGAAATCAAGTAAGACAGCATCAAGTAGTATAAAAACAGACATTCAGGGGCATAAATTTGGCTTTATTGGCTCTTAAGGAAGGCAGAAGTATATTAGGACTAGAAGTCGTTCAGCTGCTTTATCTTTGTGCTGAGCTGTTTGTACAGCGGTCGTGGAGCACCCAGGCGCCTGCTCTTGAGGGTGGCGGTGCCCTTCTGTGGCGATCAGAATGAGCGGCGGTCACTCTGGCTCAAAGAATTTCTTCTTCCTGCCCTCCTAGTCCCCAGTGAAAGGACATTGTTCTTCACTAGCACTTCGGTGACCTCCAGCGGGGAAGATTAAGGCTACTAAACACACTGAAGCTCCATATTTACCAAGTAGGTCATGAATTTCTGTGAAGTTTAGGTGCACAGCTTCATTACCTAATAGAATGGATTTCCATGTGGAGGTCTTTGATCACATGACCTATTAAACTAGCATTTAAAAGACCTAGGTTGACTCGGGGGTATAAAAGTAGTTATTTTAGAGGGTTTAAAGATACTAATATGTTAAAAGATTTTTCAGTAACATTGTTAAGGCAACAAATAAGTCAGCAAAACAAAAAAAGAAATGGACAGACATGGTTATCCTTCCTACAGCTTCCTGAGGCAGTGAGCTGGCTTAGGCCCCCCTCAGTGGTAACACTTCAGGAATTCTATCAAGCTATGCAAATACTTGATGCAACATTCTTAGGTTCAACACAATGTAAGAAGTTTCTTGAAAATCATTTTCCCCGAATGTGTAGTACTGTTAAATTCTATAGGAAATAATGCATTAGAAATTAATTTATTCAAATGATGAATTACTAGAGTTCTTTAATCCCAGAGGATACTACTCTGACACTTTGTGTTAACAGAGCCATAAATACTGTAATTACTTAACCATTTCTGGCATTAAAACAAGCCCCCAGAAGACTAAGTATATGCCAAGACTAGTGTGCATCTTTATTACTGACCTTGCATGATATCAGAAGCTTTAGAATGTGAAAACCATGATTTTGCCTATAAATTTCTAGTACTCTAACCACAGCAACAGAAATTACTGTTTATCCACAACTGTAATTCCATACGAGGTATAAACACTGCAAACTTTATATATTGCCTGACACATTCAGAAGTGATCTCACTTCACAGATAAATGTGGCAGGGGCCAGGCACTTGAAGCTAGTACTATATTGTTTCTACAGAGGCTGACAACCACTCCCGTGCCCATGCACGTGACAGCCAGCATGTCGTTGCTCAGCTTTGGCGGCAGCCCTGCTGTCTGGGAGTGCAGGCATTGCTTAAAGGAGTTACAATAAGAGGAGCTTGATTGAGAAAACACACTGCACACTTTACACAAGCAACAAGCAGCTTCAAGAAGAATTTCCTTCTGCGATGCACATTCTGTGGCTTTTCTTTGAAAATATTTTTCTAGCCTATGCTTGCTAAACTCAAAATTTGTCTGACTTAATAGAAAAAAGCAGAATTCAGCTCTGATCTCACTGAACCCTTCCACTCCTGTGATACACCTCACAAGTTACACAGCCATCTTCCTTAAAATGAAAAGCACCTTTAAGTCCTAGAGCTGCCATGCAGGATCTGAACACCAGCAGCCATAGGTATATAGAGGTCTCATTTCAGTACAAGCCACACAGTCAAGTCCAAGCTCTGCTGGACAGTAAGTTTCTAAGAAACTAATCTGTTCAACTAGTTGGAAAACAGACAAAAATAGGACCCAGTACATCAAAATTATGTCCTAATGGATTAACCTCAGATAACAGAAGACTCCTATAAAACCAACATAATAAATACTTGTAGAAATGCCCGCCACTCACAACCGTCCCTCGTCCCACTCTGTTCCCACCCCAGAATACCGACCACAGCAACTCGGTGCTCTGAGGAAGTAAGTTATGGTTGTGTACTTAAATAATATTCTGAACTAAAAGAGCCTGTCAAAACCCATAGTGAACAAATGGGTTTCGGCCAAATGCTCCTCTTCTCAAACTGTTACAGTGGAGGGAGAGAGGAACAGACCTGTTGCAGACATTGCGAACAACCTCAGAAAAGCATTACAAGAGTGGACCTCAAGAACCACTGAGCTGGGCTACACTATAGAGATGAAAACCCCACTCTGGAGGCTCCCTGAAGCAGCACAAACTTAGGCCTCAAGGAATCGTTACTTCAGTGAATAGTGTTTTACCTGTCAGCCACTGACACACAGTAAATAATCTTGGGCTTTAATTGGAAAATGTTGTTTTTCTCATTCACAACAGTCTTACAGTACCTTCCACATCTTTCATGATTCTAAGGAGACAACTACTGAAGTGACTTGGCTTTTGTCCTTATGGTATACGTGTGTAGTGGCAATACCCACATGTGCTTAAGTGCTAGAAAACTGGCATTTTTCAAGTATCAACAAGGCTATGCATCACTACCCCATAGCAAAAATATTACAGTGCTTGGTCCTGATGAGTGTTAGCCCACAAAACTCTTTGAACATATGCTCATTAGAATTCATTGACTTACATTACAAGCATCCATGTAACCGAGGGAGAAATTATGTCACCTGGAGTATCCCACTGGGCATGTATTAAAACACAAAGAGATTGTAGGTGCACACCCAGGCAGAGGGAAATGTCCAGTCTGGGAACTTCTCTTTCAGGGCATCCAGCCAGGAGGATCTCTTGTCTTCCCCAGAAAAATAGTGGGCAGCAATGGCCACGGTGACCATTCTTTCAGGTTGTTCTTCCAACACCTGGCAGAGAATATTAGTTAGCTCTCCAGCTCTACAAAGGCAGAATACTAATCCCAAGGTTCTTGCTGAATACGACCTGGGAAGCTAATCAATGATACCAGTAGTGCTGGGAAATTCCTACCTGTACTTCTATCCAGAACTGCCATGCAGAGGCCTGGAGTCCATGGGAGTAAAATACAAAGTAGTCCCCTCCTTTACTTGTGACAGGGGTGCCATTGCCAAAAGACCACTGAGAAAGTACTGATCCTTTGTGGGTTCGAACATAGAGTGACATATGGCTTGGTCCTGTAGGATAAAAGAAAGAACAGTTAAAATACAGCAACAAGAAAAGTAACTGACCTGAAATAAGCCAAGTGGACAAAGACAAGTATCAAATGATTTCACTCATCTGTGGAGTATAAGAACAAAGCAAAAACGGAAGGAACAAAACAGCAGCAGACTCACAGAACCCAAGAACGGACTAACAGTTACCAAAGGGAAAGGGATTGGGGAATATGGGTGGGAAGGGAGGGATAAGGGGATTAAAGAGCTATTACAATTAGTACACATAATATGGGGGGGGCACGGGGAAGGCAGTATAGCACAGAGAAGACAAGCAGTGATTCTATAGCATCTCACTGCGCTGATGGACAGTGACTGTAATGGGGTGTGGGGGGGACCTGATACTGGGAGGCGTCTAGTAACCACAGTGTTGCTCATGTGAAGCCTGAGTGTAAAATTGTGTATCAGTGATACCTTAATAAAAATAAAAAATAAAAGTAACTGACTCACCACCAAACCAGGCTATGAAGTTCATGCCATATGTCACTTTAAAGACAACACAAACTTAAGGGACATTTGACACTATGTATCAACAAGAGTAAGTAATGAGAAAAAGGCACCAAATTCACAATGTGAAAACCTATGTTTAAGTCTTGGCCCTGCCATTTAAACATACAAGAACATAGTACTTGTGAGCCCGTCTTCAGAAATCTAGAGAGAAAACTTCATATGACCAAGAGATAACTGAAAAAACTCCATAAGACCTAGAAAATGAATGTTTTAGTATATCCAAATACTACTACGACAAATATTCAGATGAGAGTGGAAACTCATGCACAATTGTTGTATGTAACAAACTTTGAGAGGGAAAGAAAACAAACTTGTGTAGGCTAATAATGAGAGTTAAAGAATACCATTTAAAACAGTTTAAACAATAGGTTATCAAAACAAAAATATAAACCTTAAATACCCCCAAAAATATTTAAAGAGCAAAGACATAATTATAAAATACTCTGACAAGTTGAGACCAAATGTTATGAGTCATAAAAAATAAATTTTAATTGACCTAATTCAGCACTAAAAGAAAATTTCTCCACTTGGCTTACAAAATCAGATCTTCAAGAAACATACTTCAGAAAGGATAAAAATAAAGGAATGAACAAAGATACCTCAGGCAAGTGAACACAATTTTTTAAAAAGATCTCTGATATCAGAAAAATAATATGGAAGACAAAGCATTAAAACAACTTTTTAAAACCAAATTCATAACGATACAGATATTATGAATCTAGTGTACCATAGAAGAGCAACCACTTTATGAAGCAAAACTATAGGGAGATATAAGATGATTAGATATATGCAGAAACTAAGAAACTAATATTCTACTCTCAGTACAAGATAATATCAATTGAACAAAAAATGATATAAAAGACCTATGTAAGACTTTACATACTAATAATACAGAACATACTGAGTTAGGCATGAAAGAAAGTATTTGGTCAAAAAGTTAATATCAGTTCTATAAGATTACCAGTAACAGTTTGATCATAATCCAATAAAATCTGAAACCAACAAACCAAAATGGTCTATCTGGAAATGAAAACATCATCTAATTTAAAAGACTAGGTGAGAAAGGAAATAAAACTGGAGCAGTTTCTTAAAATATAAATTCTATGTATCAGAAATGAGTACATGTAGAACAGTGATAAGATGAAAATACATAGCAATAAAAATTTTTTGGTAAAATAAAAATAAGTAAAAAGGACAACAAAAGTAACAAAGCAGAAATCAAATTGAGAACAGAATACAGCAGACCAATCAATCAAAAATGTTATTTTCTTCATCTGGCTTTGAAAATCAGCAAGGCTTAACTCTGGAAGAAGCTGAGAGCTGTAGGAAACAAACTCTGTTCTCAAAGGGTCTCCACAGACTCCTTCACTCCCAGACCCAGCACAGAGTCAACAGTCCCGCCCAGCAGTATACCCACGGCAGTTGTGTACCAGTCACAACAGCAGGATGCATGCAGCCTGTGCAGGGGTCACCCCTGGAACAATCAGTTGTGGTGGGAGGTGAGGCATTGGTGTGCTTCTAGACCCCACAGGACATGCTCTACATAAGGCCACAAAGACCAGGTGACATGGCTGCCCTACTGACTACATAATACACAGAAAGAAACGAGTCAGACAAAATGAGACAGAAGAATATGTTTCAAACAAAAGACAAAACCTCAGGAAAAAAACAGATGAGCAATATACCCAATAAAGAGTTCAACAAAACGGTCGTCATAGATGCTCACTGAACTTGGGAGAAGAGTAGATGATCTCAATTGAGAACTTCAACAGATAGAAAATCTAAAAAAAGAACCAGTCACAGCTGAAAAATGCACAAGGAGGAATCAACAGCAGATTAGAGGATGCAAAAGAATGGATCAGTGATCTGGAAAACAAGCTTAACAGCAAAGAGAAAAATTATTTTTAAATATGTGAACAAGTTAAGGGACCTTTAGGACATTAAGTATAATATTGATATTACAAGAGTACAAGAATGAGAAATAAAGGGGCAGAAAATTTATTTGAAGAAATAATAGCTAAAAACTTTATGAACCTGCAGAAGGAAACACACATACAAAACAAAGTCACAAGAGACAAAGAAGGACATTACATAATGATAAAAGGGTCAATCCAACAAGAAAATATAACCATTATAAATATCTATGCGACCAACACAGGAGCACCTACATATGTGAAACAAATACTAACAGAATTAAAAGGAGAAATAGAATGCAATGTATCCACTCTAGGAGACATCAACACTCCACTCACTCTGAAGAACAGATCAACCAGACAGAAAATAACTAGGGAGACAGAAGCACTGAAGAACACACTAGAACAGATGGACCTAACTGACATCTACAGAACTCCACACCCAAAAGCAGCAGAATACACATTCTTAAGTGCACATGGAACATTTTCAAGAATATACTAGGCCACAAAAAGAGCCTCGGTAAATTAAAAAAGATTGAAATTGTACCAACCAGTTTCTCAGGCCACAAAGGTATGAAACTAGAAATAAATTATGCAAAGAAAATGAAAAATCTCACAAAACACATGGAGACTTCACAACATGCTCCTAAATAACCAATGGATCAATGACCAAATAAAAACAGAAATACAGCAATATATGGAGACAAATGACAACAATAATACAACACCGCAAAATCTGTGGGACACAGTGAAGCCCGTGCTAAGAGGAAAGTATATTGCAATACAGGCCTACCTCAGGAAAGAAGAACAATCTAAACTCACAATTAACGAAATTAGAAAAAGAAGAACAAATGAGGCCCAAGTCAGTAGAAGGGGGGACATAATAAATATTAGAGTAGAAATAAATAAAATAAAAAATAAAACAATAGAAAGAATCAATGAAAGTAAGAGCTGGTTCTTTAAGAAAATAAATAAAACAGATAAACCCCTAGCCAGACTTATCAAGAAAAAAAGAGTCTACACACATAAACAGAATCAGAAATGAGAAAGGAAAAATCACTATGGACACCACAGAAATACAAAGAACTATGAGAGAATACTATGAAAACTTAGGTGCTAACAAACTGGAAAACCTAGAAGAAATGGGCAGCTTTCTAGAAAAATACAGCCTTCCAAGGCTGACCCAGAAAGAAACAGAAAATCTCAACAGACCAATTATCAGCAGCGAAATTGAACTGGTAATCAAAAACCTACCTAAGAACAAAATGTCTGGTCCAGAAGGCTTCACCGCTGATTTTTAACAAACATTTATTGAAGGCCTAATACCCATCCTCCTTAAAGTTTTCTAAAGAGTAGAAGAGGGAATACTTCCAAACTCATTCTATGAGTCCAGCATCACTCTAATACCAAAATCAGGCAAAGACACCATAAGAGAAAATTACAGACCAATATCCCTGATGAACCATAGATGCAAAAATACTCAACAAAATATTAGCAAACCGAATTCAAAAATACATCAAAAAGATCATCCATCATAATCAAGTGGGATTCATCCCAGGGACGCAAGGATGGTACAATATTTGAAAATCCATCAACATCATCCACCACATCAACAAAAAGGAGGACAAAAACCACATGATCATCTCCATAGATGCTGAAAAAGCATTTGACAAAATTCAACATCCATTCATGATAAAAACTCTCAACAAAATGGGTATAGAGGACAAGTACCTCGACAGAATGAAGGCCATATATGACAAACCCACAGCTAACATCATACTTAACAGCAAGAAGCTGAAAGCTTTTCCCCTAAGATGGGGAACAAGACAGGGATGCCCACTCTCCCCACTTCTATTCAACATAGTACTGGAGGTCCTAGCCACGGCAATCAGACAACACAAAGAAATAAAAGGCATCCACATTGGCAAGGAAGAAGTCAAACTGTCCCTGTTTTCAGATGACATGATATTGTATATAAACTAAAGAATCCACTCCAAAACTACTAGATCTAATATCTGAATTCAGCAAAGTTGAGGGATACAAAATTAATATGCAGAAATCTGTGGCATTCCTATACACTAACAATGAACTAGCAGAGAGAGAAATCAAGAAAACAACTCCATTCACAGTTGCATCAGAAAGAATAAAGTACCTAGGAATAAACCTAACCAAGGAAGTGAAAGACTTACACTATGAAAACTAAAGACACTAATGACAGAAATTAAAGGAGATACCAATAAATGGAAACACATCCCATGCTCATGGATAGGAAGAATTAATGTTGTCAAAATGGCCATCCTGCCTAAAGCAATCTACAGATTTAAAGGAATTCCTTTCGAAATACCAACAGCATTCTTCAATGAACTAGAGCAAATAGTTCTAAAATTCATATGGAATCAAAAAAGACCCCGCATAGCCAAATCAATCCTGAGAAGGAAGAATAAAGCTGGGGGGATAATGCTCCCCAACTTCAATCTCTACTACAAAGCCACAGTAATCAAGACAATTTGGTACTGGCACAAGAACAGACCCATAGACCCATGGAACAGACTAGAGAGCCCTGATATAAACCCAACCATATATGGTCAATTATTACATGATAAAGGAGCCATGGACATACAATGTGGAAATGACAGCCTCTTCAACAGCTGGAGTTGGCAAAACTGGACAGCTACATGCAAGAGAACGAAACTGGATTATTGTTTAACCCCATACACAAAAGTAAACTCAAAATGGATCAAGGACCTGAGTATAAGTCATGAAACCATAAAACTCTTAGAAAACATAGGCAAAAATCTCCTGAATATGCAACTTCTTCCTGAACGCATCTCCTCGATCAAAGGAAACAAAAGCAAAAATGAACTCATGGGACTACATCAAACTAAAAAGTTTCTGTATGGCAAAGGACACCATCAACAGAACAGAAAGGCATCCTACAATATGGGAGAATATATTTGTAAATGACATATCTGACAAAGGGTTAACATCCAAAATATATAAAGAACTTACACACCTCAACACACAAAAAGCAAATAACCAGATTAAAAAATGGGCAGAGGATATGAAGAGACAGTTCTCCAAAGAAGAAATTCAGATGGCCAACAGACACATGAAAAGATGCTCCACATCACTAATCATGAGGGAAATGCAAATTAAAACCACAATGAGATATCACCTCACACCAGTAAGGATGGCCAGCATCGAAAAGACTAAGAACAACAAATACTGGCGAGGATGCAGAGAAAGGGGAACCGTCCTACTCTGCTGGTGGGAATGTAAGCTAGTTCAATCATTGTGGAAAGCAGTTTGGAGGTTGCAACAACATGGATGGAGCTGGAGGATATTATGCTCAGTGAAATAAACCAGGCAGAGAAAGACAAGTGCCAGATGATTTCCCTCATTTGTGGAGTATAACAACAAAGCAAACCTGAAAGAACAAAATAGCAGCAGACTCAGAGACTCCAAGAAGGAACTAGTGGTTACCAAAGGGGAGGGGTGTGGGAGGGCGGGTGGAGAGGGTGGGAGAAGGGGATTGAGGGGTATTATGTTTAGTACACATGGTGTGGGGGATCACGGGGAAAACAGTACAACACAGAGAAGGTAAATAGTGGGGACTTGATAATATGGGTAAATGTAGTAAACACATCGTTTTTTCATGTGAAACCTTCATAAGAGTGTGTATCAATACCTTAATAAAAAAAAAAAGGAAAGGCATACAAACTGGTATGGAAGAGGTAAAATTGTTACTATCTGCAGATGACATATTATATATTGAAAACCCTAAAAACTGCACCAAAAAACTGTTGAAACTAATAAATGAATCCAGTGAAGTTGCAGGATACCAGAACAATATATGGAAATCTTTTTTGCATTTCTATACTCTGACAACAAGCTAGCAGAAAGAGAAGTTAAAAAATACCATTTACAACTGCATCATAAAGAATAAAATTTGTAGGAAAAATTTTAACCAAGGAGTTAGAAGAAACTGAAAGACACTGATAAAAGAAACTGGAGACCACACAAATAAAGAGAAGATATACCATGCTTATGATTTGGAAAAATTTATTCTTAAAATGTCCATACTAGCCAAAGTAATATACAGATTCAATGACATCCCTATCAATATACCTTGGCTTTTATCTCAGAAATAATCCTTAATTCATATGGAGCCCCAAAAGATCCCGAACAGCCAAAGCAATCTTGAGAAGGAATAAAGCTGGAGACATCACATTACCAGATTGCAAGCTATACTAAAAAGCTGCAGTAATCTAAATGGTATGGTACTTGTACAGAAACTGAGACATAGATCAATGGAATAGAATAGAGAGTGCAGAGAGAAATCCATGCTTATATGTTCAACTAATCTATTACAAAGAATATAAAACAAAGAATATAAAGCAAGGATATAAAACAGAGAAAAGACAGTTCTTCAATAAATGGTGATGGAAAAATCAGCTACATGCAAAATAATGAAACTGGAATACTATTACACACCATACACAAAAATAAACTCTATAAGACCTAAATGTAAGATTTGGAACCATAAAACTCCTAAAAGAATACATAGGCAGTCATCTCTTCGACACTGATTTTAGTAATATTTTTCTGTATTTGTCCCCTCAAATGGGAAGCAAATAAAAAATTAACTATTGCAATTACATCAAATTAGAAAGCTTTTGCACAGTGAAAGAACCCTTCCAAAAAAAAAGGTAACCTATTGAATGGGAGAAGATATTTGCAAGTCATATACCCAGTAAGTGGTTAATATCCAAAATACATATTTTTTAAAAACCTCATACAGCTCAATACCAAATAAACAAGTAATGAAATTTAAAAATCGGCATAGGACCTGAAAAGACATTTTTCCAAGGAAGACAGATTGCCAATAGACACATGAAAAGATATTCAACATCACTAATCACTGGAAGTGCACATCCAGACCACAGTGAGATATCACCTCACATTAGTCAGAATAGCTAGTATCCAAAAGACAAGAATGTAAAGTGGTACAGCCACTATGGAAAACAGCATGGAGAGCCCTCAAAAAGTTAAAAATAGGAATACCATTCAAGCTAGATTTACCCTAAGAAAATGAAAATTCAAAAAGATATAGGCACCCCTATGTTTACTGTAGCATTACAATAGCCAAGATTGAGAAGCAACCTACATGTACATTAACAGATGAAGAAATGCAGTGAATATACAATAGAGTATTACTCAGCCTTTTAATAAAAGGAAACCTTGCCATTCAAGATAATAGGAATAGACCTTGAGGGTATTATGCTAAGTGAAGGAAGTCAGAAAAAGACAAATACCATATGATTTCACTTATGTGTAGAGTCTAAAAAATAATTTAAAAAATAGACTCATAAATACAGAGAACAATCTGATGGTTTATGATTTGGGGAGATGGGCCAAATAGATGAAGGAGATAAGGGAGTACAAATTTCCAGTTATAAAAGAAATAAATCATGGGATGAAAAGTGCAGCATAGGGAATATAGTCAATATAATTTTTAAGGGGCAGAGGGGAAAGGGAGTGGAGAACACAGAAGTATGCAGAAAGAATGAGAAAAATAAACAGGAAAATTTAAAAATCACATGTAGTACTTTGCAGATCTGTATAATAAAATTCAAAACCCAAGTGAAATGGATAGGAAATACAGATTACTAAAACTGAACACAGATACCAAGCTTAAACAGACCGATTTCCCTAAGTTAAGAAAGTATACCACAAAAAAAGCCAGTAGGCTCAGATTGCTTCAGAAAGGAATTTAAGCCAACTCTTCAATCAGGTAGTTCTAATGCCCTATAACCTTTTCCTAAGCATTGAAAATTAACAAAAATTACCATGTTTATGGTGCACATTTATTTTCATACATTGATGATGTGTGACATTGATACCTAAATCTGATAAAGACAAAAAAATACCATTATTCGTGTACTGATGCAAACGTTCTAATGTTAACAAAATCCAACACTGCATTAAGAAAATAATAGGCTATGACCTAGTGGAATGTACCATATTTAAAAAGTCCAAGGAAGAAAAATCCTATTATCTTTAGAGATGCTAACAAAATCTTCACAAAATTAAAGCCCATTCCTTACACAAACGTTCAAGGAAAGACAACTGATGAATCCTTGCCTAATAAGATAAAAAAATAAGCATTTTAGTCCTAAGGCTAGTATCTTACATAATGGTAAAACACTAGAGATGTCTGTACTAGTATCAAGAACAAGACAAGGGTGCACACTCACCTCCACAACTGTACCGCCCTGTGACAGAAGCATAGTCACTTAGACAGATCAATAGAGGCGTAAGAATTGATAAAGAAGAAACAAAATATATATTTGCATATGATATTCAGTAGTCAACAAGCTATACCCAAGGTCATTTTGTTTGGCTGTCGGGCTAAGAATGGTTTTAGACATTTTTAAAGAGTGATTAACAGAAGAACCGAGAACAACAATAGAGACATACGGCAAAACCTAAAACACTGGTCCTTTCAAGTTTGACGATTTCTGACACACTTGAAGAACACCACAGTGTCAATGATTAACTCAAAAAATAAAAGATTCAGTGATGCAGCAAGACATCAGATTGACAAACAGAAGTCAAATGCCTTCATACACAAAAAATACAATCACTTAAAGGACACAATGGTAGAGAAAACCCCAATTATCATAGTACCAGCCCTAGCTGAGGAAAATTTTATACCTCTCCTGAAAGCTACAGAAGTAGATTTCAACAAACGAAGGCAAAGCTTCTATAACTAAAAGTGTGGCAACTTTTAATTATACAGACCCATACATAGTCACATTTTTTTAAAATTTCTTGACATTTGTCATTACAAAGCATAGAGCAGTATATGTGCAACTTGCATTCCAGGAACTTGAAAATTACTTGAATTCTCCAAATTGTGCATAAAGGATAGAGAAAAATTTGGATTTTTCTGTGCTTTTTACAAGCTGGTGTTTCAAATAAAGTCAGAAATAATTACTGGCCTAAACAAGAAAAACAGCTGATGTAAAATAACTTAATTTCCTATTGAATTTTAAAAACCTAGAGAACAGAAGTATACACCTCCAAAGGTGTCAACTAAGGCACTTTATTCCCATAAGTGCTCCATTCCACTGGTCAACTAACAATTTTACTATTGCACTATAGCCATCTTACGTCCTCCAGCTTTCCTCACTCTAGGTTTTCAAGTCCCTTCTGTGTTAAAGTGAATGAACAAGCAAACTCTTACAGCTGATAATGAAAACATTTCCTATGTCTTACCATTTGTCCTCCTCCTTTCTCAAACAGCACCTCTATCTCCTTACTAAGTGAGAAATGCCCAGATAGTCTGCTTTAAAAAGAACACAACTGCCAAATTTAACAATTCAACACATTTCCTCAGTGTCTGTTATGTGCCAGTGATTACACTGAGCATCAAAACTAGAGAACTGAAAATCCATCCATGTCTGCCTTCCATGAATTCTAATGGAAAATACAGATATGAACTAAATATGATACGTGGTGGTCAGCTACAATCAAGTACAAGGGGAGGAATTAGTGGGAAGCTAGTTGCTCAGCTTGTTGGAGGGGAGCACCAGATTAGTCTTCACATCTGCCAAGAAGAGAAGGGAAGCGTTTGGGTGGGAGGTGGAGCAAGAGAGGATCACTTTTACCAGGAGCGAGAGTATAAGATGGGGACAAATGAGCAGTTGGGTGTCGCTAAGGAGTGCATCAAGGGAATGATGCACTGAAAAATAGCTTAAAATATATACACAGGCCAGACGGCCAAAGACCAAACACGCTCTGCCAAAGAACTTGGGCTTATTCTGCAGGCAACAGGAAATCCCTAAAAGTTCTTTAAGTAGAGAATGACATGATCAAATCTGTTTTTGAAAGACAATATTAAAGAGAGACTTACAAGCCAAACACCAACTGAGAAGTTCTAAGAACTATTAGTTTTAAACATGGGAAAGTGTACCAAGGAATTAAAGTCATACTATCTACTAATGCCAAGCTGTTACAGATCTGACAGTGAACCACTGTCTGACACAAAAAAATTTTCAATAAAGCTCCTTGAAAATCATAACCAACCTCAAATTAAGTTATTTTACATCAGCTGGTTATCTTGTTTAGGACAGCAATTATTTCTGACTATTTGAAACACCAGCTTGTAAAAAGCACAGAAAAATTCAAATGTTTCTCTATCCTTTATGCACAATTTGGAGAATTCAAGTAATTTTAAAGTTCCCTTCTCAAGATGGTGGTGTGAGTAGGGTGGTAGAAATCTCCTCCCAAAACCAACTGAAAATACAGTGAATACAACTATTCCTGTAAGAGTGACCAGAAGATACAGTACACCAGCCAGGCTACATTTACATCTGTGAGAACTCAACTTCTCGTGAAAAGGGTAAGATACAAAGCCGTGACCCGGCAGGACCCGAGCACTCCCCCTGCACCAGCTCATCAGCGGGATGAAAAGAAAGTGGGGAGGGAGTGAAGCACAGGACTGCTAAATAATCAGAACTTCAGACGCCCTAACCCCCTGGGTGGCAACACAGCTCCAAAGCCCCTCACAGCAATAAGCAGCCTGCTGTTAAACCCCCCCAACCGGCACTGCAAGCGAACCAGACGATCTGCCATTGCTACAGAGCAACCGGGGAGCAGCCCCACCCACAGCAGCCACACAGACGCTTCTCCCAGCACGCAGCTAACCGGCCAGACCCAGTGGCTGCCTGCTGCCCACAGTCAACCGACACAGACAGTGGAGACCAGTGCAGAGTCCAGAAGACACAAAGGGGCTTTATTCTCGTGGTGAACATGCGCTGCTCGCCTGCAACCCCCGGCAGTGCCCTGGGCCATCCTGAGGGCCAGCCCACCCATGGCAGGTCAGGGGACCAACCCAGAGGCTATGCTCTGCACGCGGCCAACTGGCACAGGCAGAGGAAGCCAGCGTGGAGTCTGGAAAGCACGTAGGAGCTCTGTTCTTGTGGCAAACATGCACTGATCGGCTGCAACCACTTCCAGTGCCCTAGGCCACCTCAAGGGCCACCCTGTCCACAGCAGGTCAGGGGACCAACCCAGAGGCTGCTCCCTGTGTGCAGTTGCCTGACACAGGCAGCGGAGACCTGAAAGCATGAACTGGTGCCGTTCTCATGGGAGAAGACACGCCACTTGCCTGAGAAGCCTGCCAGTGCCCTAGGCCATCCCGAGGGACACCCCGTCCACGGTAGCTCAGGGGACCAACCCAGGGCTGCTCCCTGTGTGTGGCTGCCCAGCACAGGCAGTGGAGATGGGCAAGACGACCAGCAAGCAGGAAGGGACTTTATTCTCTCCGAACTGACATACACGCCACACGACAGTAATCACTTCCATTGCCATGAAAAGGCAGAAAAACCTCGTTCAATCCAAAACCCCTCAAACTCCAGAGAGAGAGCCTGGTGAGACTGAATCACCAATCTTCCTGAAAAAGAATTCATAACTGGCAAGATGGCGGCATGAGAGGTGAAACAGAGAGCTCCTCCCAAAACCACACATTGTACAAAAATATAGTTAATTAATACAACTAACCTTAAAACAGCAACAAGAAGGCTGAACAAGACAGCAAACGGACCTCATGAACAGAACAGATCTCACAAAACGGTAACGTAGGAAAGCCTTAATCTGGCGAGACCCCCAAATCCTTCCCTCACACCAGCTCACCAGCAGGAGGAAGAGAAACAGAGCAGGGGAGGGTGTGGAAGCCTGGGACTGCTCAACACCCAGCCCTGGAGATCTGCTTTGGGGGCAGAATCCTATAGTGTGTGGTGCTCTGGATGTTGGGGAGTTCAGAGAGGCGGAGTGCTGCAGAAATTGACATTCCGGCCGTTTGTGGAGGACAGGACATTCCGGCCGTTTGTGGAGGACAGGGATCCACACCCGGCTGCTCTTTGTCAGAGGAAAGGCGGGCAGTCTGAGAGGCTTCCTAGCAGGGAGAGGGCTGCTGAAGGGGCGGGGTTTGCATGGAGCTTGCTGTGCGGGAGAAGGGAGAGATGGACAAGCTTGCCTGGGCACGCTCTGCCCAGCTGGTTGGGAACTTTAGGGAGCTTCAGGTGCTCCATCCCCCTGGCTACCTACTCAGCTCCGAGGCCCCCCACTGTGACACACAGCCTGCCAAGCCTTCCTACTGGCCTGCAGACACCTGCCTGCAAACCGGCAGTCACTGCGCAGGTGTCAGGACAGCCAGAGGGAGGCCCCGCCTACAAAAGCTAGAGACGCAAAGCACAGAGGTTTACACGTGTGTGCTTGGCCCACTGGCTCTGACACTGGAGACAGGCACACCAGACGGGAATCAGGAAACAGATCTTTCCTCCCACCAGGCACCACCTCCGCTGCCCTACGACCACCAACCTCACTCTAGGGGCTGAGCAGCTCCAGAGACTACAGTTTCTGCACACTAGTGGACACCACACAGAAATATGAAACGACAAAACAACATGGTTCAGACCAAAATCTCACAAATAACAGAAAGAGGGCTAAATGAAACCGAACTGACCAATCTTCCTGAAAGAGAGTTCAAAATGAAAATTATAAACATGCTTATGGAGGTATAGAAAAATATTCAAGAACTCAGGAACAAATTTAAGTTGGAGATTCAATCATTAAGAAATTCTGTATCTCAAATGAAACATACATGAAGGGATTTAAAAGCAGATTAGATGTAGTAGAAGAGATGGTAAATGGAACAGAAATAAGAGAAGAGGAATACAAATAAGCCGAGATACACAGAAAGAACAAAAAGGATCTCTAAGAAGGAAAGAATATTTAGAGAACTGTGTGACCAATACAAACGCAACAATATAGGGGTACCAGAAGAAGAAGAGAAAAAGGGATAGAAAGTGTCATTGAGGAGGTGATTGCTGAAAAACTTCCCCAATCTGAGGAAGGAGACAGTCTCTCAAGCCATGGAGGTACACAGATATCCCAACACAAGGGACCCAACGAAGACAACATCAAGACATATAATAATTAAAATGGCAAAGATCAAGGATAAAGACAAACGTTTAAAAGCAGCTAGACTTCTGGGAAGATGGCGGTGTAAGCAGGGCAGCAGAAATCTCCTCCCAAAACTATATATATCTATGAAAATACAGCAAATACAACTATTCCTAAAAGAGAGACCAGAATACACAGGAAAGTGCACAGCGTGCAGCTACACCTGAGAGGACCCAGCACTCCGCGAGGCGGGTAAGATACGGAGCCGTGACACGGCAGGAGCCAAGCACTCCCCCACCCCAGCGCACCGGCAGGAGGAGAGAATTCAGAGCTGGGAGGGAGTGGAAGTGCATCCCGTGAAATAACCAGCCCCGGTGATCTGCGCAGGGAGTGCTGACACACATCGAGTGGAGTAACGGAGATTGGAGAGACAGAGGGTGCAGGATCTGAGCAGGGAACGCGCCAGGGTGCTTGCAGCCGGCTCCCGGGAAGGAAAGAAAGAAAAAAAAAAAAGTGCAAGTTTTTCAACGGTCTTAAAGAGACAAGAGACCAGCAGAAGAGCCGGATCACCCCGGCACACTCAGACCAGCAGGCTGGGAGTCCTGGGGAGTTTCGGACTCCTTAGCTGGCGACTGGGAAAGGGTGGCCGCAGTTAGACATTCCACAGAGATCAACAGCCTCCCATTTGTTCCCACCCCGGCCAGAGCTATAAAGGTCCCTGCAGAGTGGCGCAACCACAGCTGCGGAATAGTGGAGCAACAGCGCCACCTACAGCATCCCCACAGAATCTATTCATGGTGGGCTTTTTTTTGTTTTGTTTTTTGTTTTTTATTCTCTTTCTTTTTTCTTTTCTTTTCTTTCTTTTTTCCTCTTTTTCTTTCTTTCTTTCTTTTTAAAGTCTTAAAGAGCCCAGCTGACATACATAGCAACTACCAGTGACCACTTCTATAGCCATGAAAAGACAGAGGAATATGGTCCAGTCTAAGATCAACCAGACAAACCGAGAGAAGTAGTCTGAAGGAATGGAAATGCACAGACTTCCTGAAAAAGAATTCAGAATAAAAGTCATAACCATACTGATGGATCTACAGAGAAATGTGCAAGAGCTGAGGGAGGAAGTGAGGGAAGTGAGGAAAGACAATGCAGCGATGAGACAAGCGATTGACGGGCTTAGCAGCAGACTGGATGAGATGCAAGAGACTGTTAATGGAATAGAAACAGAGAACAGGAATACAGAGAAGCTGAGGCACAGAGACATAAAAGGATCTCTAGGAATGAAAGAATATTAAGAGAACTGTGTGACCAATCCAAACGGAACAATATTCGCATTATAGGAGTACCACAGGAAGAAGAGAGAGAAAAAGGGATAGAAAGTGTCTTTGAAGAAATAATTGCTGAAAACTTCCCCAAGCTGGGGAAGGAAATAGTTTCTCAGACCACGGAAGCCCACAAATCTCCTAACACAAGGGACCCAAGGAAGACAACACCAAGACACATAATAATTAAAATGGCAAAGATCAAAGATAAAGACAGAGTATTAAAGTCAGCTAGAGAGAGAAAAAAGATCACCTACAAAGGAAAACCCGTCAGATTATCATCAGACTTCTCAACAGAAACCTTACAGGCCAGAAGAGAATGGCATGATATATTTAATGTAATGAAACAGAAGGGCCTCGAACCAAGAATATTGTATCCAGCACGATTATCATTTAAATATGACAGAGGGATTAATTTCCAGACAAACGAAAGTTGAGAGAGTTTGCCTCTCATAAATCACCACTACAGGATATCTTAAACGGACTGCTCTAGAGGGAAGCACACCTAAGGCTAAAAAGATGTCACCAGAGAAAATAAAATCATAGCTAAGAAAGCAGGCCATCCAAATACTAACTAAAGGCAAAGAATAAAACACCTAATATATAAAGAATGGAGGAGGAAGAATAAGAAGGGAGAGAAATAAAGAAACATCAGACAGTGTTTACAATAACTTAACAAGAAAGTTAACATCGATTTTTAGATAGTAAAGAAGCAACCCTTGAACCTTTGGTAACCACGAATCTAAAGCCAGCAATGGCAATAAGTACATATCTATCAATAACCACCCTAAATGTAAATGGACTGAATGCACCAATCAAAAGACACAGAGTGACAGAATGGATAAAAAAGCAAGACCCATCTATGTGCTGCTTACAAGAGACTCACCTCAAATCTAAAGATATACACAGACTCTGCACCCAAAAGCAGCAGGATACACATTCTTCTCAAGTGCACATGGAACATTTTCCAGAATAGACCACATACTAGGCCACAAAAAGAAACTCAGTAAATTCAAAAATTCAACTTCTCAGATCACAAAGGTATAAAACTAGAAAGAAAACTTAGAAAGAAAACAAAAAGGCTCGCAAATACATGGGGACTTAACAACATTCTCCTAATGAATCAATGGGTTAATGACCAAATCAAAACAGAAATCAAAGAATATATGGAGACTAATGACAACAACAACACAAAGTCACAACTTTTGTGGGACACACCAAAGGTAGTTCTAAGAGGAAAGTATATTGCAATCCAGGCCTATTTAAAGAAGGAAGAACATTCCCAAATGAACAGTCTAAAGATACAATTACTGAAATTGGAAAAAGAAGAACAAAAGAGGCCCAAAGTCACCAGAAGGAGGGACATAATAAAGATCAGAGAAGAAATAAATAAAATTGAGAAGAATAAAACAGTAGAAAAAAATCAATGAAACCAAGAGCTGGTTCTTTGAAAAAATAAACAAAATAGATAAACCCCTAGCCAGACTCATTAAGAGTAAAAGAGAATCTACACACATAAACAGAATCAGAAATGAGAAAGGAAAGACCCCACAGAAATACAAAGAATTACAAGAGAATATTATGAGAATCTATATGCTAACAAGCTGGAAAACATAGAAGAAATGGACAACTTCTTAGAAAAATACAACCTTCCAAGATTGACCAAGCAAGATACAGAAAAACTAAACTGACCAATCACCAGCAACGAAGTTGAATCGGTAAACAAAAACTACCGAAGAACAAAACCCCTGGACCTGATGGATTCACCTCTGAATTCTACCAGACATATAGAGAAGAAATAACACCCATTCTCTTTAAAGTTTTCCAAAAAATAGAAGAGGACGGAATACTTCCAAACTCATTCTATGAAGCCAGCATCACTACAATACCAAAACCGGGCAGAGACCTCACCAAAAAAGAAAATTACAGACCAATATCCCTGATGAACGTAGATGCAAAAATACTCAACAAAATATTAGCAAACTGAATTCAAAAATCCATCAACATCATCCATCACATCAACAAAAAGAAGAACAAAAACCTCATGATCATCTCCATAGATTCTGAAAGACCATTTGACCAAATTCAGCATCCATTCATGATTAAAACTCTCAACAAAATGGGTATAGACGGCAAGTACCTCAACATCATAAAGGCCATATATGACAAACCCACAGCTAACATACTTAACAGTGGGAAGCTGAAAGCTTTTCATCTAAGATCGGAAACAAGACACGCATGCCCACTCTCTACACTGTTATTCAACATAGTACTGGAGGTCCCAGCCACAGCAATCAGACAAAACAAAGACATACAAGGCATCCAGATTGGTAAAGAAGAAGTCAAAATGTCACTATTTGCAGATGACATGATACTGTACATAAAAAACCCTAAAGACTCCACTCCAAAACTACTAGAACTAATATCTGAATTCAGCAAAGTTGCAGGATACAAAATTAACACACAGATATATCTTGCTTTCCTATACACTAACGATGAACTAACAGAAAGAGAAATCAGAAAAACAATTCCATTCACAATTGCATCTAAAAGAATAAAATACCTAGGAATAAACCTAACCAAGGAAGTGGAAGACCTGTACTCTGAAAACTACAAGACACTCCTAAGAGAAATTAAGGACACACTAACAAATGGAAATGGATCCCATGCTCTTGGCTAGGAAGAATAAATATCGTCCAAATAGCTGTACTACCTAAAGCAATCTACAGTTTCAATGCAATCCCTATCAAACTACCAACAGCTTTCTTCAATGAACTGGAACAAATAATTCTAAATTTCATATGGAACCAGAAAAGACCCCGAATAGCCAAAACAATCCTGAGAAGGAGGAATCAAACAGGGAGAATTACACTCCCTGGCTTCCAGCTCTACTACAAAGCCACAGTAATCAAGATAATTTGGTATTGGCACAAAAACAGACCCACAGACCAGTGGTACAGAATAGAAAATCCAAACATTAACCCAAACATTTACAGTCAATTAATATTTGATAAAGGAGCCTTGGATATACAATGGGAAGATGACAGCCTCTTCAGCAGCTGGCCTTGGAAAAACTGGACAGCTACATGGAAGAGAATGAAACTGGACTACTGTCTAGTCCCATACACAAAGGTAAACTCAAGGTGGATCAAAGACCTGAATGTAAGTCATAAAACCATAAAACTCTTAGAAAAAAACATAGGCAAAAATCTCTTGGACATAAACATGAGCGACTTCTTCATGAACATTTCTTCCCAGGCAAGGGAAACAAAAGCAAAAATGAACAAGTGGGACTATATCAAGCTCAAAAGCTTCTGTACAGCAAAGGACACCATCAGTAGAACAAAAAGACATCCTACAGTATGGGAAAATATATTCATAAATGACGTATGAGATAAGGGGTTGACATCCAAAATATATAAAGAACTCACGCACCTTAACAAACAAAAAGCAAATAATCCAATTAGGAAATGGGCAGAGAACATGAATAGACACTTCTCTAAAGAAGAAATTCAGATAGCCAACAGGCACATGAAAAGATGCTCCACATCCCTAATCATCAGAGAAATGCAGATTAAAACCACAATGAGATATCACCTCACACCAGTGAGGATGGCCAACATCCAAAACACAAACAACAACAAATGTTGGAGAGGATGTGGAGAAAAGGGAACCCTCCTACACTGTTGGTGGGAATGCAAATTACTTCAACCATTGTGGAAAGCAGTATGGAGGTTCCTCAAAAAACTCAAATTATAAATACCATTTGACCCAGGAATCCCACTCCTAGGAATTTATCTAAGAATGCAGCAGCCCAGTTTGAAGACATATGCACCCCTATGTTTATTGCAGAACTATTTACAATCGCCAAGAAATGGAAGCAACCTAAGTGTCCATCAGTAGATGAATGGATAAAGAAGATGTGGTACATATACACAATGGAATATTATTCAGCCATAAGAAGAAAACAAATCCTACCATTTGCAACAACATGGATGGAGCTAGGGGATATTATGCTCAGTGAAATAAGCCAAGCCGAAAAAGACAATTATCAAATGATTTCACTCATATGTGGAGTTTAAGAACAAAAAAAAAAACAAGGAACAAAACAGCAGCAGACTCACAGAACCCAAGAACGGAGTAATAGTTACCAAAGGGAAAGGGACTGGTGAAGATGGGTGGGAAGGGAGGGATAAGAGGGAAAAAGGGGCATTATGATTAGCAGACGTAATGTTGGTGGGGCATGGGGAGGGCTGTACATCTCAGAGAAGACAAGTAGTGATTCTATAGCATCTCACTGCGCTGATGGACAGTGAGTGTAATGGGGTTGGTGGGGGGGACCTGATGAAGGGGGTAGTTTAATAACCATAATATTGCACATGTAATTGTAAATTAATGATACCAAAATAAATTATAAAAAAGAAAAAGAATTGTGCAACTTAAAAAATAAATAAAAGCAGCCAGAGAAAGAAAAAAGATCACATAAAAAGGAAAACCCATCAGGCTATCACCAGACGTCTCAACAGAAACCTTACAGGCCAGAAATGAGTGGTATGATATATTTAATGCAATGAAGCAGAAGGGCCTTGATCCAAGAATACTTTACCCGGCAAAGTAATCATTTAAATTTGAAGGCGGGATTAAACAATTTACGGATAAGCAAAAGCTGAGAGAATTTACCTCCCACAAACCACGTCTACAGTGTATTTAGGAGGAACTCCTATACATGGAAGTATTCCTAAGGCTAAAAAGATGTCACTCAAGGAAAGACAAAGAGTACAGAATATGATTCATAACATAGAAAGAATGGAGGAGGAAGAAAAAGGAGGTAAAAAAAAAGAACCTTTAGGATGTGTTTGTAATAGGATACGAAGTAAATTAAATTAGACTGTTAGATAGTAAAGGAATTGCCCTTGAACCATTGGTAACCACAAATCTAAAGCCTGCAATGCCAATAAGTACATACCTATCAATAATCACCCTAAGTGTAAATGGTCTGAATGCACCAATCAAAAGACACAGAGTTACTAAATGGATAAAAAACAAGACCCATCTATATGCTGCCTACAAGAGACACACTTCAAACCCAAAGACATACACAGACTAAAGGTGAAGAGACTGAGAAAGATATTTCATGCAACTAATACTGAGAAAAAAGCAGGAGTTTCAGTACTTGGATCAGACAAAATAGACTTCAAAACAAAGAAAGTCACAAGAGACAAAGAATGACGTTACATAATGATAAAAGGGTCAGTCCAACAAGAAGATATAATCATTATAAATATCTATGCCCCCAACACAGGAGCACCTACATATGTGAAACAAATACTACCAGAATTAAAGAGGAATATAGAATGCAATGCATTCATTTTAGGAGACTTCAACACACCACTCACTCCAAAGGACAGATGAACCAGACAGAAAATAAGTAAAGCGAAAGGGGCTCTGAACAATATACTAGAACAGATGGACCTAACGGACCTCTACAGAACACTCCATCTCAAAGCAACAGGATACACATTCTTCTCAAGTGCACATGGAACATTTTCAAGAATTGATCATATATTAGGCCACAAAAAGAACCTCAGTAAATTAATATATATTGAAATTGTACCAACCAGCTTCTCAGATCACAAAGGTATGAAACTAGAAATAAATTACACAAGAAAAACAAAAAAGCCCACAAATACATGGAGGCTTAATAACATGCTCCTAAATGATCAATGGATCAATGACCAAATAAAAACAGAGATCAAGCAATATATGGAGACAAATGACAACCACAAAATCTGTGGGATGCAGTGAAGGCCATGCTAAGAGGGAAATATATTGCAATACAGGCCTACCTCAGGAAAGAAGAACAATCCCAAATGAACAGTCTAAACTCACAATTAATGAACCTAGAAAAGGAAGAGCAAATGAGACCCAAAGTCAGTAGAAGGAGGGACATAATAAAGATTAAATCACAAATAACTAAAATTGAGAAGAATAAAACAATAGAAAGAATCAATGAAAGCAGGAGCTGGTTCTTTGAGAAAATAAAATAGATAAACCCTTGGCTGGACTTATCAAGAACAAAAGGGAGTCTACACACATAAACAGAATCAGAAATGAGAAAGGAAAAATCACTGCAGACACCAAAAAATACAAAAAATTCTGAGAGAATACTATGAAAATTATATGGTAACAGACGGATAACCTAGAAGAAATGGACAACTTTCTAGAAAAACACAACCTTCCAAGGCTGACCCAGGAAGAAACAGAGAATCTGAATAGACCAATTACCAGCAAAGAAATAGAACTGGTACTCAAAAAGCTACCTAAGAACAAAACTCCTAGACCACATGGTTGCTCCGCTGAATTTTATCAAACATTTAGTGAAGACCTAATACCCATCCTCATTAAAGTTTTCCAAAAAGTAGAATAGGAGGGAATACTCCCAAACTCATTCTACGAGGCCAACATCACTCCAATACCAAAACCAGGAAAAAACACCAGAAAAAAAGAAAATTATAGACCAATATCCCTAATGAACAAGGTTGCAGAAATACTCAACAAAATATTAGCAAACCGAATTCAAAAATACATCAAAAAGATCATCTATTATGATCAAGTAGGATTCATCCCAGGGATGCAAAGATGGTACAACATTCGAAAATCCATCAACATCATCCACTACATCAACAAAAAGAAGGACAAAAACCACATGATCATATCCATAGATGCTGAGAAAGCATTTGACAAAATTCAACATCCATTCATGAAAAAAACTCTCAAGAAAATGGGTATAGAGGGCAAATACCTCAACATAATAAAGGCCATATATGACAAACCCACAGCCAACATTATACTTAACAGCGAGAAGCTGAAAGCTTTTCCTTTAAGATCGGGAGCACGACAAGGATGCCCAGTCTCCCCACTTTTATTCAACATAGTACTGGAGGTCCTAGCCATGGCAATCAGACAAAACAAAGAAATAAAAGGCATGCAGATTGGCAATGAAGAAGTGAAACTGTCCCTTTTGCAGATGACATGCTATTGTACATAAAAAACCCTTAAGAATTCACTCCAAAACTACTAGATCTAATATCTGAATTCAGCAAAGTTGCAGGATACAAAATTAATTCACAGAAATCTGTTGCATTCCCATACACTAACAATGAACTAGCAGCAACAGAAATCAGGAAAACAATTCCATTCACAATCACATCAAAAAGAATAAAGTACCTAGGAATAAACTAACCAAGGAAGTGAAAGACCTATACCCTGAAAACTAAAACACACTCAAAAGAAATTTAAAGAGGACACTAATAAATGGAAATTCATCCCATTCTCTTGGCTAAAAAGAATTAATATTGTCAAAATGACCATCCTGCCTAAAGCAATCTACAGATTCAATGCATTCCCTATCAAAATACCTACAGCATTCTTCAATGAACTACAGCAAATAGTTCTAAAATTCATATGGAAGCACAAAAGACCCTGAATAGCCAAAGCAATCCTGAGAAGGAAGAATAAAACAGGGGGAATTATGCTCCCTGACTTCAAGCTCTACTACAAAGCCACAGTAATCAAGACAATTTGGTATTGGCACAAAAACAGACCCACAGACAAGTGGAACAGAATAGAAAATCCAAACATTAACCCAAACATATACAGTCAATTAATATTTGATAAAGGAGCCTTGGATATACAATGGGGAGATGACAGCCTCTTCAGCAGCTGGTGTTGGAAAACTGGACAGCTACATGTCAGAGAATGAAACTGGACTACTGTCTAACCCCATACACAAAAGTAAACTCAAAATGGATCAAAGACCTGAATGTAAGTCATGAAACCATAAAACGCTTAGAAAAAAATGTAGGCAAAAATCTCTTGGACATAAACATAAGCAACTTCTTCATTAACATATCTCCCCAGGCAAGGGAAACAAAAGAAAAATGAACAAGTGGGACTACACCAAACTAAAAAGATTCTGTACAGAAAGGATACATTTCTTTTTTTAGTTTTTTGAGGAACCTTCATACTGCTTTCCACTGTGGTTGAACTAGCTTACATTCCCACCAGCAGTGTAGGAGGGTTCCCCTTTCTCAACATCCTCGCCAATATTTGTTGTTTGTCTTTTGGATGGCGGCCATCCTAACTGGTGTGAGGTGATATCTCATTGTGGTTTTAATTTGATTTTCTCTGATGATTAGGAATGTGGAGCATCTTTTCATGTGCATGTTGGCCGTCTGAATTTCTTCTTTGGAGAGTGTCTGTTCAGCTCCTCTGCCCATTTTCTTAGTTGGATTATTTGCCTTTAGTTTGTTGAGGTGTGCGATCTCTTTATATACTTTGGATGTCAACCCCTTATTGGATATGTCATTTATGAATATATTCTCCCATACTGAAGGATGTCTTTTTGTTCTACTGATGGTGTCCTTTGCTGTACAGCTTTATAGTTTGATATAGTCCCACTTGTTCATTTTGTTCTCCTTGCCCACGGAGGTATGTTCATGAAGAAGTTGCTCATGTTTATGTCCAAGAGATTTTTGCCTATGATTTTTTCTAAGAGTTTTATGGTTTTATAACTCACATTGAGGTCTTTGATCCATTTTGAGTTTACTTTTGTATATGGGGTTAGACAATAATCCACTTTCATTCTCTTACGTGTAGTTTTCCAGGTTTGCCAACACCAGCTGTTGAAGAGGCTGTCATTTCCCCATTGTATATCCATGGCTCATTTATCGTATGTTAATTGACCATATTTGTTTGGGTTAATATCTGGATTGCTTATTCTGTTCCACTGGTCTGTGGGTCTGTTCTTGTGCCAGTACCAAATTGTCTTGATTACTGTGGCTTTGTAGTAGAGATTGAAGTTGGGAACTGAGATCCCCCCAGCTTTATTCTTCCTTATCAGGATTGCTTTGACTGTTCAGGGTCTTTTGTGATTCCATGTGAAATTTAGAAGTATCTGTTCCAGTTTGTTGGAGAATGCTGTGGTTTTGATAGGGATTGCGTTGAATCTGTAGATTGCTTTAGGCAGGATGGCCACTTTAGAGCATCCTGTAGTTTTCAGGGTATAGGTCTTTCACTTCCTTGGTTAGGTTTATTCCTAGGTGTTTTATTCTTTTTGATGCAATTGTGAATGGAACTGTTTTCCTAATATCTCTTTCTGTTAATTCATTATTAGTGTATAGGAATGCAACAGATTTCTGTATATTAATTTTGTATCCTGCAACTTTGCTGAATTTAGATATTAGATCTAGTAGTTTTGGAGTGGATTCTTTAGGGTTTGTTATGTACAATATCATGTCATCTGCAAACAGTGACAGTTTGAGTTCTTCCTTACCTATCTGGATGCTTTTTATATCTTTGTATTGTCTGATTGCCGTGGCTAGAACCTCCAGTACTACGTTGAATGAAAGTGGGGAGAGTGGGCATCCTTGTCTTGTTACCAATCTTAAAAGAAAAGCTTTCAACTCCTCACTGTTAAGTATAATGTTAGATTTTTGGATTAAAGATGGCGTCGTGAGAGGTGAGACAGAGGCTTCCTCCTAAAATCGCATATAATATGAAAATATCACTAATATAACTACTCTTGAAAGAGCAACAGGAAAGAGGACTGCAGCAAACTGCATACACCTGGAGGCAAGACCAGACCTCACGGAAAAGGATACGTACTAAAGCTGTGGTCATGCGGGATACAAGCCCTTCCCCCACCCCAGCTCACCAACAGGAGGAAGAGGAACAGAGCAGGGAGGGAGTGGAGATCTAGACTGCTGAATACCTAACTCCAGAGATCTGCTCTGGGAGCACAAACGTACATTTCATGGTTCTTGCATGATACTCTTGTAATTAGGGGGTTGGAAAGCTAAGACAGGCAGATTCCAGCTGCTTGTGTAAAGCAGGGATACATATCCAGCTGCTCTGGGACAAAAGAAAGGTGGGCAGTCTGAGACACTTCCTAACAAAGAAGCCCTTAGCAAGATGGCTGCTAAAGGGGCAAGGATTGCACAGAGATTACTGCTCAGGAGAAATGACAGGTAGACAAAATTGTCTGGGTGCACTCTGCCCAGTAGATTGGGAGCTTTCATGATCTTCAGGTGGTCCAGCTCCCTGGCTGCCTACACAGTTCCAAGATCTCCTTCCATGACAGGCAGACTACCGCACCTTTCTCCTGGCCAGCCCCACCCGGCTTGCAAACCGGGACACCCTACCCTGGCGTTAGGCCAGCCAGACGGGAGATCTGCCTACAGCAACTAAAAAAGCAAAGCACAGAGGCTTATACCTGTGTGCTCGGCCCACTGGTTCAGGCAGTGGAGACAGGCATAGCAGCCGGGAAGCAGGAAACAGCCCTTTCCTCTCCTCAGGCACCTGCAATGCCAATACGACTCCCCTGCAACCCCCGACATTGCTTCAGGGGCTGAGCTGCTCCAGACAGAAGACCTTATGGGCACTAGAGGGCGCCATACACAAATATGAAACGCCAAAGGAACCTCGTCCAGAGGACAATTATTAATACAACCCCTCAGAAAGATTTAAATGATATAGACCTCATGACTCTCCCTGAAAGGGAGTTCAAAATAAAAATCATTAACATGCTCATGGAGGTACAGAAAGATATTCAAGAACTCAGGAATGAATTACGGTCAGAGATCCCATCATTGAAGAACACAATGGATGGTATTAAAACCAGATTGGATATGGTGGAGGAGACGATAACTGAAATAGAAACTAGAGAAGAGGAATACAAAGCTGAGACACAGAGAGAAAGAAGGATCTCTAAGAATGAAAGAATATTGAGAGAACTGTGTGACCAATCCAAATGGAACAATATTTGCATTATAGGGGTACCAGAAGGAGAAGAAGAAGAGAGAGAAAAAGGGATAGAAAGTGTCTTTGAAAAGGTGATTGCTGAAAACTTCCCCAATCTGGGGAAGGAGATGGTCTCTCAGGCCATGGAGATGCACAGATCTCCCACACAAGGGACCCCAGGAAGACAACATCAAGACATATAGTAATTAAAATGGCAAAGATCAAGGATAAGGACAGACTACTAAAAGCAGCCAGAGAGAGAAATAAGATTACATATAAAGGAAAGCCCTTCAGGCTATCATCAGACTTCTCAGCAGAAACCTTACAGGCCAGAAGGGAATGGCATGATGTATTTAATGCAAGGAAGCAGAAGGGCCTTGAAACAAGATTACTTTATCCGGCAAGATTATCATTTAAATTTGAAGGAGGGATTAAACAATTCCCAGATAAGCAAAAGCTCAGAGAATTTACCTCCCACAAACCATCTCTACAGTGTATTTTGGAGGGACTGCTATAGATGGAAGTGTTCCTACAGTTTAATAGCTGTCACCAGAGGTAATAAAACCACAGTAAAGGAAGTAGAACAATTATTAAGAAAATGCAAAATTAACTTAACTATCCCCAAAGTCATCCAAGGGATAGACAAACAGTACAGAATATGATACCTAATATATAAAGAATTGGGGGAGGAGTAAAAAAACAAAACAAAACAAAAAAAGAACCTTTAGATTCTGTTTGTAATAGCATATTAAGTTAGTTAAGTTAGACTCTTAGATAGGAAGGAAGTTATCCTTGAACCTTTGGTAACCACGAATCTGAAGCCTGAAATGCCAATAAGTACATACCTATCCATAATCACCCTAAATGTAAATGGACTGAATGCACCAATCAAAAGACATAGAGTCACTGAATGGATAAAAAACAAGACCCATCTATATGCTGCCTACAAGAGAATCACTTTAAACCCAAAGACATACACAGACTAAAAGTGAAGGGATGAAAAAAGACATTTCATGCAACTAATAGGGAGAGAAAAGCAGGAGTTGCAGTACTTATATATCAGGCAAAATAGACTTCAAAACAAAGAAAGTCACAAGAGACAAAGAAAGACATTACATAATGATAAAAGGGTCAATCCACCAAGAAGATATAATCATTATAAATATCTATGCCCCCAACACAGGAGCACCTACATATGTGAAACAAATACTAACAGAATTAAAGGGGGAAATAGAATGCAATGCACTCATTCTAGGAGACTTCAACACACCACTCACTCTGAAGGAGAGATCAAACAGACAGGAAATAAGTAAGGAGACAGAGGCACTGAACAACACAGATCAGATGGACCTAAAAGACATCTACAGAACTCTACAGCCAAAAGCAGAAGAATACACATTCCTCTCAAGTGCACATGGAACATTTTCAAAAACAGATCATATAAGCCACCAAAAGAGCCTCAGTAAATTAAAAAAGACTTAAATTGTACCAACCAGCTTCTCAGATCACAAAGGAATGAAACTAGAAATGAATTACGCAAAGAAAATGAAAAATTCCACAAACACACGGAGGCTTAATAACATGCTCTTAAATAACCAGTGGATCAATGACCAGATAAAAACAGAGATCAAGCAATATATGGAGACAAACGACAACCATAATTCAACACCGCAAAATCTGTGGGATGCAGCGAAGCCCGTGCTAAGAGGAAAGTATATTGCAATAACAGGCCTACCTGAGGAAAGAACAATAATCCCGTATGAGCAGTCGAAACTCACAATTAATGAAACTAGAAAGAGAAGAACAAATGAGACCCAAAGTCAGTAGAAGGAGGGACATAAGAAAGATTAGAGCAGAAAAAAAAATAAAATTGAGAAGAATAAAACAATAGAAAGGATTCACGAAAGGAAGAGCTGGTTCTCCAAGAAAATAAACAAAATAGATAAACCCCTAGCCAGACTTACCAAGAAAAAAAGAGTCTACTCACATAAACAGAATCAGAAATGAGAAAGAAAAAATCACTATGGGCAGCACAGAAATACAAAGAACTATTAGAGAATTCTATGAAAAATTATATGGTAACAAACTGGATAACCTAGAAGAAATGGACAACTTTCTAGAAAAATACAACCTTCCAAGGCTGACCCAGAAAGAAACAGAAAATCTCAACAGACCAATTACCAGCAATGAAATTGAACTGGTAATCAAAAACCTACCTAACAACAAAACTGGCCCAGATGGCTTCACTGCTGAATTTTATCAAACATTTAGTAAAACCTAATACCCATCCTCCTTAAAGTTTTCCAAGGAGTAGAAGAAGAGGGATAACTTCCAAACTCATTCTATGAGGCCAGCATAACTCTAATACCAAAACCAGGCAAAGACACCACAAAAAAAAGAAAACTACCGACCAATATCCGTGAAGAACATAGATGCAAAAATAGTCAAGAAAATATTAGCAAAGTGAATTCAAAAATACATTAAAAAGATCATCCATCATGATCAAGTGGGACTCATCCCAGGGATGCAAGGATGGTACAACATTCGAAAATCCATCAACATCATCCACCAAATGAACAAAAAGGAAGAAAATCACATGATCATCTCCATAGACACTGAAAAAGCATTTGACAAAATTCAACATCCATTCATGATAAAACTCTCAACAAAATGGGTATAGAGGGCCAGTACCTCAACATAATAAAGGCCATATATGACAAACCCACAGCCAACATTATACTTAACAGCGAGAAGCTGAAAGCTTTTCCTTTAAGATCGGGAACAAGACAAGGATGCCAACTCTCCCCACTTCTAGTCATCATAGTACCAGAGGTTCTAGCCACAGCAATCAAACAACACAAAGAAATAAAAGGCATCCAGATTGGCAGGGAAGAAGTTAAACTGTCCCTATTTGCAGATGACATGATATTGTACATAAAAAACCCTAAAGAATCTACTCCAAAACTACTAGATCTAATAGCTGAATTTAGCAAAGTTGTGGGATACAAAATTAATACGGAGAAATCTGTGGCATTCCTATACACTAACAATGCCCTAGCAGAGAGAGAAATCAGGAAAACAATTCCATTCAAAGTTGCATTGAAAAGAATAAAATACCTAGGAATAAACCTAACCAAGGAAGTGAAAGACCTATACTCTGAAAACTACAAGACACTCGTGAGAGAAATTAAAGAAGATACCAATAAATGGAAACACATCCCATGCTCATGGATAGAAAGAATTAATGTTGTCAAAATGGCCATCCTGCCTAAAGCAATCTACAGATTCAATGCAATTCCTATCAAAATACCAACAGCATTTTCAATGAACTAGAGAAAATCAGTCTAAAATTCATATGGAACCACAAAAGACCCCGAATAGCCAAAGCAATCCTGAGAAGGAAGAATAAAGCTGGGGGGATTATGCTCCCCAACTTCAAGCTTTATTACAAAGCCACAGTAATCAAGACAATTTTGTACTGGCACAAGAACAGACCCACAGACCAATGGAATAGACTAGAGAGCCCTGATATAAACCCAACCATATATAGTCAATTAATGTAAGATAAAGGAGCCATGGACATTCAACAGGGAAATGACAGCCTCTTCAACAGCTGGTGTTGGCAAAACTGGAGAGTTACATGCAAGAGAATGAAACTGGATTATTGTTTAACCCCATACACAAAAGTAAACTCGAAATGGATTAAGGACCTGAACGTAAGTCATGAAACCATAAAACTCTTAGAAGACAACATAGGCAAAAATCTCCTATAAGCATGAACGACTTCTTCCTGAACGCACCTCCTCAAGCAAGGGAAACAAAAGCAAAAATGAACTCATGGGACTGCATCAAACTCAAAAGTTTCTGTATGGCAAAGGACACCATTAACGGAACAAAAAGGCATCCTACAGTATGGGCGCATACCCGACAAGGGGTTAACAGCCAAAATATATACAGAACTTACATGCCTGTACACACAAAAAGCAAATAACCCAATTAAAAAATGGGCAGATGATATGAAGAGACAGTTCTCCAAAGAAGAAGTTCAGATGACCAACAGACACATGAAAAGATGCTCCACATCACTAATCATCAGGGAAATGCAAATTAAAACCACAATGAGATATCACCTCATACCAGTAAGGATGGCCACCATCCAAAAGACTAAAAACAACAAATGCTGGTGAAGATGCGGAGAAAGGTGAACCCTCCTACACTGCTGGTGGGAATGTAAGCTAGTCCAACCATTCTGCAAAGCAATATGGAGGTTCCTCAGAAAACTAAAAATACAAATACCATTTGACCTGGGAATTCAACTCTTTGGAATTTACCCAAAGAATACAACTCAGATTCAAAAAGACATATGCACCTGTATGTTTATTGCAGCACTTTTTACAATAGCCAAGATATAGAAGCAACCTAAGTGTCCATCAGTAGATGAATGGATAAAGAGGTGGTACATATACACAATGGAATACTATTCAGCCATAAGAAGGAAACAAATCCTGCCATTTGCAACAACATGGATGGAGCTGGAGGATATTATGCTCAGTGAAATAAGCCAGGCAGAGAAAGACAAGTGCCAAATGATTTCCCTCATTTGTGGAGTATAACAACGTAGCAAAACTGAAGGAACAAAATAGTAGCAGACTCAGAGACTCCAAGAAGGAACTAGTGGTTACCAAAGGGGAGGGGTGTGGGAGGGCGGGTGGGGAGTGTGGGAGAAGGGGATTGTGGGGGTATTTTGTTTAGTACACATGGTGTGGGGGATCACGGGGAAAATAGTGTAGCACAGAGAAGGCAAACAGTGAATCTGTGTCATCTTACTACACTGATGGACAGTTACTGCATTCGGGTATGAGTGGGGACTTGATAATATGGGTAAATGTAGTAACCACATTGTTTTTTCATGTGAAACCTTCCTAAGAGTGTTTATTAATAATACCTTAATAAAAAAAAGTATAATATTGGCTGTGGGTTTGTCATATATGGCCTTTATTATTAGAGGTACTTGCCCTCTATATCCATTTTGTTGAGATTTTTATCATGAATGGATGTTCAATTTTGTCAAATGCTTTTTCAGCATCTATGGAGATAATCATGTGGTTTTTGTCCTTCTTTTTGTTGATATGGTGGATGAGGTTGATGGATTTTCAAATGTTGTACCATCCTTGCATCCCTGAGATGAATCCCACTTGATCATGGTGTATGATCAATCCTCTTGATGTATTTTTGAATTCGGTTTGCTAATATTTTGTTGCATATTTTTGCATCTATGTTCATCAGGGATATTGGTCTGTACTTTTCCTTTCTTGTGGTGTCTTTGCCTGGTTTTGGTACTAGAGTGATGCTGGCTTCATAGAATGAGTTTGTGAGTATTCCCTCCTCTTCTATTTTTTGGAAAACTTTAAGAAGAATGGGTATTATGTCTTCTCTAAATGTCTGATAAAATTTAGTAGTAAATCCATCTGGCCCGGGGAGGTTGTTCTTTGGTAGTTTTTTGATTATTCATTGAATTTCGCTGCTGGAAATTGGTCTGTTTAGATTTTCTGTTTCTTCCTGGGTTGATCTTGGAAGGTTGTATTTTTCTAGAAAGTTGTCCATTTCTTTTAAGTTATCTAGTGTGTTAGCATATAGATTTTCCTAGGATTTTCTAATAATTCCTTGTATTTCTGTGATGTCTGTCGTGATTTTTCCTTTCTCATTTCTAATTTTGTTTATGTGTGCCGATTCTCTTTTTCTCTTCATAAGTCTGGCTAGGGGGTTATCCATTTTGTTTATTTTCTTAAAGAACCAGCTCTTGGTTTCATTAATTTTTTCTATTGTTTTATTCTCAATTTCATTTATTTATTCTCTGATCTTTATTATGTCCCTCCTTCTGCTGATTTTGGGCCTCATTTGTTCTTTTTCCAGTGTCAATAATTGTAAATTTAGACTATTCATTTGGTATTGTTTTTCCTTCTTTAAATAGGTCTGGATGGGTATATATACTTTCCTCTTACAGCTGCCCTTGCTGTGTCCCACAGAATTTGGGGTGTCATGCTGTTGTTTTCATTTGTCTCTATATATTGCTTGATCTCTGTTTTAATTTGGTCATTGATCCATTGATTATTTAGGAGCATGTTGTTAAGCCTCCATTTGTTTGTAAGGCTTTTTCTTTTCTTTGTACAATTTATTTCTAGTTTTATACCTTTGTGATCTGAGAGGTTGGTTGGTAGAATTTCAATCTTTTTTAATTTACTGAGGTTCTTTTTGTGGCCTAGTATGTGGTCTATTCTGAAAAATGTTCCATGTGCACTTGAGAACAATGTGTATCCTGCTGCTTTTGTGTGTAGAGTTCTGTAGATGTCTGTTAGGTCCATCTGTTCTAGTGTGTTGTTCAGTGCCTCTGTGTCCTTATTTTCTGTCTGGTTGATCTGTCCTTTGGAGTGAATGGTGTGTTGAAGTGTCCCAAAATGAATGCATTGCATTCTATTTCCTCCTTTAATTCTGTTAGTATTTGTTTCACATATTTAGGTGCTCCTTTGATGGGTTCATAGATATTTATAATGGTTATATCCTCTTGTTGGACTGACCCCCTTATCATTATGTAATGTCCTTCTTTATCTCTTGTTACTTTCTTTGTTTTGAAGTCTATTTTGTCTGATACAAGTACTGCAACAACTGTTTTTTTCCCCCTATTAGTTGCATGAAATATCTTTTTCTATCCCTTCACTTTTAGTCTGTGTATGTCTTTGGGTTTGAAGTGAGTCTCTTGTAGGCAGCAGATAGTTGGGTCCTGTTTTTTTTTATCCATTCAGTGTCTCTATGTCTTTTGATTGGTACATTCAAACCATTTACATTTAGGGTGATTATCGATAGATATGTACTTATTGCATTGGAGCCTCTAGATTCATGGTTACCAAAGGTTGAAGGGCAGCTTCTTTACTATCTAACCATCTAACTTAACTCACTTATTATGCTGTTATAAACAGTCTGATGATTCTTTATTTCTCTCCCTTATTTTTCTTCTTCCTCCACTCTTTATGTTAGGTGTTTTATTCTGTACTCTTTTGTGTTTCACTTGACTGATTTTGTGGATAGCTGACTTTATTTTGCAGTTAGTTAATAGTTGGTTGGTCTACTTTCTTTGCTGTCATTTTATTTTCTTTGGTGACATATGTTTAACCTTAGGAGCACTTCCATCTAGAGCAGTCCCTTTAAAATACACTGTAGAGATGGATTTTGGGAGGTAAATTGCTTATCTGGGAATTTTTAATACCTCCTTCAAATTTAAATGATAATCTTGCTGGATACAGTATTCTTGGTTCCAGGGCCCTGTGTTTCATTGTATTGAATATATCATGCCACTCTCTTCTGGACTGTAGGGTTTCTGCTGAGAAGTCTGATGATACCTAATGGGTTTTCCTTTGTAGGTGATCTTTTTTCTCCCTCTGGCTGCTTTTAATACTTTGTCCTTGTCTTTGATCTTTGCCATTTTAATTATTATGTGTCTTGGTATTGTCCTCCTTGGGCCCCTTGTGTTGGGAGATCTGTGAGCTTCCACAGTGTGAGAGACTATTTCCTTCCCCAGCTTGGGGAAGTTTTCAGCAATTATTTCTTCAAAGACACTTTCTGTCCCATTTTCTCTCTCTTCTTCTTGTGGTACCCTTTTGGTACCCGTTTGGATTGGTCACACAGTTCTCTTAATATTCTTTCATTCCTAGAGATCCTTTTATCTCTCTGCCTCAGCTTCTCTGTATTCTTGTTCTCTGATTTGTATTCCATTAACAGTCTCTTCCACCTCATCCAGTCTGCGCTTAAATCCTTCCATTGTTTGTTTCATTTCTGTTATCGCCCTCCGGAATTCATCTCTTAGCTCCTGCATATTTCTCTGTAGCTCCATCAGCATGGTTATGACTTTTTTTTTAAATCAATCTTTCATTTTTATTTTTAAGCTTTAGACTTGCTTTTTATTAATATATAATTACATGAGCAACATTATGGTTACGAGACTCCCCCATTATCAAGTCCCCACCACATAACCCCATTGAAGTCACTGTCCATCAGCATAGTACGATGTTACAGAATCACTACTTGTCTTCTCTGTTATAGTGCCTTCCCCGTATCCCCCCACCCCTCCCCCACTCCCACCCCGCTACATTATGTGTGCTAATTGTAATAGCCCTTTTCCCCCCTTATCCCTCCCTTCCCACCCCTCTTCCCCAGTCCCTTTCCCTTTGGTAACTGTTAGTCCATTCTTGGGTTCTGTGAGTCTGCTGCTGTTTTATTCCTTCAGTTTTTTCTTTGTTCTTTACTCCACAGATGAGTGAAATCATTTGATACTTGTCTTTCTCCACCTGGCTTATCTCACTGAGCATAATACCCTCTGGCTCCATCCACATTGTTGCAAATGGAAGGATTTGTTTTCTTCTTATGTCTGAATAATATGCCATTGTGTATATGTACCACATCTTCTTTATCCATTCATCTACTGATGGACACTTAGGTTGCTTCCGTTTCTTAGCTATTGTAAATAGTGCTGCGATAAACATAGGGGTGCATATGTCTTTTTCAAACTGGGCTTCTGCCTTCTTAGGGTAAATTCCTAGGGGTGGAATTCCTGGGTCAAATAAGTGAAATAAGCCATGTGGAGAAAGACAAGTACCAAATGATTTCACTCATCTGTGGAGTAAAGAACAAAGAAAAAACTGAAGGAACAAAACAACAGCAGACTCACAGAACCGAAGAATGGACTAACAGTTATGAAAGGGAAAGGGACTGGGGAGGATGGGTGGGAAGGGAGGGAGAAAGGGGAAAAAGGGGTATGACAATTAGCACACTTAATTTAGTGGAGGGGTGATACGGGGAAGGCAGTATAACACACAGAAGACTAGTAGTGATTCTATAGCATCTTACTATGCTGATGGACAGTGACTGTAATGGGGTATAAGGTGGGGACTTGATAATGGGATTCTAGTAACCATAATGTTGCTCATGTAATTGTACATTAATGATACCAAAATAAAAAAAACCTGTATGAAAAGAAATCATAACCAGCCTCAGTTTTTAAATACCTTAAGCTCTCAAGTTGCTGGTCACTATAATAAACTGGAGGGAGAAAAAAAGCCCACATAGAAAACTTATTTAAGAGTTTAAGAAGTGAAAAAGGGGGAAAAAACTGTCCTATGACTTACTTGTTGCTTCAATGTTCAAACTTATAGAATCCCAGGGAGGAATTTGTAATAGTGTTAGGAAGTATTACACTACTTAGGAAGTATAACAGTTGTTAGATCCCCTTTAACACACAGCCTTGAACTGCCTCCAGGTGCAGCAGCTCCTTATCACTTACAGCTATCGTCAACAGCAGTTTCTAAGTCCCCCACAGCAGTTTTAAGTTCTCTATCGTCTGCAACAGTTTCTGTTTCTCAGAAGTCACAAGGCCACCATCCTGCTCACCAAGGCCCTAAATTCCTATATAAGCAGCTCCCCCATTGCTGCCGCAGCTGCTCTCTTTCGAGGCAGCCATTCTGTCTGTCGGTCTTACAGGGAATAAAACCATGCTGACAGAGTTCTTGTGTTCTTCTCTGCAAGCAAGTGAGCCGGGTAGCTAAAGAACCCTTTCATTGGTGTTTCCCCCTGGTTTAGGATCCCCTAGTCGCCTGCTCTTCCCTAGGAATTCGAGCTGCACCAGGAATCCCATAGCGCCCAGCCCCTCCGGACACGGGGGCTCCTCAGCACCCTCCATCTCCCTGAACACCTCTCCAGCATCCACCAACCACGGCAAAGGAGTGGTGGGTCACCCTCCCCCATTAAGTGACTAAAACGCCTCTGTGAGGGCCTGAGGGCTGAACGTTGAGTGTCCAGCACCCTCGTGGCCTCACCACAGGCAGGGGACCGCTCCCAGGCATGGCCTTCACAGCTATGGCTGTGCCCCTACGTCACTTCCAGTCCAGTCTCTCTCTTCCACAGCAGGCAAGAGACTTGCCCCCAGTCCAGTTTCTCTCATCCCCAGCAGGCGAGAGACTGCCCACTAGACCCACAGCAGGTCAGTGACGCCCCCAGTCCAATTTCTCTCGTCCCCAGCGGCGAGAGACCGCTCCCACTGTGACTCTTCCGCTTCCAGCAGGCTCCGTAGTTTTGTACTTGCTGCCCAGGGCGGTGCTGAAAAGTCCTAGCGCTAGGCACCTGCTGGCACGCTTGCCTGGGGCAAGCTCAGCCCTCCAGTGACAGAGATGCTGACCCTTCACTTGGAGTTGGGCTTCTCTCTGAGTTCTAAGCCCCCTAGGGACGCCTGGTATGTGCTACAGAAACTCCACTGTAAGAGTCACGATGGGAGCGTCCCCCTTCATTCCTGCCGATTCCCCACTCAGCTGTCTCCTAAGCAATTTCAAAACTCTTCATCTACATCCAGATCTAAAACCCTCCAAGTTAATTCGGCTCTGCAGCCAGATTTGGCCCCAATATCCTTTAGACAATAAAACAATTTAGCCTCAGTATGGGTCCTTAGACCCTAAAGTCCTCCAGGACCTTCACAACTTCTGTGAGTGTTCAAGCAAATGGAAGGGAATTCCCTATGCTCAAGCTTTCTTCTATCTTCAAAATAAGCCATCTCTATGTAGCTCGTGTCACCCCAAACATGTCCTTGCCATTCTTTCAAGCTCTCCAAGCGCTCCCCCTCCCTCCCTAGACCCAGATCCTGCAGATGAACTCCCCCCTTATCACTCAGCAGCCCAAAGCTCAGTCAATTCCCCTCCCCCACCTGCCTTTGTTCCCACCATGGGGATGCAACCATCCGCCCCCAGTCTCATATCCAACTCCTCTGTTTCCAGCCTTACTTCCACCACCCACAACCTATACCCTCCTCTTCCATCTCCTACATCACCTGCCTTCACCCCTCCGACCCTCCCCACTTCTGCCCACCTGCTTCTGCACTGCCTACCTTCACCCCTCTGACTGTCCCTTCTTTTCCTTCCACAGCCTCCGTGTCACTTCCCCTGCTCTCTCCCAACCGCTGACCCCTGTTTAGTCCCCTTGCCTCCAAGTCCGCCTGCCACTCGCAGTCGCACTAAAGCTCACCTCTTAGCCCCACTGAGAGAAGTCCAAAATAAAGACAAAAACCCTTCAGCCTTCCTAGACAGGCTCACGCAAGCCCTCTTACAGTATACCAATCTAAATCCAGAAACCCCTACCAAAATTCTGTGTTAAACTTTAAGCTCTAGGGTCATTATTCAGTAATATCAGTTAATGTTCCCCAGACAAGGAAGAGTAGCCCATGTTATTATGCTAATCATTTGTAAGATTCACTTTACTATGCTAAAAGACCTAGGCCTATGTGCTGTCTTTCCTCTTTCAGATCTGATAGAGAAGTATTGCAAACTGGGCAACTAATTTAGCATGCAGTCCCAGCTGTAAACAACATAGTAAAAGGCAGGAAAGATTCCACCTTAAAGATAAGATTGTATTTTAACACCCAGGAAGTTTAGAAAGCAAGATTCTTAACTTAACTCTTTAGCAAACAGACAATACCTCAGCCCACCTTGGAGGCTGGGCAGGCCGCCTTTTGATATGCTCCTGGACCAAGATGCCAGTATCCCAGAGAGAGATTTATCTTCTGCAATACAGCCTAGCTTTAAATGACTGGTGTTAAAATTCTACTTGCACTTCATTTCCAGCCACCTAGACACACACAGTCCCTATCAGTTCGGAGCCTTCATCAGCCCTGTTAGCCTGGAGCCATCTAAACCTTAACCCAGTTATGTAAACTACTTGCCTTTAGAGTGTATTCTTGAAAACTGAGATATTTTTAGTCAAATGAGCTAAAAGGAAAGAAAGCAATTAAATATCAGCAACTCAAGTCTTTATATCAGTTTATCTGCCTGTGTATATGTTCTTTTATGAAAAGTATTGCTAACTGTAGTCATTACATCTCAAGCTGTATGTTTGTGTGTCTAAGTGTGTAAAGAAAAAATATTTTTCTACCTCCAGATGGTATTAATAAAAATTTTAAGAGAAGCACTTGTGAAAATTAGGCATTCTAAAACTTCCAGAAGATTGTAATAAAAAATATTAAGCATTAATGCTAATTTAAGTTGAACTGAAACGGACATATCCTTATGGTTATCAGCTGCCTGTTTACCTAAAGTCATTTCAATTGATGTTATCTGTTAAATCTTTCAAGAAAAAATGCTTAGGCTTAACTCTGTGTAATGTTTAGTAAAAGTTTCATAAATAATCTAGCATAGTTCTGAGTAAACTAAGAGTAGCAGGAAAACATCTTAATTGTGTGTTACAGTGTGTGTACATACAAACTGCCTCAAAATTTTTGTAGTAAACTAAAACAAAGTTTTGCTAAGTTAAGTAGACATTTTATGCTTAGAGATTGTGCTGTAAAGCACACAGTTCCAGAAATTCTGAAATGTGTTCGTAATTTGTTAATCTAAAGGATGCTAGTGCAATAGTTTACAATAGCCCACTTCTCAGTGTTCACTGACAAAGTTCCTAATGATTTTAAATTCTAAATAAAACTACTTAAAGTAATAAAGAAAACATCTCTGCTTGCTAGAAAATATGTGTGTTTAATAAGAGAAGGTATAAGGAATAAAAATTCATTTTGTTGAGGGTAAAAGAAGGTAACTTCTAAAGTACAGCTCTTTATTTAAAGAGAGAGAACTCTGAATGTAAAAGAAAGTTGTAGAAAGTTTGTAGGAAGAATTGAATCAGTCATGCTATGTGAAATTAAAGCAAATGAGTCTCAATATCAAGTACACAGCAAAATTAGAATTTTGTTCTCAGTTAAAAAGACAAAGTTTTCTTAAACTGTTAGCCTGCTCTTAATGTTGAAAAATTGCAAAGAACTTTCTAATTGTTTTTATCAAAGCAGTTTCTCATGCTTAAAGTCTCAATGAGTTGTCTGAGTATTTAAGAAAATGAAATCTTAGTACTAAAAGGACTAAAAGCTAAACTTTGCTAACAACTGTAACCTTCTGTATTTGCCTTTGAAGTATTTTGTTGCCATTCTAGTTAAATAGATAAATATTGCTTCATAGCAACCTATAAACCTATTTAAGCAACTGCCAAAGAAACTTTCTTCTGACAACTTCCCAAAATCAAATTCAAAAAGGTACTTTTACCTCTAATTAACTCCTATTTTCCAGAGGGCCTCTGGAACATGTCAGAGGAATTTTTTTATCCTTAGAGAAAGTATTTGGCTAAATTAGCTTCTTTATCTAATATATAATCACCTGATTAATTACCTGGAAAGCACTGTCAAAGGGAATAATGCTAAACTTTGTTACTAAATGTTTTATGTTACAGAAATATCCAAATTTCCTTATGTCAAATGTCTTATAGTAATTTCTCAGCAAATCTTTAAGCATTGTCATTTGTAAATCTTTTGTCACTTATAATCACTGTTTTATTACTCCTAAACTAGTAAAGAACTAGTAAAGAAGGACATGAGAACTCCATCAGCATGATTTTATTCCCTGCAAGACAAACAGGCAGAGTGGCTGTCTCAAAAGAGAGAGAGCAGCAGCAAGGGGGGGCTGCTTATATAGGGATTTAGGGTCTTGGTGAGCAGGATGGTGGCCTTGTGACTGCTGAGAAACAGAAACTGTTTCAGATGATAGGGAACTTAGAAACTGCTGTGGGGGGCATAGAAACTGCTGTTGACAATAGCTGTAAGTGATAAGGAGCCGCTGCGCCCGGAGGCAGTTCAAGGTTGTGTGTTAAAGGGGATCTAACAACAGTGTTGTCTGAAAGTAGACATTGCAAGCTCTAAAACAACCACTAAAAATAATTTTTACAAGTAGAGATGATTAGCTATCAGTTTCATGATTATAAATCATGTTTCAATTATATCAAGTATAACTGATATGCACCTAACAAGAAAGCATTCAAACAGGTGAGGCAAAAACAGGTAGAACTGAAGAGAAACAGACAAATTCACTATTATATTTGGAAACTTCAACAATCTTCTCTATGGGGCTGTTCAGTTCAATTATATCCTCACTCATTTTCTGTCTGCTGGATCTATGCTAGATAGATTAGCATTAACCTAAATATAGATCCAGCAGACAGAAAGTAAGGTAGGATATAGTTGAACCGAACAACATCATCAAAAAACTGGATCTAACTGACATTCACAGAATCTTCATCCAACAGCAGCAAAAATACACATACTTTTCAAGCTTACATGGAAATTTCAGTTGCAAGAGAACACATCCTGCACTGTAAAATGCAGCATAACAAATGTAGAATAAAAATCACATAAAGTATGCTTGTAGACCATGATGAAATTAAAACTATAAATCAGTATTGAAAAAAGATGGAAAATCCTAAAATATTTGAAGATTAAAGAGCACACTTCTAAGTTACTAAGTTAGAAGTTATCTTTGAAGTTACAGATTCCAAGTTACAGGGGAGGTCTTGCTTGCTTCTGCTGGAGCAGACTTTCTAAGTTATGTCTAAGTAACAAATGAGTCTAAAAAATCTCAAGAGAAATTTAAAATAAGCTGAATTAAATTAAAATGAAAATACTCTTAAAGTTTCTGGAATGCAACAGAAGTAGTGCTTAAAGGGAATGATATAGCATTTTGGATACATATATAGAAAAAATGACCTAAAAATTAACAATCTAAGCTTCCACTTTAGTAAAATACCAAAAGAGCATATTAAATCCAAACTAGGCAGAAGAGAGTAAATAATTAAAATTATAACAGAAATCAATGAAAACGAAACAGGAAATCAACAGAGAAAATCAATGAAATAAAGAAATGGTTCTTTGAAAAGATCAATAAAATCCATATGCCTCTAGCCAGGCTAAGAAAAAAGAGAAGACACAAATTACTAATCTCATAAATGAAGGAGAGGACATCACTACAGATCCTTTGGACAGTAAGAAGGTAATTTAAAAAATATTAGAAACAACTCTTTGCCCACAAATACGATAACCCAGATAAAATGGACCAATTCCTTCAAAGACCACAATCTGCCAAAACTCACACAACAAATAAACAATCTGAACTGTTCTACATTCATTATAGAAACTGAGTAATTAATGACCCTCTAAAACAGAAAGAACCAGGTACAAATGAGTTCACTGGGTGAATTCTACCAAACATTTAAAGAAGGAATTATAGAAATTCTCTATAATCTCTTCAGAAAGAAACAGACTATTTCCTAATTCCATGAGGCCAACATCATCTGAACACCAAAACCACAGAAGTTTTTATAAGACAAGTTACTTACTAGTATCTCTTAAGAACATAGGTGCAAAAATCCTCAACATAATAGTAGCAAATCAAAGTTAACAATGTATAAAAAGAATTATATGCACCCCTATGACCAAGTGGAATTTATTCCAGGTGTGCAAAATTGGTTCAACATTTGAGAATTTGTTAATGTAATCCATCACATCAACAGGCTAAAGAAGAAATCACATGATCACATCAATACAAAAGCATTTGACAAAATCCAACAGACATTCACAGTAAAAACTCAGCAAACTAAACAGAGGTGAACTTCTTCAACCTGATAAAAAACACCTGCAGAAAACTACAGCTAACATCATACTACTCAGTAAGAAAGTAGTTAGCTGTTCTGCTAAAATCAGGGACAAGGCAAAGACGTCACTTCTTACCACTCCTTATCAGAAATCAAACTGCAAGTTATAGTTTATACAATAAGAAAAGGAAAAAGATAAAACATTTTGTTTGCAGATGACATTCTACCAAATATTTAAAGAAGGAATTATAGCAATTCTCTATAATCTCTTCAGAAAGAAACAGACATCTATATAGAAATCCACACACATCTATATAGAAAATCCAAAAGAATTAACAAAAAAACCTCCTAGAACTAACAAACAATTATAGCAAGATTACAGGATACAAGGTTAATATATAAAAGTCAACAGCTTTCCTATATACCATCAATGAACAATACTTTTTACATGAGCACCCCCAAAAAGAAAATACCTAGATGTAAATCTAAGAAAATATATATAAAGTCTTTGTGAGAAAAACTATAAAACTCTGATGAAACAAATCAAACAAGATATTAACAAATGGAGAGACATTCCATATCATGGATAGGAAGAGTAAATATTGTTAGGTAATTTTCACCACCTTGATCTATATAGTCAATGCAATTCCAATCAAAATGCCAGAAAGTTATTTTGTGGATGTTGGCAAACTGATATATGGAAAAACAAAGACAAGCAATATACTAAGGATTAAAGTCAGAGGACTGATACTGTCCAACTTCACGACTTAATAGTGATCAACACAGAGCAATAATGACAACAGAACAGAGAAATTGATTAGTAGAACAGAACAGAAAGCCCAGAAATAGACCCATACGAATATAGTTAACTGATCCTTGACAAAGAAACAAAGGCAGTTCAATGGAGACAGGACAGTCCTCAATAAAGGTACCGGAACAAATGGAAATCCACACACAAAAAGAGTGAATCTAGACACAGACCTTACATTTTGAGTTAATTTTTGTGGAAGATGTATCACAGACCTAAATGTAAAGTGCAAGCTAAAAAGCTTCTAACTGGTAACACTGGAGAAAACCTAGAGATGTTGGATTTGGCAATGATTTTTTAGATACAACACCAAAAACATAATCTATGAAAGAACAATTGATTAAGTTGGACTTCATTAAATTTAAAAGCTTATGCTCTGCAAAAAAACACTATTAAGAGAATGAAAGGAAAAGCCAGACCAGGAGAAAATATTTGCAAAACACTTATTTGATAAAGAACTTATATCCATTATACAAAGAACTCTTAAACTTCAATAAGACAAGCAATCCAATTAATAGACAAAAATTTCAAGATACCTCTCCAAAGAAGATATATGCAAATGGAAAATAAACATATGAAAATCTTCCCAACATATGTCATTAGGGAATTGTAAATTAAAACAATGAGATACTACCACATAACTATCAAAATGGCTAAAATCTGAAACACTAAGAACCAAATGATGATGAGAATGTACAGCTACAGAAACTTCTTCATTGTTGATGGGAATGGTACAGTCATTTTGGAAGACAGTTTGGCAGTTTCTTACAAAGGCAAATACAGGTTTACCACACAATATTACCATACAGCAACTGCACTCCTATGTATTTATCCAAATGAGTTGAAAACTTGTGTCTAGACAAAACCCTGCCCCAATGTTTAGAGTAGCTGTATTCATAACTGCTAAAAACTGGAGGAAACCAGGAAGTTCTTCAGCAGGTGAACAGATAAACTGGTGCATTCATGTTATTCAGCAATAAAAAGAAGTGAGCTTTAAGCCACTAAAAGACACAAAGTCACCTTGAACACAAAATGCTAAATGAAAGAAGCCAATCTGAAAAGGCTACAAACTGTATTATTTCAGCTATATTATATTCTAGAAAAGATAAAACACAACACATACAGTAAAAAGATCAGTGGTTGTCAGGGGGAGTGGGGATGAGAGAGGAATGGGTAAGTGGAGTATGGGTTAAATTGTAATATTCCAGAATCTGTCGTCTGGCTTTAGCGCATCTCCATATGAACAGGCATTCCTAAGGGGTGGAGAGAAGTTCACCTCCATATCATTTGGTAATAACCTGGGCAACAGAGGGCTTATCTGAACCTGAGAGGTTGGGGGGAGGTCTCGCTTGCTTCTGCTGGAGGAGCAAAGAGAAATGGCCCCCAGCCTGCGGTCTGTAAGCAATAAACAGGTTTTAAACTTTATTTCTCCCTTTGACTGATCTCAGTTATAAAGGTATTTTGCCCCAAGATTTCTTCTCCCCGGAGTTAAATCTGGCAGTAGTGGGCAGGACCTCTAAACCCGAAATTTGTCTAAATGGGTGCGACCTTTGGGAGGGCTACCCCTAGAGATGCTGGGGAGGCCCCAGTGGATGCAGCAGCAGAGGGTGCAGTCTGACCTGTTATTTTCCCCCCATCTGTGGGGCTTCCAATTTGGGAGCCTCTAGTGGGGAACTGGTCTAGGGTAAAGCACCTCCTAGAGGCATGGGGCCTTCCCCAGAACTGTGGAAGGATGGAGACACCAGAAGCTGCAGAATTAGCCCTCCGTGAGATAGAAGACTGCTTAGAGGCCCTAAGTGGCCATGTGGCAGCTGGCATTATAGGATCTCTTTTCATCGAGATAGTGGAAAATGTTATCAAGGAGAGAGAAGGACTTAGGTGGAAGAGAGACAAACTTTAGCATTCTTGGAGTAGCTGGGCAATAACTTACGGGATGCCATTAAAAAAGAGAGACAGTTATTGAAAAGACAGGTCACGCTCCTGGAAAATTCCTTAGCAGCAGCGACGGGGGACGTGGCAGGAAAAGCCATGTTGCAGGAGGCCGTGTGGGAGGGGGAGGAAAGAGTGGTGCCTTCAGCCCCAGAGATGGAGGAGGAACTGCTGGTGGAGGAGCCTAAGGGAGAAGAGGAGGAGGTGGGGCCATGGGCAGATTGGCTGCAGAGACCACCACAAGGTACCAGCCTCTCCTGTATTAAAGGCCCGCCTGGCTGTAATTAAGAAAATGAAGAATGAAACAACCGCGGGCTCCTCAGAGGGAGGAGCTGCCCCTCTCCAGGTTGTGGAGCACTCCATGCTCCGCCCCTGTACCCAGGATGAGCTGGTGGACATGAGCATCTGGTATAGGCAGAGGCCATCAGAATCTCTGCCTACATGGCTCTAATGACTCTGGGATATGGGGGTGGAAAACACTGTTATGTCAGGGTGGATTGCCTTCCCTGATGACTCATCCTTCCCTCCAGCAGCAGTTGCAAAATGTGCAAAATGCCCGTCACGCCTCAGGGAATCAGACACTCCTGGAATGGCTGACAACAGCCATCAGGGTATTTTGGCCTAATCAGAGTGATTTACCATATTTAGCCACTAACTGGAAAACGTATGCAGAGCTCCAACGGGTACTGAGGGAATTGGGTATGAAAAATATCATCTATAATATGGACGCTCAGGGCCCCGATGAGGAGGTGTTCACTGTAGGAGTGAGAAATCTGGTGCTGCACACAGCTCCCACATTTCTCTTTGGGTGCTTAGTGACTACTCTTCCCCCACACACACAAGGCAACCCATAAATGAGGCTACTCGTACTTTAGCAAATCTGGGGGAGGTTGAAACAATAAGGGCACAGAAGGAAGTACGGGCTACAACTGAAAGGAGAGGTGCACAAGGCCCTGTGAAGGTCTCGAAGACCCAGATGTGGATAAATTTGATAAAGGCTGGGGCAGTGAAAGAAAAACTTGATGGGCAGCCCAATGCGATCTTGTTTAAACTGTGGCACCAATTAACGCCAGAGCAGCAGTTCCAGCTGCTAAGGTCCAGGACATGGAAGCCAGAGTCAAGGCCTCATGCCCGACCTGTGTCCCTACAAAACTTCCTGGGGGACAGTACTCAGGATTTGCATGGGCCCTCACCCCCCACAGGAGGACAATTGGGCACTGCAGTTCGACTGGGGAGGGGAGGTCAAGGTCCCCACCTTGGGGGACATGATGGGAACTGGAGGCCACATGTAGAATTAGCAATTCACTGGTCCCTTGTGAATATACAACAGGTCCTGGCACTGGTGGACACAGGAACTGAGTGTTCTCTGATTTATGGCAACCCTGAGTGTCTTCCTGAGACCCCTGCTGTGATAGATGGCTACAGGGGTAAGGCAATTAGAGTGAAAAAAGCCCAAATCCCATTGGGGATAGGGTGTTTACCCCCAAAGGAGTATACTGTGTACATTTCTCCCATTCTGGAATATATTTTGGGGGTGGATATCCTGCAGGGCCTGTGGTTACAGACCACTGCAGGTGAGTTCAGTCTGAGGGTACGTGTGGTAAAGGAAATTCTGAGGGGACATGCTAAGTATCCACCTATAGCTCTGCCTGCACCTCAGCAGGTGACAAATACTAAACAGTATAAGTTGTCTTGGGGACACAAGGAAATTGGAGAAAATCTACAGGAGCTAGAGAAGGTGGGCATCATAAAGCACACTCATAGTCCTTTTAATTCCCCAGTGTGGCCAGTGAAAAGGCCAAACAGCTCCTGGCATATGACTATGGATGTCAGGGGATCGAATAAAGTCACACCGCCTTTGCATGCTGCTGTCCCCTCTATAGCAGCCATTCTGGACACTCTCAGCCATGAGCTGGGAACGTATCATTATGTTGTAGACCTTGCTAATGCTTTCCTCTCTGCTGACATAGTACAGGAAGTCAGGAACAGTTTTCCTTCACGTGGGAAGGCTGGCAGTGGACATTCACTGTCCTTCCACAGGGATACCTCCACAGTCCCACCAGCTGTCACGGACCTGTAGCCCAGGACTTGGCCACATGAAAGAAACCGCAAATGGTGCAGTTGTATCTACACTGATGATATTACGCTCATGTCTGATTCTCTCTCAGATTTAGAAGGAGCAGTTCCTAGACTGCTGCAACATCTACAGGAGAAAGGGTGGGCTGTGAACAGCACCAAGGTTCAGGGACCTGGTTTGTCTGTAAAATTCTTAAGGTTGTCTGATCAGGTAAAACTAAAGTTATTCCTGAAGCAGTCATATACAAGGTCCAGGCTTTCCCCACCCCTCCCACTGTGGCAGTATTATAAGAGTTTTTGGGTCATTTGGGGCTACTGGGGAGTGTTTATCCTGCACTCGGCACAAATTCTGAAGCCTTTATACCAGTTGGTACAAAAGGGCATCAGGTGGGACTGGGATGAGACACATGCAGCTGCTTTTACTGCTGCTAAGGAAGCAGTCAGGGCTGTACAGGCCCTGAGTGTAATGGACTCATCAAGGCCCTGTGAGCTAGATGTTCATGGAACCGAAGATAGTAACGGATGGTGTCTTTGGCAGCAGCTTGAATGAACCTGCCAACCTATTGGATTCTGGTCACAACTATGGAAAGGAGCAGAGGTCCGGTACACCTTGACAGAGAAGCAACTGGCTGCTGTGTATCACTCCTTGCTGGCTACGGAGCCCATCACAGGAACAGCACCAACCAAGGTAATAACCACCTATCCCATGGCAGGGTGGGTGCGAGACTGGATCCATGGGCCACAGAGTGACATGGCACAGATGCCTACACTGGCCAAATGGGGCACATATTTACAGCAGTGCAGCACCCTCTCTACTAGCCTAAGTGGGGAACTCTAACACTTATTGGGACCAGTGACCTATACCAGTGGAAAGCAGGAAGAACTTGCTTTTCAGCCCTTGGTAGTTAAAACTCCTTATCAGGATGGAAAAGCTCCTATACCTGCAGATGCTTGGTATACAGATGGCTCCAGTCATGGGCAGCCCCCAAAATGGAGGGCTATGGCTTTCCATCCTAAGACTGAGATATATGGATGGAAGATGGAGAGGGGAAGAGCAGCCAGTAGGCTAGGTTGCAGACAGTATGGCTTGTGATCACCCAGGAGCCCTCCCCTATAGTTGTCTGCACTGGCAGCTGGGCTGTCTATCGGGGCTTGACCCTGTGGTTACCGACATGGTACCATGCCAAGTGGATGGTTGGTCACTAACCCCTATGGGGCCAATAGTTGTGGCAAGACCTGTGGGCCTCTGGTCAGACTAAGACTGTTACCATATCTCATGTGACTGGCCACTTGCCTTTGGCATCCCCAGGGAATAATGAAGTAGACACATTGGCCCACATGTGCTGGCTAGAAGGAAATCCTGCCTCTGATGTGGTCCAATGGCTACATCAGCATTTGTTGCACACAAGGCAAAAGACAATGTGGGCTGCAGCCCGTCAGTGGGGCTTGCCATTGACCTTTGAAGAAGTCAGCAGAGCCCGGAAGGAGTGGCTTGTGTGCTCTAAGAGGGACTTACACTGAGTCCTGCAGCAACATGGGACAACAGTAAGGGGGCCGATACCCCTTGTCAGGTGGCAGATAAGACTATATTGGGCCTCTGCCCATATCAGAAGGATATCGGTGTGCCATGACTTGTATGGACACAGCTACTGGACTATTGGTTGCTTTTCCTGCATGTCGTGCAGATCAACAAACCACCAAGAGGGGCCTAGAGCATCTCTTTGCCACCTATGGGCAGCCGCAAGTGATTGACAGCGATCAAGGCACCCACTTTACTGGACATGCGTTACAAGGACGGGTGCAGCAATTAGGAATAAAGTGGAAATTTCCTGTACCATATAACCCTACCATGGCAGGCATGATAGAGAGGTACAATGGTTTGTTGAAATCAGGCCTGAAGTCAGACACCAGTAGTCTACGGGGCTGGTCAGTTCGCTTGTGGGCAGTACTACGGTGTTTGAATGAGAAGCCCCGAAAAGGAGCCTTGAGCCCTGTGGAGATGCTAACCCTCATTGCTGCCTCTCCTACACACCTGTATGTGCAAACCAAAGAAGGGTTATTAAAGCCAAGATACGGCCAGCGGAACAACATCCTGCTGCCAGCCCCTTCTGCATTAAACCCTGGAGACACTGCTGAATGGACATGGCCCAGGACATTTTGACACATGGACCAGCGATGGCTGGCCCTTCTGGCACCTTGGGGAAAAGGCCTGGAAGCTGGCCTTGTGTGTATTCCTGGAATAACAGCAGAGTGGTCCCCAAAGGTCACAGTAGTGTACCCAAAACCTCCAGGAGGTAAGAGCATCTTATGGGGAAGTTTTGTTTTATCTTTATGACCAGTGCATGTACCTCCCATAGCCCGATATATTGACCCATCTGTAACTCCCACAGGGAGGGGGTGAAAGTCTGGTATACTAGACCAGGACCAGATCCCATTCCTGCCACTGTCCTCTCACAAGACCACTCTTTTGCATGTATCCTACCTGATGAACAAGATTTGCCTATGCTGGTGTCATTAAAACATGTATCTTATCATCTTTAAGATTATTTTCTTCTACAGTCCTTGTGGCCTGGACGTGACCCCTGGCTGCAGCTGCCGTGTGATGGCTGCTCTGAACCCACTACCTCTTCATTTACTGCCTGCCTGTGGAATAGGCGAGCTATGGCCTTAATCTGCATAGCAACCTAGCTGAATCCTCCAGCTTGAGGATTATCATAATTTTATTGCTGTTGCTATTGCATGTCATTAGTCTGGTCACAAAGCTCCAGTTTTCTCGCCCAGGGGCCACTACAGAAGAGGGGGAATGAGTGGATTGTAAGGTGAGATGTTCTGGAGGGGTGGCCTGTGGGCAAAATTGTACTTTTCCAGTATCTCACCTGGCTTTAGTGCATCGCAATATGAACAGGTGTTCCTAAGGAGTGGAGAGTAGTTCATCTCCATATCAATGGGTAATTATCTGGGAAACCGAAGGCTTATCTGAACCTGAGAGGTTGGGGGGGGGGGTCTCGCTTGCTTCTGCCAGAGCTTCTTGGCCCCTGAACCTCAGTTTCTAAGCAATAAACAGGTTTTAAACTTTATTTCTCCCTTTGACTGATTTTGGTTTTAAAGGTATTTTGCCCCAGGATTTTTTTCCCCCGGAGTTACATGGAGCATTATTTTTAGGGCCGTGAATCTATTCTGTATGATATTGTAATGGTGGATATATGACATTATGCATTTGTCAAAACCCACAGAACTATAAAAGACAGAGCAAACTAACCTTAGTGTAAACTAAGAGCTTTAGTTTATAATAATTTATCAATACTGCTCATTAAGAAATGTACCACACTAATGCAAGATGTTAATATAGGGAAAGCTGGGTAGGAGAGGAGATAAGGGAATTCTTTGTACTTTCTGCTCCATTTTTTCTGTAAATCTAAAACTGCTTTAAAAAATAGTCTATTAAATTTTCTTTAAAAAATCATAACCTACTTCAGTTGCTTTTAGAAATATTACGTTCTCTTCCTAAGTTGCTGGTCATGATTATAAATTTGAGGGATAAACATATACACTTACTAAGAACTTTAAGAAGTGAAGGAAAAAAGAAAAAACTGTCATAAGACTTACCTGTTGCTTCAAAAGTCAGCTTTATAGAATCCCAGGGTGTCTGTTCTTTGGATACAAGTCTGAAATGAGCAGGATATCTTGGAGAAACTTCTGGGCCAGGAAGATACCAGTTTTTCCTATTTGGAAAGGTAGCTTCAATATTTAGGATAATTCACTAGTTGATAGCTAACTATAACTCATGGAAGTACTGAGGATATATGAAACACATTTTGGGGTATGACTATAAACTCTGATGGATATGAAAAACAATGCCAACTCCTCTAAAGCCCATGTTATTGTACAAGAAAACCTTTCCAAAGTTAAGGAAAAAGAATCCTAGGTGATCTTATTTCAACTACCCATCCTCTTTCTTCTCATCCAATCCTTCATTGCTTAATCATAAAAACTGCCCAGAAATAAAACTTATCTATTAGACCAGTTAAGAAGGCCACCTTTTCTAAATAAATACTCAGGTTTCTAAAGGAAGGATTTCCTAAATCTGAAAAAAATAAAACTACACTGCTAAATGTTTTCTCCCACAAAACAAAGAATTTTTATAGTGATAGGAAAAAAAGAACAGTTTAAATGCCACTGGATTTCTGTGTTAAACAGTTTAAATAGTGAAGTACCGACAGAGTGATAGGACTTGAGAACAAACTCACCCCCAACTAAAGCAGCAAAGTAATGAACCTACCTGATCAGAAAGTGCACTGGAAGATACCAAGGGAAGCCGCAGAGGGGTGCATCGTCCTCACAGTGAGCTCGGATCGTATCGTTGATCTCAGGAATGTGAGGTGTTATGTGAGATATTCCGGTATAATCAAACCCATTGATCCATATTCCAGAGTCCCGTTTGACTACATTTCCATCCAAGTCACGAAATGTTCTAGTCACATGCTGAAAAGAATGAAATGAATGAGAAAACTGTTTCAACTCCTTCACCCACTTGCCCAACCGAGATTAAAAAAAAAAAATGAGTAAGTCTGACAACACCAAGAAATGATGTTGCTGTGGAGCAACAGGAACCCTCATACACTGCTGGAGAGAGTATATGCGGGCAGGGTCACTACAGGAAACTGTGTAGCATTACCCAATAAAGTTAATATGCACATTCAAGCCAGCAATTCCACCCCTAAAAATGTTTACTTTACAGAAACTCTTGCAACATACAAGAGTGCTGATTCAGCAATGTCTGTATTAGCAAAAACTGGAAACAACCCAAATGTCCAGTAACAGAACAGGCAAATATTCTATTGTGGTACCATCCTACATCAGAAATCTATTCAGCAATGACAAATAATGAACTACAGTGAGAGAAATCAATATGGAAAATTCTCACATGCTTTTGGGCAAAAGGAAACAATTCACAAATGAGTATTTATGGTATGGCTTTATTTGTAAGAAGATCAAACACAGGCAAAACTATCTGATGTTGTTTGGGATTCATAAAAATAAAAGTAAGGTAATGATTTAAATTTACTCCAAACTTCAAGATATGAGCACTTCTTTGCGGGGTGGGGAGACGCAGAGGGGAAAGCTGGGGTCAAGAAGAGGACATCGGGTTTTCTAAGGTATTGCTAACATTCTTTTATATTTGATGATGGATATACAGATACTCAGTTTCATTATTTCTTACAAACGTAATTCATATAAAAATTTTTGAAAAACCTACTATTTCAGATTTAAAAGACATGAATACTAGAACTCCTTTTAGATAAGGACTTAAATACATCCTAAGATAATTAAACATACACACATTCATTTCTCCTTCAGTGTGTTACATGAAGCTAATCCATGGGCAGAGAAAAACAATCACAGCTTGCCACTAGATGACAGATGAGTGCCTGACAATAGATGGAAAAGCACCATGCTCCATCTGGGATAGCTTTAACAGCAGAAACCAGCCCGAAGAATTCCAAGCAGGAAAAGGAAAAGGATTGCATAGGGAGGGTGTCGGTAAACTTCAGACCACCGGCCAAATGGCCCATGGCAACTTTTATAAATAAAGCTTTACTGGAACACAGCCACACTCATTTGTTTTAGGAATTGTCTATGGCTGCTTTGCTCTGTAAAAACAGTAGCTGCAACAAACTATATGGCTAGCAGACCCTAAAATATTTATTATCTGGCCCTTTACAGGAACAGTTTCCTAACTTTTGGCACTGGGGAACAGAGCCCAAGAACAAATCAGAACAGAGTTTTTAAAAATAAAAATCTAACTGTTCCTAAGTACTACTGATACAATTATAAAAATTAGCAAAACACTGAAATCTCTTAAACCAGCTGTTCCTCACTATAGGTTCTCAAGTCTGTCGCATAAAATGTACAACTGTGTCCTCCAGGACTGTAAATAGGGAATAGCTGACCCTTTTTTAAAATCTCCTCTGATAGTTAAGTTCAAATATTATCATTATTTATTCAAGACCCTGAATAATTATCTTGGTTATGACTCTTGGCTTTTCTGTCTGGCCAATCCAAACTCTAACAGAGAAGATGACTGGAAATAAGGCAACTTAGCTTTTTCCTGCTTTGTAAGTACCAGCTCTAAAAAGTTTACAGAAAAGCCTGAAATCTAAGGAAGTTCTAAATGTCATTCTTTAATCCCTTTCTAAGTTATGGCTTTATTATCACATATTATTTTGAACATTACTTAAGATAATTTTACTAGCATTCTAAAATATTTTATTTTGCCAGTCAACAGTTAAGATTTTTACTCATCCCTGCAGATATTTTTGCAATTCTTACAAGTAAAAGCTCATTATTCCATGATACACATGCTCTTGTTTTTCCAAGTAGGTGCATTTTTATAATTTGAACAGTAATAAAAACAAGTGAATATTTCCAATTCAGTCTCTTGGGAGAAGTGTGTCAAGCTGATAAGAATGTCTCTTGATGGCAGTCTTTTCCTCACTGCCTTACACAAAACACTCAAGTACAGTTAAATAGGTCAACAGCAGAAAAGTCAGTTGGTTTTCCTGTTGACTAGTGAAGCTCAAAACACACAAGGCTATGCTTGCCAGAATCTCAAATAACTCATGCAAAATTGCTCTTACCTGAAGAAACACCCTCTTTGGCTTCGGACTGGCAGGATTGGAGCTGTACGGGAAAAAAGTCCCACTGCAAACGAGGAGGAATGTAACCGTACATACCAAAGTTAAAGTTAACATGGTTTTTTTGGTGCTTTTGGCAAGGTAGATGAAGTTAATCTAAAACACAAAACACAGAAAAATTTTCCATGGCAGGAAAGTGGTTTCAACTGATTATTTGTTAAACAGATATCATCTGAGAGATAATAAAGAAACTGTATACGCGTATGCTAACATGCTCCTTCATGCAATAAACAAAGCACTAATTATAAGGGATGTGCATCACAAGTCAAAGCCTAAGTATATGAGAGCTGCCCCCATCTGCCAGGATGGGGCCTTTTCAACAGGGAGCCAGACAGCAAGAAGAAAAAAGGAACTGTGACAATGTCTCTGCTCAGCTGGCAAAGAGACTAGGGCTGTAGATCCACCACCAGTCAAAGCACAACCTTATTTTATTTCCAATTCTATCAATGCTCTTAGTTAACATTGCACAGCATCAGGCTTTTATTAAAGAACCACCTATCTTCTGGAGGAAGTGGTAACTGTGATAAATAAAATGGCAATTGCAGAGCAGGGAAGGAAGAAGAGGATGGTCTAAGTGATAATGTGTCTGGATTACACTGCTTTAAATTTCACTGCCTCTTATTTCAGCCTTAAATGTTATATCATATCACTCTAGGTTCTGAAATAGATGCAAAATAAAATGAAGAGAAGCATAACGAAGGACTATGAAATATCCAAGTGTGCTGGCTGTTTCTGTTCCTCTCTGGGGCTCTCCTGATCCCACTCCTATCAGCAGCCTCATTTAACCAAACGTGACTGAGAGAGAGTCCCAGCGCAGGATGATCCCAGAAAACCTATTAACTGATCATGTGGCAGGAATTTAATTGCTTCCTCTTCAATATATTTAGTAGTAATAAATACATTTAATTTTGGTCCCCAAAGAACCAAAAGAAAACCTCTCTGAAATATGCATTGGGGTCCAATTCTCCCTTACCCAAGAAGAATGGGCTCATTCTATCAATAAGCCACTGTCTGTAACACTGCTCCACGTAAATAAGAAAATAATGAAGAGAATGACAGTCCACAACATCAAAGAGCTGCAAACTATTTCACATTATAATGAAAATCAAATGAGATTTTAAAGTTACTCCAATAGGCACTCTCCAAAAGCTTTCCTAGTAAAATATGGTTTCTAAGATTTCAAAGCTTTGGGGTCATTTTCAATTTCCTCAGTGAGGTTTTAAGGGTTCATTTTGTCCTACTCCATGTGGAACAGAATTGAATTTAATCATCTTTTATGAGTATCTTAGCTTTCATTCATGGACTGATTCAAAATACTAGGAGGGGGGTCTTCTTTATAATTTAACTGACTCTAGATTAGAACCCAATCTACATATGACAAAACTCCACCATCTCCTTTAATCCACACAACAGCACCTAATAACATATCTATTGCCATGTACAGAGGATTTAAAGGCTTGATATTAAAACCAAAAGAAGTAAACCCTGGAGGAAACAAAGAACATTTTAGAATTTTCCATCCATCCCTGCAAATACCAATAAGGACTTAATCATTATATTAAAGGTAAAATGGCTGGAATGCTCAGATTTCTTTTATAATTAGTACAGCTGGCCTTAAACAATAGTGTGCATAATAATTACTCTACATGGCTATATATGCGGACACACACACAACTATTTATTGGTATTTAAGGGACTTCCACGGATAATGCTGACCACGCATGTGGCTTTCTCACCTGCCAACTCTAGATCCTAGCTCACATGAGATGCCCTTTACTATATCAATACGAAAAGTTCTCTATTATCTCCATAGAGGAAAAAACTATATAAAATCACAACTACTTTTACTATTTGGTCTCCTAGTGACAAAACTCAGTGTGTTCCTGTAGGTATTCAACAAGTTCTTATTCTTAGGAATTCCACTAAGGAGCCACAAAACGGAGACCTGTCTCCTCTAGAGGGGCCAGGCCTGAGTCCTGGGGAGTGCTGACATCATGCCAAGAGCAAAACTCTGCCCAGAGCTTACTCTAACAAAGGGGCACTTGGTTGTCAACTTGGTATCAGGTCTTTCTTTCCCTCTGGAGAGCAAAGGTTGGGCTCTCTCTACAAGGGCAGAACAGTGTTACAGCAAAATGCCAAGGCCTATGATATTCTCATTACTTGGCAAATGAAGGCATATTTGGGTGTCATAAGTGTATATCATTCAAGGAGACAGACTGAATAAACGAACTTTGCTGTGCTGAAGCAGTTAAATGAAAATGGAAAAAGCCTCATAAGAATTAGTCTTCCTTCATTAGTTCTAACAGCACTAATAAAACTACCATGCACTTATTAACATTTGCCTCTAATTTTAAGTTCAAAACATACTATTAGGAGTCAGTCTAAAAATTTGCCACCAAGCAGTCTACCACCAATTCTCTCTTGGTATGCATTCTACAGATTCACATTCAGGTAGTTTGAAGAGCTATTTCAAAAGAGGTATAATCAGAAAATTTGGAAGGATGAGGAGGCAGAAATAAAAATGACAAAAACCCCATTCTACATTTTCTCACCATACCAAACACACAATATGCATAGCCATTAACCATTTCTTTTGCTTAAGAGTGTCTCAATAAAGTAAAAGCAACATTACCCACAGAAATTAGTATAGCCTAAACTCATCACGTATTTATATAAAAAATGAAAAAGAAAATTAAAAAAATTTTTTCCTTACAAAATAGGAAGAGAGAATCATGGTACAACCAGCCAAAATGGAAGCCAGCACAACATCCGGTGGAATTTCCGAACCACTCCTCCCAAGGATGGGGGTAAACATCTCAAATACGGCCCAGATGAGGTAAAATGCATACAGGTAAGGAATAAACATCCCCAAAAGGTAAAAGACAACAAATTTTCCTCGGGCACCTAGGGAAACAAAGCATGCACATCTCTGAAATTCTAGAGTAAGACAGAGATTTTTACAGTACTGGTGCACCTTGATACCTAACAGAAGTTAGGTTAGATATGACTGTAGCCACATTGATACATGTTATCTAGTGAGATAAGAACACTTCCACTCAGGATAAAATACAAATAAGAATTAAAATATGTCAGGAATATATTAGCACATGTTCATAAATGTGAGAATGGGGTGGGGTATAAGTTAAAAATCTATATGATCTGAAAATTAAAAGAGCAAGCACCAACAATTTAGAAAGCCTACCCAAAAAGATAAAAAGAAAAAAAAATTTAATAGTTTCTGGAAGCCTTATGTATTTTAAGGCATTTTCCCATTTGTTTCAAAACCAAAAATACCCTACCATGTTGCTTAAAGTCCTTGTGCACGCAAAGCTTTGTGAGCAATGGAAATGCCACCCAGACAGCACTAATAAATGCTGAGCAAAGTCCTCGGTAAGTGAGAACTGTAAGGAAACCACAATGCACACACAGCGAGATGTCAAAAAATATGTCTCCCAGATACTGGTCACTGGCATTCTGAAAGAAAGAAAAATATACAAATAGTCTCATTCACAGGCCATACATTGAGATCTTCTATTGTAACATAATTTCCATTACTGAGAAGAGCTATATTTTGGTTTATGGAGGATCTATCCTTTACACTTTAAAGTAAACACTAACAGAGCTACTCCTGTCAAACTGCTGCACAGGAAAGGGGAATTTAACAAGATGAGGTAAAAACATCATTCCTTTTATATAATCTGCACTGAGCCTCCACTGGGCTAAAAGTAACCTTTGGAAATGTTCTAAAATAGAAGGACTCTCCTAAAACATTCACCTCTGTAAGCTTTTCTATTTATGCAACTTCCAAAGAATTTCAAGCATACAGAAATGGCCCGTGAAGAGCAGGCTAGGCTGCTGCAGCGCCACCAACGGTGCACTCGGAAAACTGCAAGAGTACAGGGCCAGCTGTTCTGCTTGATTCCTAAATCTCCAGCTGGTCTGGAGCTCTGCAACTCTGCCCCCATCTTGAATTCCTGGTGTTTTCACATTATAAAATTTAATCTATATTTTATTGAGCTTGAAATCTGAGTATTCCTGTGCAACACCTTGAGTTCTTCAGAAGAAAGTTGCCATGTGAACTTTAATACATTTTAATATCTGCACCTCTGACTCTATTAACATAAACATGAAAGTTACAATTTCAGTGCAGAAATACCAAAGTGGAAATAGATATACTTGAAGTTTTTCTCTTCTCTGCCCTCTCATTTCTGTATAGCCCAGGGCATCTTTGTTATAAGGGACTCTACTTCAAGAGCTCAAAAGAATTTCAGTCACATTTCCAAAACAGGTTCATTTGCCAAACCCCTTTGGACAATAAAAGATAGGCTATCATCATTAAATACTTAGATGTTCAACACAGTATTAACTAAGAGGCATGGTCTTTAATTAAAAAGAAGAAAATTCTTAGGATTCAAGTCAAAGCCAAGTGTCACTCAAATCATTAAAAACAAAGATCTCAGCAATGAACACTATTTTACATTAAATTCCCAAATTGTACAGAAAAATCAAATATCCCTCAAATCAAATTCTAATCAATTCTGTGCTCTGTTACCAGAGTTTCTATACTAAGTCACAAATCTTTCACTCAGTATCTTGCTTAGAAAATTTTAATGGTGGCCTCTCTGATTTTCAAGGTCACGCACCAACTTCACACTGGCTTACTTTTCCAGTTACTGTACCATCTCCTTTGTCTTCACCACAATGAAGTTTCTAGTGACTATGACCCAATGCATCTTGTACATTCCCACCTTGACTGTCCATCAACCTGTTCTCTATCTGGCACATTTCTACTCATGCTTCAAAAACCCAGTTCAAATATCACCTCCTCCTTCATGAAACCTTCCTGACCTCCACGAACAAAATTCATCTCTCCTGGCCCTGTATGCCTACAGGCTGGTAATGTATTACTCTATTTCACTTCAACCCAAAGTACTGTAATCACTGTGGTTTCTCCGTCTTCAAAAATGAAACTGTGAGATCTTCAATGAAAGAGAACACATCCTTATGACTCTGAAATTCCCAGGCCTTAGCATAGTACCAGGCCCACTGGGTACTCAAAAGAGTATTTGTAAAATGCAAATGAAACATACTACTCTCTCCACTGTGTTTTCAACCCAAAGTTTCCTGACTGAACAACTGAAATTAATCAAAGCGAATGGAGTTTTAGTAAGCACTTCTGTCTGCCCCCTGCCCACCAACAACAGTCAGCCACATTCTGGTTACATACTGTGCACTAAAAATAAGCATGTGCAATTGAGTCCCATGATATAATTCTTTTGGAAACTGAAGCCAATAAGATATACTTATTAGCTCGACCATAAACAGATGGCTAACCTCAAAGAACCTTTTTCAACAGGACATGCTAATATGGAAGCACTCCTCAGACCATATCCCAACACTGACTGAAACTGAAACTGAGGTTTAGGCCCCAAAGACATCCTTATGGAAGGATTCTGGATTACAGTCTTCCACATCTCCATTTTAATCCCTAGCAGAACAAACTGAGAAAATAGGTGTACAATGGCTGTCTTGAAAAACATGGAGCTTAACTCACTTAGAAAATCAGAAAACATGGCTCACTCTCCCACTGTAATTTTAGTGCTATTTCATAACCCTAATTCTTAATTTTATTTTTACCAAACAAATCTACACAGTTGAAACCCTAACAATATGGCAATATTCTATAAATCAGCACATACCACTTTGGAGCCCTATCTCCCTACCCACTTTTTTCCCTAGCAATGTGTCTTTAACCCCCATATCACACGTACATGCTGTCAGAATCTGCATCAACAACATACAGGTTTAAAAGTGAAGGAAATGAAGAGAAAGCTTGAAGTGCAGCATTAAGTGCAACATTCTTTCAGGCAGCAAATACTGAGTGTTAGTGCTGTGTGTCAGACACTGCCTAAGCACAGGGGTAATGAACAGAACAATCCTGGCCCTCACGGAGCTTAGAGTCCCTGGGAAACAGCTATTCAAACAAATAATTGGGTGAGCACAGGGAGGGCTGAGAGAGCCAACAGCATGGTTACGAGAACCAGCAGACACAGCAAGAGGCAGACGGCTGTACTAACAAGCCTGCCATTACCCCACCCCAAACACTATTTACAGTTTTATAATCCCATTTGAAGTCTGCAAAAAAACCCTCAGAATAAGAAGCCTTCCAGAAAATTCACATAGTTCAAAAAGCAATAAATAAGCTTAACACTTACCACATAATAAAGTTTTTTTGCGAGGGTATGTATAAATATTATTTTGGCTACAGCTGCAGTTCCATATAAACAAACGGAGACATAGAAGTGGTTGTACCATGAGAGAGACTGTCCAATAAGAGAGATGAACACCGCTATAATGAGAACAGTAACCAGGCTAGTGAACCAGCTTATCAGAGTGATGCCAAGTCCACAGAAGAAGTCCTTTGTGTAATTAGCAGCTAATGAAGAGAAAACACAAAGTATGTTTAGCAAATCAATTTCACAACCAGTCATTAGAGTCAAATGGGCAAAAAAAAATTTTAATTCACCATTGTAATTGAAAAGTACTGAAATGTCCTAAGAATAAGGTTTGTTAAACTCTAGAATAGGGAAGGTATCAACAAACAATATTCAAGTAACATTTACTGAGAGTCAGTGGGAAGTGAAGACTCAGAGGCAGGTCTTCCGGGAGCAATGCAGACACCTGACTAGGAAAGTGGGTGATCAGTCTTCATCACCTTTGGGATGCTTTGTGTATCTAAGCATCAGAAAGAATGGAAGGCAAAGTTCTATATAAAATCTTGCTAAAAGAAGCTAGCACGGGAAGAGAAGGAACACAGGAAAATAGTTGGTGATAAAGGATTACTTAAATTGCTGTTAAATATTTTATCTTAGACCATGAAACATTTCAAGTGGGAGACCAGTTTAACCAGAAGCAGTTCATTCATACTTCAAAACACTGTGCTATTGGTCTGTAGCTTGGACGAAACTTTTTAATGGGGTTTTTCACTAAAAGTCAATCTGTACCAACCATTTTTCAATAGCTCCTATGTGGTACTTCTAAGGAGAGCCTAAGCACATTAAAAAAAAAAAATTGCCTGCTTCACCAAGACTAGTAGAATAAGTCCATGAATCTGACATTTATGTAGAAATTTCTTACAATATAAGTACAATTTATAATACAATAAAATGTTATATTTCTAAAGATTTTTAACTTCTTGGAAGGATAAACTGACTAAAAAACTTCAAGCACATTCTATACCCATGCCAGTACTGCAATTTTAGAGGAAAACACTTACTTTTATGTTTGGGCTGCAACAACTTTTTGCCCAGGTACAAAACAACAGCCATTACGACCATGCAGTTAATTATCGAGCCAACGCGAGATGGATAGGCGATGACAAACAGGCCGAACACATCGAAGAAGACCATGTTTCCATGTCGATAGTCAGCAGCAGTAGTCAACACATTGGATGTAGCCAGATATTTAAGTACTGCTAAAATGTTGTCACCTATCAGTAAAGAAAAGACAACAAAGTTGAATAAACCACCCACCATTTGAGTGAAGAAATACCTAGAAGGAATGTGCAAAGAAGAGCTTTCTACCATCCTGTTGCTCTCCCCAGCTTTTCTTACCAAATTTCTCAAATAAGGTTCATGCCCCCTACACTGATTCCTCTCCACTTAGAATGCAGCCAACTGGCCTTCTGTGAGAACTCCTTCAATCGATCACGCCCTTGCTCCTGGCAAACCCAACAGCTGTTGCTTAGTCCCCATCATTTAACATATATTTGATGCAGCAGACTGTGCTGTAGACACCAGAAATTCAGTGGTGAACCAAGAGACAAGGCCCACTCACCTGCCTTTATCACCCAACCCTGAACTGAGGTAACTTTTTAAACCAACCATGTGCTGGTACCACCTCCACTTATAACTATGATTTTGGCTACCCTCTCATACTTGGCAATCCTACCATAACCCTGTCAGCTCCCTTTCCGATTCATCCCCATTAGAAGAATCCTACATCTTAACTGTTAAACTAGACTTCAAGGCTAAAATTCAAACCCTCATCTAACTCCAAAGCCCTAGCTAATTCACACTACTCACTGCCTCCCTAATGCACAGTCCACAGAATATTTATAGGGTTGTAGGCCATCCCTAATATTCCATCTTACAATATATCAGAAGTCTGAATTAGAATACCAACCTGCTCTTTGAATGGAATCTGTCAGAATTCTGTCTGCTGTGTCATACTTGGTGTGATAAATGTATCCGTTCTCAATAAAAGCTAAGTCTATTCCTAAGACATTAAGAAAAAAAAGTCATTTTGCTTCAAAGATCAACCTTGCTTTAGGCCTATATGTTTAATGTATTAAATTCCTAAAAGATGAAATGTCACAGAAGTGGCACAATTGCCTTGTCACATTTATGGATGAATGATGCAAATTCTCAGAGAACCTATAGCTATGCTATGTAATTCAGTACACAGGGACTCGGGATGTTTACTACTGCACAGGGAGGCATCACAAGTCACATGACATGACAACGAGTAGGAATACTGAGCATGGGAGGTAACGGAAATATTGCCAATTACATCCTTGCCATGTCAGAGCCAAAATTTAACTTCAAATAAGTTATACAAGCCTCCAAGGGAGCTGGTAAAACAAAGATCTACAAAAGTCAAAGACCCCTGAAGGATGTGTTACCATCTTTTGGGAATGAAGTGCTAAACAGTTCTCCCCCATTTTTCTGTCACATTATGGGGCAAGATGACATGTCCTAGAAAAGGCAAGGCATTTAAACTGGACTGGAGTTTAAAAGAAAAGGAAAATATCAGGAACTCAGTTTGAGTGAGTCAGAATATACAGCTCTCACACAGAGAATCTGCTCTCAGAAAATGCTATTTACTCACACACTTCCAAAAAGTAAAACTTGCTTTTGATTAATCACAGTCGCCCTGCAGCCCATAATGATTAACAAAAATACCTGGAATGTTCCCAAAATCCCTATAGATACGGAAGTCGGTATCTGAGGGAATGATTCCACTCTGAAAAACTTCCTGAGCCACCACAGAAGCAAAAGGGTGTTTAGCTGCTGAAACATAAGCTTGGACCAACCAAGGATTTTCAGGACCTAAAACGAAACAGGACAACACAGGGTTAATCTGGGAATTTTTTTTTAACACACCTGAAATAGCTACATGGTGGTTTGGGAAGGTAAGTCCAGAGTTTGCTGTTTAATCTTTTTTTTCTGCATTTTCCAACATTTCTCTGATAAATGTAAATGACTTCTGGAATGAGAAATAACCTTTTAGAAAACAAAATTATTTGTAATTTATAAAATAACAACACTATTGAAAGTTTAAGCTTAAAAATGAAAAATCACTCCAAAAGTCTATAATCCAGTAGTAACTATTTTCATTTTTATAGCCTCTTCCTGTAAGTATGATCATCTGTACAGAGCTGTACTCATAGGGTATATATACTCTGTGCATTGCTTTTTCACTTAACAGATATTAAATGCATTTTCCTATGTTGATTGGTATTACAATGTTCATTTTAATAACTACACTAACATTTCACTGAATATACCATTAAGTTCCTTATTAGTACTGTTTATAATTTTTATCATTATTATTAATTCTGTATTAACATCTTATGCACATAAGCTTTTTTCAAATGTGGGAGTTTTTCTTCTGGCTAATGAGTTAAATTGTATTACTGTCCCCAGTTATTCACTCCTCCCTCCCATGTTCACTTGTAATGCTTTCTGTGCAAGCAGCACATACACTCCTCGCCCTATTAACTGCAGGCGTGGCCACATGAACTGTATTGGCCAACAAAATGTGAATTGGGAGAGACATGAACCCACTGAGATTTCAGGGTTGTTTGTTATAAAAAATTCATCAAAAGGCTGACTGATGAAGATAGATCAAGTAATTCCATTTCAGGGAATCTAAGAATATTAACATTCTTATAACTTTATAAACAGATAATCAAATTGCTTACTACAGAAAAATGACCCTAGAGATGGGAGGGAGGTATACAGAAACACTACAGAATCAGTCACCCAGTGACCCAGATACGGAGTTGCCAGACACAGATTTTAAAATAATTATGATTAATATATTAAAAAACATAGATGATAGCAAGAATTTCACCAGACAAGTACAATCTATTTAAAGAAGTCAAGTGGGACTTCTGGGAAGATGGCGGGGTGAGCAGGGCGGCGGAAATCTCCTCCCAAAACCAAATATACTTATGAAAATACAACAAATACAACTATTCCTAAAAGAAAGACCAGAAGATATAGGACGACACCCAACCTGCAGCTGCACCTGAGAGGACACGGCACCCCGCGAAGCAGGTAAGATACAGAGCCGCAACCTGGCGGGACCCAAGCACTTCTGCACCCCAGCGCATGGGCAGGAGGAGAGGATTCAGAGTGGGGAGGGAGTGGAAGCACAGGCCCGTGAAATAACCAGCCCTGGTGATCTGCACCGGGAGCACTGACACACACCGCGCGGTGTATTGGAGATTGGAGAGACAGAGGTGCAGGATCCAAGATGGCAGGTCCACTCAGCCGGTTCCCCAGGACAAAAGAAAAGCTCATGCTTTTTTAGGGGTCTTAAAGAAACAAGGGCCCAACGGAGGAGCAAGATTGTCCCAGTGCACTCAGTCAAGCAGGCTGGGAGTCCTGGGGAATTTCGGTCCCCTTGGACAGCAGCTGGGAAAAGCAGTTGCACAAAGACTTTCCACAGAAATCAGCAGCCTCCCATTCGTTCCCTCCCCCACCAGAGTCACAAAGGGCCCGGCAGAGTGGCGTGGCTGCAGAATAGTGGAGCAGCAGTGCCACATACAGGAGTCTCACAGAAACTACACCAGGCAGGGGTTTCCTTTTTTTTCTCTCTCTCTCTATTTTCCCTTTCTCCTTTTTTTCTTTTTCTGACCACTCCTATTACCATGAAAAGACAGAGAAATATGGTACGAACAAAGCTTACCCAGACAACCCCAGACCAGACAAACCCAGAGAGGGAGCCTGATGGGATGGACATTCACAATCTTCCTGAAAAAGAATTCAGAATAAAAGTCATAACCACACTGATGGATCTACAGAGAAATATGCAAGAGCTAAGGGAGGAAGTGAGGGAAGTGAGGAAAGACAATGCAGAGATGAGACAAGCGACTGACGGGCTTACAAGCAGACTGGACAAGATGCAAGAGACTGTTAATGGAATAGAAATCAGAGAACAGGAATACAGAGAAGCTGAGGCAGTGAGAGATAAAAGGATCTCTAGGAATGAAAGAATTTTAAGAGAACTGTGTGACCAATCCAAACGGAACAATATTTGCATTATAGGAGTACCAGAGGAAGAAGAGAGAGAAAAAGGGATAGAAAGTGTCTTTGAAGAAATAATTGCTGAAAACTTTCCCATACTGGGAAAGGAAATAGTCTGGCAGTCCACGGAAGCCCACAGATCTCCCAACACAAGGGAACCAAGGAAGACAACACCAAGACACATAATAATTAAAATGGCAAAGATCAAAGATAAAGACAGAGTATTAAAGGCAGCTAGAGAGAGAAAAAAGATCACCTACAAGGAAAATTCATCAGACTTCTCAACAGAAACCTTACAGGCCAGAAGAGAATGGCATGATATATTTAACATAATGAAACAGAAGGGCCTCGAACCAAGAATATTGTATCCAGCATGATTCTCATTTAAATTTGAGGGAGGGATTTAACAATTTCCAGACAAGTGAAAGATGAGGGAATTTGCCTCCCATAAACCACCTCTTCAGGATATCTTAAAGGGACTGCTTTAGATAGAAGCACTCCTAAGGCTAAAAAGATGTCCCCAGAGAAAATAAAATCATAGCAAAGAAAGCAGACCATCCAAATACTAACTAAAGGCAAAGAATAAAACACCTAATATATAAAGAATGGAGGAGGAAGAATAAGAAGGGAGAGAAATAAAGAATCATCAGACTGTGTTTACAATAACTTAACAAGAAACTTAAGTTAGACTGTTAGATAGTACAGAAGCTACCCTTGAACCTTTGGTAACCATGAATCTAAAGCCAGTAATGGCAATAAGTATATATCTATCGATAATCACCCTAAATGTAAATGGACTGAATGCACCAATCAAAAGACACAGAGTTACTGAATGGATAAAAAAGCAAGACCCATCTATATGCTGCTTACAGGAGACTCACCTCAAACCCAAAGATACACACAGACTAAAGGTGAAGGGATGGAAAAAGATATTTCATGCAAACAACAAGGAGAAAAAAGCAGGTGTTGCAGTACTTGTATCACACAAAATAGACTTCAAAACGAAGAAAGCAGCAAGCGATAAAGAAGGACATTACATAATGATAAAGGGGTCAGTCCAACAAGAGGATATAAGCATTTTAAATATATATGCACCCAACACAGGAGCACCGGCATATGTGAAACAAATATTAACAGAATTAAAGGAGGAAACAGAAAGCAATGCAGTCATTTTAGGAGACTTCAACAGAGCACTCACTCCAAAGGACAGATACCAGACAGAAAATAAGTAAAGACACAGAGGCACTAAACAACACACTAGAACAGGTGGACCTAACAGACATCTACAGAACTCTGCACCCAAAACCAACATGATACACATTCTTCTCAAGTACACATGGAACATTTTCCACAATAGACCACATAATAGGCCACAAAAACAACTTCAGTAAATTCAAAAATATTGAAATTCTACCAACCAACTTCTCAGATCACAAAAATATAAAACTAGAAATAAATCTTACAAAGAAAACAAAAAGGCTCCCAAATACAAGGATACATAACAACATTCTCCTAATTAATCAATGGGTTAATGACCAAATCAAAACAGAAATCAAAGAATATATGGAGACTAATGACAACAACAACACAAAGACAACACTTCTGTGGGATGCAGCAAAGGCAGTTCTAAGAGGAAAGTATATTGCAATCCAGGTCTATTTAAAGAAAGAAGAACAATCCCAAATTAATAGTCTAAAGACACAATTACTGAAATTGGAAAAAGAAGAACAAATGAGGCCCAAAGTCACCAGAAGGAGGGATATAATAAAGATCAGAGAAGAAATAAATAAAATTGAGAAGAATAAAACAATAGAAAAAAATCAATGAAACCAAGAGCTGGTTCTTTGAAAAAATAAACAAAATAGATAAACCCTTGGCCAGACTCATTAAGAGAAAAAGAGAATCCACACACATAACAGAATCAGAAATGAGAAAGGAAAAATCATGACGGACTCCACAGAAATACAAAGAATTATAAGAGAATATTATGAGAATCTATATGCCAACAAGCTGGAAAACCTAGAAGAAAGGGACAACTTCTTATAAAAATACAATCTTCCAAGACTGACCAAGCAAGAAACAGAAAAACTAAATAGACCAATCACCAGCAATGAAATTGAAGTGGTAATCAAAAAACTACCCAAGAATAAAACGCCCGGACCTGATGGATTCACCTCTGAATTCTACCAGACATATAGAGAAGAAATAACACCCATACTCCTAAAAGTTTCCCAAAAAATAGAAGAGGAGGGAATACTTCCAAACTCATTCTATCAAGCCAGCATCACTCTAATACCAAAACCGGGCAGAGACCTCACCAAAAAAGAAAATTACAGGCCAATATCCCGGATGAACGTAGATGCAAAATACTCAACAAAATATTAGCAAACCGAATTCAAAAACACATCAAGAGGATCATACACCATGATCAAGTGGGATTCATCCCAGGGATGCAAGGATGCTACAACATTCGAAAATCCATCAACATCATCCACCACATCAAAAAGAAGAACAAAAACCACATGATCATCTCCATAGATGCTGAAAAAGCATTTGACAAAATTCAGCATCTTCATGATTAAAACTCTCAACAAAATGGGTATAGAGGGCAAGTACCTCAACATCATTAAGGCCAATATATGACAAACCCACAGCTAACATCATACGTAACAGTAGGAAGCTGAAAGCTTTTCATCTAAGATCGGGAACAAGACAGGGATGCCCACTGTCTACACTGTTATTCAACATAGTACTGGACGTCCTACCGATGGCAATCAGACAAAACAAAGACATACAAGGCATCCAGATTGATAAAGAAGAAGTCAAATTGTCACTATTTGCAGATGACATGATATTGTACATAAAAAACCCTAAAGACTCCACTCCAAAACTACTAGAACTAATATCTGAATTCAGCAAAGTCGCAGGATACAAAATTAACACATAGAAATCTGCTGCTTTCCTATACACTAACGATGAACTAACAGAAAGAGATATCAGAAAAACAATTCCATTCACAATTGCATCAAAAAGAATAAAATACCTAGGAATAAACCTAACGAAGGAAGTGAAAGGCCTATACCCTGAAAAGTACAAGACACTCCAAGGAGAAATTAAGGAAGACACTAACAAATGGAAATGCATCCCATGCTCTTGGCTAGGAAGAATAAATATTGTCAAAATGGCTATACTACCTAAAGCAAGCTACAGATTCAACACAATCCCTATCAAAATACCAACAGCTTTCTTCAATGAACTGGAACAAATGATTCTAAAATTCATATGGAACCAGAAAAGACCCCAAATAGCCAAAGCAATCCTGAGAAAGAGGAATAAAACAGGGGGAATTATGCTCCCTGACTTCAAGCTCTACTACAAAGCCACAGTAATCAAGACAATTTGGTACTGGCACCAAACAGTCCCACAGACCAGTGGAACAGAATAGAAAATCCAAACATTAACCCAAACATATACAGTCAATTAATATTTGATAAAGGAGCCATGGATATACAATGGGGATATGACAGCCTCTTCAGCAGCTGGCGTTGGAAAAACTGGACAGCTACACGTAAGAGAATGAAACTGGACTACTGTCTAACCCCATACACAAAAGTAAACTCAAAATGGATCAAAGACCTGAATGTAAGTCATGAAACCGTAAAACTCTTAGAAAAAAACATAGGCAAAAATCTCTTGGACATAAACATGAGCAACTTCTTCATGAACATATCTCCCCAGGCAAGGGAAACAAAAGCAAAAATGAACAAGTGGGACTATATCAAGCTGAAAAGCTTCTGTACAGCAAAGGACACCATTAGTATAACAAAAAGCATCCTACAGTATGGGAGAATATATTCATAAATAACGTATCCAATAAGGGGTTGACATCCAAAATATATAAAGAATTCACGCACCTCAAGAAACAAAAAGCAGGGACTTCCGGGAATATGGCGTCTTGAACGGACTAGCAGAAAAATTCCTCCCAACATTATATTTATTCACGAAAATACAGCAAATACAACTATCCCTAAAAGAGAGACCAGAATACACAGGAAAGTGCACAGTGTACAGCTACACCTGTGAGAACTTGGCAGCCGGTGAGGCGGACGGGCGGCGATCCGGTGGGACCGAGCGCTCCCCCCCACCAGAGCTCCGGCGGCCAGACACGCTGGACAGAGGACTCGGCACCCGGCGAGGCGGGACGGAAACACGATCCAGCGAGACGAGAGCGCCCCTGCACCCCAGCACTCCGGCGGGAGTTCCGGCAAGGCGGGTAAGGTACGGAGCCGCGAGCGGACCGAGCGCCCCTCTCCCCCAGCGCTCCGGTGGGAGGAGAGGATTCAGAGCCAGGAGGGAGTGGAGGTCTGCGGTGTAGCGGAGATTGGAGGGACAGAGGGCACAGGGTCCCAGCCGGGAACGTGCAAGTTGCCCGCGGCAGGCTCCGGGAAGGAAAAAAAAAGGAGAAAAAGGGGAAGAAAAGCGTGCGCTCTACCTCAGCGGTCTTAAAGAGACAGGAGCTCAGTAGAGGGGCCGGATAGCCCCGCGAAGTGAGCCCAGCACACTGGGAGTCCTGGGGAGCTTTGGACCCCGTAGCTGGCGACTGGGAAAGAGTGCCCGCCATTAAGACCCCCACGGAGATCAACAGCTTCCCATTGTTTCCAACCCAGCCAGAACTATAGTGGCGCTGGAATAGTGGAGCAACAGCGCCACCTACAGCACTCGCGCAGAACCCACACCCGGTGGCTTTTTTTTGTTGTTTTTTTTGTTTTTTTTGTTTTTTTTTGTTTTTTCTCCCCTTTCTTTTCCTTTTTTTCTTTCCCTCTCTTTCAACAGCCTCCCATCCATTCTCACCCGGTCACAGATTTAAAGGGCCGTGTGGAGCGACGTGGCCGCGGCTCTGGAATAGCGGAGCAATAGCGCCACCTACAGCATTCGCACAGAAACCACCCCTGGTGGGCTTTTTGGTGTTTTTTTGTTTTTTGTTTTGTTTTGTTTTGTTTTGTTGTTGTTCTTGCTGTTTTCTTTTAGGTGTTGCTGCCTTTTCTTTTTCTTTCTTTTCTTTTCCCTTCTCTCTCTCTCCTTATAGTTTTATATTATTAGTAGAAATCTCTTTTTTTTCTTGTCTCTCCTTTCTTATCTCTCCTTGCTACCAACAACCAATTCTACAGTCATGAGAAGACAGAAGAATATGATACAGACAAAGCTTCAGACAAACACCACCCCAGAGAAAGAATCTGGAGAAATGGACATTCACAGTCTTCCAGAAAAAGAATTCAGAATAAAAGTCATAGCCATGCTGACGGATCTACAGAAAAATGTGCAAGAGCTGAGGGAGGAAGTGAGAGAAGTGAGGAAAGACAATGCAGAAATGAAACAAGCCATCGAAGGGCTCAACAGCAGATTGAATCAGGTTCAAGACACGATCAAGGAATTACAAGACAGGGACCAGGAATACAAAGAAGCTGAGGCAGAGAGAGATAAAAGGATCTCTAAGAATGAAAGAATATTAAGAGAACTCTGTGACCAGTCGAAGCGTAGCAATATTCGCATTATAGGAGTACCAGAGGAAGAAGAGAGAGAAAAAGGGATAGAAAGTGTCTTTGAAGAAATAATTGCCGAAAACTTCCCCACGCTGGGGAAGGAAATAGTCTCACAGTCCATGGAAGCCCACAGATCTCCCAACACAAGGGACCCAAAGAAGACAACACCAAGACACATAATAATCAAGATGGCAAAGATCAAAGACAAGGACAGAGTATTAAAGGCAGCTAGAGAGAGGAAAAAGATCACCTACAAAGGTAAACCTATCAGACTGTCATCAGACTTCTCAACAGAAACCTTACAGGCCAGAAGAGAATGGCATGATATATTTAACATAATGAAACAGAAGGGCCTCGAACCAAGAATATTGTATCCAGCACGATTATCATTTAAATATGACGGAGGGATTAAACAATTTCAAGACAAAAGAAAGTTGAGAGAGTTTGCCACCCATAAACCACCACTACAGGATATCTTAAACGGACTGATCTAGAGGGGAACACCCCCAAGACTAAAAAGATGTCACCAGAGAAAATAAAAGCATAGCAAAGAAAGCAGACCACCCAAATACTAACTAAAGGCAAAGAATAAAACACCTAATATATAAAGAAAGGAGGAGGAAGAATAGGAAGGGAGAGATAAAGAAACATAAGACGGCGTACACAATAACTTAACAAGAAAGTTAAGTTAGATTCTTAGATAGTAAAGAAGCAACCCTTGAACCTTTGGCAACCACGAATCTAAAGCCTGCAATGGCAATAAGTACATATCTATCAATAATCACCCTAAATGTAAATGGACTGAATGCACCAATCAAAAGACACAGAGTAACAGAGTGGATAAAAAAGCAAGACCCATCTATATGCTGCTTACAAGAGACTCACCTCAAACCCAAAGATATACACAGACTAAAAGTGAAGGGATGGAAAAAAATATTTCAAGCAAACAACAAAGAGAAAAAAGCAGGTGTTGCAGTACTTGTATCAGATAAAATAGACTTCAAAATGAAGAAAGTAGCAAGAGATAAAGATGGACATTACATAATGATAAAGGGGTCAGTCCAACAAGAAGATATAACCATTATAAACATATATGCACCCAACACAGGAGCATCAGCATATGTGAAACAAATACTAACAGAAGTGAAGGAGGAAATAGACAGCAATGCAATAATTCTAGGAGACTTTAACACGCCACTCACTCCAAAGGATAGATCAACCAGGCAGAGGATAAGTAAAGACACAGAGGCACTGAACAACACACTAGAACAGATGGACCTAACAGATATCTACAGAACTCTGCACCCAAAAGCAGCAGGATACACATTCTTCTCAAGTGCACATGGAACATTTTCCAGAATAGACCACATTCTAGGCCACAAAAATAACCTCAGTAAATTCAAAAATATTGAAATCTTACCAACCAACTTCTCAGATCACAAAGGTATAAAATTAGAAATAAACTTCAGAAAGAAATCAAAAAGGCTCACAAATACATGGAGACTTAACAACATTCTCCTAATGAATCAATGGGTTAACGACCAAATCAAAACAGAAATCAAAGAATATATGGAGACTAATGACAACAACAACATAAAGCCACAACTTCTGTGGGACGCAGCGAAGGCAGTCTTAAGAGGAAAGTACATTGCAATCCAGGCCCATTTAAAGAAGGAAGAACATTCCCAAATGAACAGTCTAAGGACACAATTATTGAAATTGGAAAAAGAAGAACAAATGAGGCCCAAAGTTACCAGAAGGAGAGACATAATAAAGATCAGAGAAGAAATAAATAAAATTGAGAAGAATAAAACAATAGAAAAAATCAATGAAACCAA
>JAQQAC010002172.1:63478276-63659034 GCA_029783875.1 Phataginus tricuspis | reverse complement strand
GGCCAACATCCAAAACACAAACAACAACAAATGTTGGCAAGGATGTGGAGAAAAGGGAAACCTCCTACCCTGCTGGTGGTAATGCAATTTAGTTCAACCATTGTGGAAAGCAGTATGGAGGTTCCTCAAAAAACTCAAAATAGACATACCAATCGACCCAGGAATCCCACTCTTAGGAATTTACCCTAAGAATGCAGCAGCCCAGTTTCAAAAAGACAGATGCACCCCTATATGTTTATTGCAGCACTATTTACAATAGCCAAGAAATGGAAGCAGCCTAAGTGTCCATCAGTAGATGAATGGATTAAGAAGATGTGGTACATATACACAATGGAATATTATTCAGCCATAAGAAGAAAACAAATCCTACCATTTGCAACAACATGGATGGAGCTAGAGGGTATTATGCTCAGTGAAATAAGCCAAGAAAAAAAAGACAAGTATCAAATGATTTCACTCATATGTGGAGTATAAGAACAAAGAAAAAAACTGAAGGAACAAAACAGCAGCAGACTCACAGAACCCAAGAACGGACTAATAGTTACCAAAGGGAAAGGGACTGGGGAAAATGGATGGGAAGGGAGGGATGAGGGTAAAAGGGGTATTACGATTAGCAGACGTAAGTTAGCAGGGGCATGGGGAGGGCTGTACAACTCAGAGAAGACCAGTAGTGACTCTATAGCATCTCACTACGCTGATGGACAGAGACTGTAATGGGGTTGGTAGGGGGGACCTGATGAAGGGGGTAGTTTAATCACCAAAATATCGCACATGTAACTGTAGATTAATGATACCAAAATAAATTGTAAAAAAAAATAAATAAATAAAATAAAATAAAAATAAAAAAAAATAAAACCACAATGAGATATCACCTCACACCAGTGAGGATGGCCAACATCCAAAACACAAACAACAACAAATGTTGGCAAGGATGTGGAGAAAAGGGAAACCTCCTACCCTGCTGGTGGGAATGCAATATAGTTCAACCATTGTGGAAAGCAGTATGGAGGTTCCTCAAAAAACTCAAAATAGACATACCATTTGACCCAGGAATCCCACTCTTAGGAATTTACCCTAAGAATGCAGCAGCCCAGTTTCAAAAAGACAGATGCACCCCTATATGTTTATTGCAGCACTATTTACAATAGCCAAGAAATGGAAGCAACCTAAGTGTCCATCAAGAGATGAATGGATAAAGAAGATGTGGTACATATACACAATGGAATATTATTCAGCCATAAGAAGAAAACAAATCCTACCATTTGCAACAACATGGATGGAGCTAGAGGGTATTATGTTCAGTGAAATAAGCCAAGTGGAAAAAGACAAATATCAAATGATCTCACTCATATGTGGAGTACAAGAACAAAGAAAAACACTGAAGGAACAAAACAGCAGCAGACTCACAGAACCCAAGAATGGACTAAGAGTTACCAAGGGAAAGGGACTGGGGAAGAGGGGTGGGAAGGGAGGAACAAGGGGGAAAAAGGGGCATTACGATTAGCAGACATAATGTTGGGGGTGCGTGGGGAGGGCTTTACAACTCAGAGAAGAAAAGTAGTGATTCTATAGCACCTCACTACGCTGATGGACAGTGACTGTAATGGGTTTGGTGGGGGGGACCTGATGAACGGGGTAGTTTAATAACCATAATATTGCACATGTAATTGTAGAGAAATGATACCAAAATAAATTATTAAAGAAAAGAAGTCAAATGGAAACCCTAGAACTGAAAAATGTAACAACTGTTAAAATTTTTAATATATGGTTTAATACGAGGAGAAAGGATTACAGAATGTTAGCACAGAAAGAAAAAAGGAAGGATAATAGAGTAATGTTTATAAGAGACATAAAGGATATAGTGAAAAGGTCTAACACATGAGTAACTGAAGAAGTCCCAGAAGAGGAAACAGAATGGAGCAAAAGCAATGTTTAAAGAGGAAATGGTCAGTAATTTCCCCCAATTCATACAAAATATCTAACTGAATACAAACCCCAAACAGGATCAATATAAAGAGCCAACATTCCTAGCCCCAACAAGCTTTGTTTCTGAGTACCATTATCCACTAAAAGAACCAGGTCTCATTAGGGAAGTGGCTTATTCCAGATCTGTGGCTAGGAAAAGACAAGTTGGAACATCTTGTGCCACAAAGAAAGCTCTCAAAGGAGTATGTCAGAGACATCTCAAAAGGATTCAGGCACCAGTCGAAGTTGCTGCCACTGGCCTAAACTAGGACAACTCTGCATCAAAATAATAGTAATAGAATATATAATCCATAAAACAAAAATACATGAAATGCTGAAATAAACACAAAGGAGAATAGAAAGCCTATCAGAAGAACTCTACAGATGGAATGATGGAGCTAGAAAATGCAACATCTGGCTAACATTATAGTAAAAATGCTTTGGGGTAAGAATCTGCAATGACTGCTAAAACTAAGAAGAAAGTTTCATGAGAAACAGGAAATTTAGTCTCAAAGTACCTATTACAGAGGAGAAAATAATAACTTTACAAAGTAGAAAAGCCTGGCAAATATGTAATGAAGTGACATAAAGTTAACATCACCATTCATCAAACAGTATAACAGGCCTTCTGATGTGATGATCTGAGAATGATACAAATGCAAAGGGAAAACAAAAGCAATGGTGCAGAAACAGATTACCAATCCTTATCATGTTAAAATGCTATTACTAAAATAGTATGAGTATTATTAGACATTAAAAATCAAAATTATACTACTAAAATATTATTAAAACAGGTAAACTACAAAAGAAAGAATCACAAAAATCAGGATTAAGGCTACTCTTAGATGAGAGGGAGAGAGCTGTATTAGAAAAGGGGCAGGTGGAAAATTTATGAGAGGGTGTGAGAGAGTCCATCTACTTTTATGAGTGGCAGTTAGAAGGGTATTTACTTTATAATAATTAAGTTTCATATTTTTTTGTATATGTTATACAATGGTTATGATATCTAATAAAACATGTCAATTAAATGCTATCTGATCCTGGACTGTAACTCTAATTAAAAAAAGAAAAAAAAAGAGCTAGGATATTATTGGAACAATTGCAGAAATCTGAATATGCACTGTTCATGAGATAATACTTTTATATAAATGTCATTTTTTCAGTGTGATGAGTGTACTATTATCAAGGAACATACTGTTCTTTCTCTACTGAGAAGATTATGTTGTGATTATTGATTGAGATGGTGTCCTTCCTTTATTATGATAATGTGATGGATTACATAGATTGATTTTCAAATATTAAACCATCTTCATTTACCATCCAGTAAAGTTTCAGGACATTTCTATACACTAATAATGAACTGTCATAAAGAGAAATTAAGAGAACAATCCCATTTACCATTGCATAAAAAAGATTAAAATACCTAGGAAGAAATTTCACAAAAAATGTTTTTTCACTTTCAGGTATACAACAGAATGATTCAATATTTATATATTGCAAAATGATGATGACATTAAGTTTTTGTCTGGCTAACTATAACATTAGTCAGATGTTGCATTTTCTAGACTTACTGTTACTTATCATTTTGATATTACTATCATTTTGATGCATGAATTGTCCTAGTTTAGGCCACAAAAAGTGAAGGATCTGCACACTGAAAACTGTAAGACACTGATAAGAGAAATTGAAGAAACAAATAAATGGAAAAATGTTCCAGGTTCATGAATTGGAAGAGTATCATTAAAACACCTACACTCCCCAAAGCAATCTACAGATTCAACCAATTCTTATCACTCCAATGGCATTTTCACAGAAACAGAACAAACAATTCTAAAATCTGTATGGAACCACACAACACCCCAAATGGCCAAAGTTATCTTGAGAAATAAGAACAAAGCTGAAGATATTACACTTCCTGATTTCAAACTGTATCACAAAGCTATAGTAAGCAAACAGTATAGTATAAAGACAACCAGATCAGTGGAACAGAACAGAGCCAAGAAATAAACCCACACATATATGCTCAGCTAATTTACAACAAAGAAACCAGTCATATACACTGAGGAAAAGACAATCTCTTTAATAAATGGTACCAGGAAAACTGGACAGCCACATTCAAAAAAACAAAGCTGGACCATGATCTTATACCATACACAAAAAATAATTCAAAATGGATTAATATTTTAACACAAGGCATAAAACTGTAAAACAACTAGAAGAAAACATAGGCAATAAGCTCCTTGATATCATTCTTGGAGATTTTTTGGATTTGACACCAAAAACAAAGGTAACAAAAGCAAAAACAAATACGTGGGACTACATTGAACTAAAGAGACTCTGCACAGCAAAGGAAACCATCAACAAAATGAAAAGGCAACTTACTGAATGGGAGAAAATATTTGCAAATCATGTATCTGTAAGGGATTAATAACCAAAATATATTTAAAAATTCATACAATAGTAAAAAAATGCAGTTGAAAAATGGGCAGAGGATCTGAACAGACATTTTTCCAAAAAAGACATACAGATCACCGATGGGCATATGAAAAGGTGCTCAACATCACTAAACATCAGGGAATTGCAAATCAAAACCACACTGAGATATCACCTCACACCCATCAGAATGGTTATTATCAAAAAGACAAGAAATAACAATTGTTGCTAAGGATGTGGAGAAAAGGGAACACTTATGCACCACTGGTGGGAATGTAAGTTGGTGAAAAACTATGGAAAATAGTATGGAGCTTCCTCAAAAACTTAAAAATAGGACTACTGTATGATGCAGCAATCCCACTTCTGGGTATTTATCCAAAGGAAACAAAAGCACTAACTCAAAAAGATATATGCACCCCAGGTTCACTGCAGCATTATTTATAAAAGCCAAGACACAGACAACTAAAGTGCCCACTGATGGTCTAATTAATAAAAGAAATGTGGTAGGGATATACAATTAAATATTCAGCCTTAAAAAGGAAATCTAGCCATTATGGCAATATGGATAGACTTTGAGGGCATAATGCTAAGTGAAATAAGTCAGAGGAAGAAATATCATATGTTCTCACTGATAATGGAATCTAAAAACAAAAAAACACAAACTCACAGATACAGAAAACACACTGGTTGTTGGCTGCCAAGCATAACAGTAAATAAAACCATCAAATAACAAGACCCTAAGAGAGAAAAAAAGGAACAAAGAGGAACTACAAAACAACCAGAAAACAATTAATAAAATGGCAGTAAGTACAGACTTACCAATAATTACCTTAAATGTAAATGGACTGAATACACCAATCAAAAGATGCAGGGTGGCAGCATGAATAAAGAAACTAGATCCATCTATATGCTGTCTACAAGAGATTCATTTCAGACCTAAAAATATACATAGACTGAAAGTGAAGGAATGGAAAAAGATATTTCATGAAAATAAATGGGAAAAAAAGCAGTACTTGTATCAGACAAAATAGACTTCAAAACAAAACGTAACAAGAGACAAAGGAGGACATTACATAATGATAAAGGGATCAGTTTAACAAGAGGATATAACCATTTTAAGTATCTATGCACCCAACACAGGAACACCTAAATATGTAAAACGAATAATAACAGACCTACAGAGTGAACTACAAAGCAACACAATCATATTAAGGGACTTTAACACCCCCATTTACATCAATGGACAGATCTTCCAGACAGAAAGTATAATAAGGCAACAGAGATGCTGAACAACACATTAGACGAGATGAACTTAGCAGATATACACAGACACTCAACCCAAAAGCAACAGGATACACATTTTTATCAAGTGCACATGGAACATTCTCCAGAATAGATCACATATTAAGGCACAAAAAAAGCCTCAATAAATTCAAAAAGACTGAAATTGCATCAAGCATCTTTTTGGATCACAATAGTATGAAACCAGAAATCAATTCCATGAAGAAAAACCAACAAACACATGGAGGCTAAATAACATGCTTCTAGATAATCAATGCACCAATGAACAAATCAAAGAGGAAATCAAATAATACATGGAGACAAATGAAAACAGAAATACAAAAGTTCAAAACATGTGGGATGCTGAAAAAGCGTTCTAAGAGGGAAGTACATAGCAATATAAGCCTACCTCAGAAACAAGAACAATCCCAAGTTAACAGTCTACACTTACAACTAAAGACACCATAAAAAGAACAAATGACAGCCACAGTTAGTAGAAGGAGGAACATAATAAATATCAGAGCATATATAAATAAAATAGAGAACAACAAAATGACAGGAAAAAAATCAATGAAACCAAGAGCTGGTTCTTTGAGAAGATAAACAAAATAAACAAACCCCTACTATCCCAAGAAAAAGAGAAGATGAATCAGAAACAAAAAAGGAACAGTTACAACTGACACCACAGAACTACAAATAATTATTACAGAATTCTATGAAAAATTATATGCTGATAAATGGGACACCCTAAAATAAATGGACAGATTCCTAGAAAAGCACAACCTTTCAAGACTGACCCAGGAAGAAACAGAACATCTGAACACACCAATTACCAGTAACAAAGTTGAATTGGTAATCAAAAATCTCCTCACAAAAAAAAGTTCAAGACAGATGTCTTCATAGCTGAATTCTATCAAACATTTAAACAACTAATAACCCATTCTTCTTAAAGTTTTCCAAAAAGTAGAAGAGCAGGGAATACTTCCAAATTCACTCCATGAGGCCAGCATCACTCTAATACCAAAACCAGACACTACAAAAAAAGGAAATTATAGACCAATATTACTGACAAATATAGATGCAAAAATCCTCCACAGAATATTAGCAAACCTAATTCAAAAATACATCCAAAGGGTCATCCATCACACCCAAGTGGCATTTATTCCAGGACTGCAAGGATGGTACATTATTCATAAATCAGTGTGATACAGCACATTAGCAAAAGGAAGGATAAAAGCCATATGATCATCTCAAAAGATGCTGAAAAAGGGTTTGACAAAATTCAACATCGATTCATGATTAAAACTCTCAACACAGTGGGTATAGAGGGTATGTACCTCTACATAATAAAGGCCATATATGCCACAGTTAACATCATACTCAATGGTGAAAAGCTGAAAGCTTTTCCTTTAAGATCAGGAACAAGAGAAAGATGCCCAATCTCTCCACTTTTTTTTAACATAGTACTGTAACTCCTAGCCAAGGCAATCATACTAGATATAGGGATAAAATGCATCCATATTGGTAAGGAAGAAGTTAAACTGTCACTGTTTGCAGATGACATGATATATATATAGAAAACCCTAAGGACTCTAGCAAAAAAAAATATATTAGAATAACTGGATTCAGAAAAGTCACAGAACACAGAATACAAAGAAATCTGTTGCATTCCTACATACTAACAACTAGCAGAGAAATCAGGAAAAAAAATTCCATTTACAACTGCATCAAAAAGAATAAAATACCTAGGAATAAACCTAACCATGGAGATGAAAACTACAGATACTCATGAGAGAAATTAAAGACAACAAACAAATGGAAATCTATCCTGTGCTCATGGAAAGGAAGAATTAATATTGTCAAAATGGCCATCCTGCCCAAAGCAATTTACAGATTCAATACAATACCTATCAAAATACCAATGACATTTTTTCAATGAACTAGAGGAAATAATCATAAAATTCATATGGAACTACGAAAGACCTTGAATAGCCAAAGCAAACCTGAGAAGGAAGAACAAAGCTATGGATCTTACACTCTCTGACTTTAAGCAATACTACAAAGCTATGGTAATCAAACAGTATGGTACTGGCACAAGAACAGACCCATATATCAATGGAACAGAATAGAGAGCCCAGATATAAACCCACATATATATGGTCAATTAACATATGATAAAGGAGCAATGAATATAAAATGGGGAAAAGACAGTCACTTCAACAACTAGTGTTGGAAAAACTAGACAGATACATGCAAGAGAATGAAAGTGAATTATGGTCTTAACTCCATACACAAATGTAAACTCAAAATGGATTAAAGACCTTAATGTTAGACATAAAACCATAAAACTCTCAGAAGAAAACATGGGCCAAAATCTCTTGGACACAACAATGAGCAGTTTTTTTCTGGACATGTTCCCCCAGACAAGGGAAATAAAAGCAAAAATGAACAAGTGGGACTACAACAAAGTAAAAAGCTTCTGCACAGCAAAGGACCCCATCAGCAGAACAAAAAAGCAGCCTATGGTGTGGGAGAATATGTTCATAAATGATTTATCCAGTAAGGGGTTAACATCCAAAATTTATAAAGAACTTATAGGTCTCAACACCAAAAAAAAACAAATAACTGATTAAAAAATGGACAGAGCACCTGAACAGACATTCCTCCAAAGAAATACAGATGGACAACAAGCACATGAAAAGATGCTCCACACTGCTAATCATAAAAAAAATGCATCAAAACCACAATGAGATCTCACCTCATACCAGTCAGAATGGCCACTATCTAAAAGACAAGAAAAAACAAACATTGGTGAGGATTTGGACAAACAGGAATCTTTCTCCACTGTTGCTGGGAATGTAAATTGGTGCACAGAAAGTAGTATGGAGGTTTCTCAAAAATTTTAAAAAGAGGGGGAATTCAAGATGGTGGCGTGAGAGGTGAGATGGAGAGCTCCTCCAAAAACCACAAACAGTACAAAAATATAGTTAATTAATACAACTAACCTTAAAACAGCAACAAGAAAGAAGGCTGAACCAGACTGCAAACAGACCTCATGAACAGAGCAGACCTCACAGGGTAACGTAGGAAAGCCTTAATCCAGCAGGACCAAGCCCTTCCCCCACCCCAGCTCAGGCAGGAGGAAGAGAAACAGAGCGGGGGAGGAGGTGGAAGACTGGGACTGAAGAACACCTAGCCCTGGAGATCTGCTTTGGGAGCAGAATCCTATAGCGTGTGGTGCTCTGGACATTGGGGAGCTCGGACAGGCGAACTGCTTGAGAAATTGACATTCTGGCCATTTGTGAAGACGGGGATCCACACCTGGCTGCTCTTTGTCAGAGGAAAGGCAGGGAGTCTGAGAGGCTTCCTAGCAGCCAGAGGGCTATGGAAGGGGCGGGCTTTGCACGGAGCTTGCTATGCGGGAGAAGGGAGAGCTTGAGAAGGTTACTGGGCATGTTCTACTAAGCTGGTTGGGAACTTTGGGGAGCTTCAGGTGCTCCATTCCCCTGGCTGCCTACTCAGCTCCGAGGCCTCCCACTGTGAAACACAGCCACACAAGATTTCCTACTGGCCTGCAGGCACCTGCTCGCAAACCCGCAGTCACTGCGCAGGCATCAGGCCAGCCGAGGAAGGCCCTGCCTACAACAGCTAGAGACTTACACCTGTGTGCTTGGCCTACTGGCTCTGACACTGGAGACAAGCACCATACACGGGAATCAGGAAACAGATCTTTCCTCCCCCCAGGCACCAGCTCCACTCCGCTACGATCCCCAACCTCACTCTAGGGGGCAGAGCAGCTTGAGAGACTGGAGTTGCTGCACACTAGAGAGCACCACACAGAAATATGAAACAACAAAAGAACATGGTTCAGACCAAAATCTCACAAACCCCAGAAAAAGGGCCAAATGAAACTGAACTCACCAATCTTCCTGAAAGAGAGTTCAAAATAAAAATTATAAACATGTTCATGGAGGCACAGAAAAATATTCAAGAACTCAGGAACAAATTTAAGTTGGAGATTCAATCATTAAGAAATTCCATATCTGAAATGAAACATACAATGGAGGGATTTAAAAGCAGATTAGATGTAGTAGAAGAGATGGTAAATGGAATAGAAATTAGAGAAGTACAGAGACAGAGAGAAAAAAGAATCTCTAAGAATGAAAGAATATTGAGAGAACTGTGTGATCAATACAAATGCAACAATATTCGCATTATAGGAGTAGCAGAGGAAGAACAGAAAAAGGGATAGAAAGTGTCATTGAGGAGGTGATTGCTGAAAACTTCCTCAATCTGGGGAAGGAGACAGTCTCTCAAGCCATGGAGGTGCACAGATATCCCAACACAAGGGACCCAAGGCAGACAACATCAAGACATATAATAGTTAAAATGGCAAAGATCAAGGATAAAGACAGACTTTTAAAAGTCGCTAGAGAGAGAAAAAACATCACATACAAAGGAAAACCAATCAGGCTATCATCAGACTTCTCAACAGAAACCTTACAGGCCAGAAGTGAGTGGCATGATATATTTAATACAATGAAGCAGAAGGGCCTTGAACCAAGAATACTTTACATGGCAAGGTTACAATTTAAATTTGAAGGAGGGATTAAACAATTTTCAGATAAGCAAAAGCTGAGAGAATTTACCTCCCACAAAGCACCTCTACAGGGCATTTTGGAGGGACTCCTGTACATGGAAGTATTCCTAAGGCTAAACAGATGTCACACAAGGGAAGACAAAGAGTACAGAATATGTTTCATAACATACAAAGAATAGAGGAGGAAGAAAAAGGAGGAAAAAAAAAAACGTTTGGTTGTGTTTGTAATAGTATATGAAGTAAGTTAAATTAGACTGTTAGATAGTAAGGGAATTGCCCTTGAACCTTTCATAACCACGAATCTAAAGCCTGCAATGGCAATAAGTACATACCTATCGATAATCACCCAAAGTGTAAATGGTCTGAATGCACCAATAAAAAGACATAGAGTTACTGAATGGATAAAAAAAACAAGACCCATCTATGTGCTGCCTACAAGAGACTCACTTCAAACCCAAAGACATACACAGACTGAAAGTAAAGGGATGGAAAAAGATATTTCATGCAACTAATGGTGAGAACAAAGCAGGAGTTGCAGTACATGTGTCAGACAAAATAGACTTCAAAACAAAGAAAGTCACAAGAGACAAAGAAGGACATTACATAATGATAAAAGGATCAGTCCAACAAGAGGATATAACTATTATAAATATCTATGCACCCAACACAGGATGACCTACATATGTGAAACAAATAATATCAGAATTAAAAGGGGAAATAGAATGCAATGCATTCATTTTAGGAGACTTCAACACACCACTCACTCCAAAGGACAGATCAACCAGACAGAAAATAAGTAAAGAGACAGAGGCACTGAACAACATATTAGAACAGATGGATCTAATGGACATCTACAGAACACTCCATCTAAAAGCAACAGGATACACATTCTTCTTAAGTGCACATGGAACATTTTCAAAAATTGATCATATATTAGGCCACAAAAAGAACCTCAGTAAATTAAAAAAGATTGAAATTGTATCAACCAGCTTCTCAGATCACAAAGACATAAAACTAGAAATATATTACACAAAGAAAATGAAAAAGCCCACAAACACATAGAGGCTTACTAACATGCTCCTAAATGATCAATGGATCAATGACCAAATAAAAACAGAGATCAAGCAATATATGGAGACAAATGACAACAATAATTCAACACCACAAAGTCTGTGGAATGTGGCAAAGGCTGTGCTAAGAGTGAAATATACTGCAATACAGGCCTACCTCAGGAATGAAGTACAATCCCAAATGAACAGTCTAAACTCACAATTAATGAAACTAGAAAAGGAAGAACAAATGAGGCCCAAAGTCAGTAGAAGGAGGGACATAATAAAGATTAAAGCACAAATAAATAAAATTGAGAAGAATAAAACAATAGAAAGAATCAATGAAAACAGGAGCTGGTTCTTTGAGAAAATAAACAAAAGAGATAAACCCCTAGCCAGACTTATCAAGAAAAAAAGAGAGTCTACACACATAAACAGAATCAGAAATGAGAAAGGTAAAATCACTACGGACACCACAGAAATACAAAGAATTATGACAGAATACTATGAAAAATTATGTGCTAACAAACTGGATAACCTAGAAGAAATAGACAACTTTCTAGAAAAACACAACCTTCCAAGACTGACCCACAAAGAAACAGAAAATCTGAATAGACCAATTATCAGCAAAGAAATTGAATTGGTAATCAAAAAACTACCTAAGAACAAAAATCCCTGGACCAGATGGTTTCACTGCTAAATTTTATCAAACATTCAGTGAAGACCTAATACCCATCCTCATTAAAGTTTTCCAAAAAGTAGAAGTGGAGGGAATACTCCCAAACTCATTCTACGAGGCCAACATCACTCCAATACCAAAACCAGGAAAGACACCACAAAAAAAGGAAATTATAGACCAATATCCCTGATGAACATAGATGCAAAAATACTCAACAAAATATTAGCAAACCGAATTCAAAAATATATCAAAAAGATCATCCATCATGATCAAGTGGGATTCATCCCAGGGATGCAAGGATGGTACAACATTTGAAAATCCATCAACATCATCCACCACATCAACAAAAAGAAGGACAAAAACCACATGATCATCTCCATAGATGCTGAAATAGCATTCGACAAAATTCAACATTCATTCATGATAAAAACTCTCAACAAAATGGGTGTAGAGGGCAAGTACCTCAATATAATAAAGGCCATATATGACAAGCCCACAGCCACCATTATACTTAACAGCCAGAAGCTGCAAGCTTTTACTTTAAGATCGGGAACAAGACAAGGATGCCCACTCTACCCACTTTTATTCAACAGTTCTGGAAGTACTAGCCATGGCAATCAGAAAACAGAGAGTAATAAAAGGCATCCAGATTGGCAAGGAAGAAGTCAAACTGTCCCTGTTTGCAGATGACATGATAGTGTACATAAAACCCCTAAAGAATCCACTCCAAAACTATTAGATCTAGTATCTTAATTCAGCAAAGTTGCAGGATACAAAATTAAAACACAGAAATCTGTTGCTTTCCTATACACTACCAATGAACTAGCAGCAACAGAAATCAGGAAAACAATTCCATTCACAATCGCATCCAAACGAATAAAATACCTAGGAATAAACATAACCAAGGAACTGAATGACCTATACCCTGAAAAGTATAAGACACTCTTAAAAGAAATTAAAGAGGACACTAATAAATGGGAATTATCCCATGCTCTATGGGTAGGAAGAATTAATATTGTTAAAATGGCTATCCTGCCTAAGCAATCTACAGATTCAGTGCAATCCCTATCTAAATACCTACAGCATTCTTCAATGAACTACTGCAAATAGTTCTAAAATTCATATGGAATCACAAAAGACCCCGAATAGCCAAAGCAATCCTGAGAAGGAAAAATAAAGCAGGGGGAATTATGCTCCCTAACTTCAAGCTCTACCACAAAGCTACAGTAATCAAGACAATTTCATACTGGCACAGAACAGACCCATAGACCAGTGGAACAGAATAGAGAGCCCAGATATAAACACAGGCATACATGATCATTTAATATATGATAAAGGAGCCACGGATATACAATGGGGAAAATACAGCTTCTTCAACAGCTGGTGTTGGCAAAATGGGACAACTACATGTAAGAGAATGAAACTGGATTACTATCTAACCCCATACACAAAAGTAAACTCAAAACGGATCAAAGTCCTGAATGTAAGTCATTCAACCATAAAACTCTTAGAAAAAAATATAGGCAAAAATCTCTTGGACATAAACATGAGCGACTTCTTCATGAAGATATCTCCCCGGGCAAGGGAAACAAAAGCAAAAATGAACAAATGGGACTACATCAAACTAAAAAGCTTCTGTACAGGAATGGATACCATCAGTAGAACAAAAAGACATCCTACAGTACGGGAGAATATATTCATAAATGACATATCGGATAAGGGGTTGACATCCAAAATATATAAAGAGCTCATGCACCTCAACAAACAAAAAGCAAATAAGGCAATTAAAAAATGGACAGAGGATATGAACAGACACTTCTCCAAAGAAGAAATTTAGATGGCCAACAGGCACATGAAAAGATGCTCCACATCACTAGTCATCAGAGAAATGCAAATTAAAACCACAATGAGATATCACCTCACACCAATTAGGACGGCCGCCATCCTAAAACAAACAGCAACAAATTTTGGCGAGGATGTGGAGAAAGGGGAACCCTCCTACACTGCTGGTGGGAATGTAAATTAGTATAACCATTGTGGAAAGCAGTATGGAGGTTCCTCAAAAAACTCAAAATAGAAATACCATTTGACCACGAATTCCACTCCTAGGAACTTACCCTAAGAATGCAGCAGTGCAGTTTGAAAAAGACATATGCACCCCTATGTTTATCGTAGCACTATTTACAATAGCCAAGACATGGAAGCAACCTAAGTGTCCATCAGTAGATGAATGGATAAAGAAGATGTGGTACATGTACACAATGGAATATTATTCAGCCATAAGAAGAAAACAAATCCTACCATTTGCAACAACATGGATGGAGCTAGAGGGTATTATGCTCAGTGAAATAAGAGTCAGGTGGAGAAAGACAAGTATCAAATGATCTCACTCATATGTGGAGTATAAGAACAAAGAAAAACACTGAAGGAACAAAACATCAGCAGACTCACAGAACCCAAGAATGGACTAACAGTTACCAAAGGGAAAGGGACTGGGGAAGAGGGTGGGAAGGGAGGGATAAGGGGGGAAAGGGGCTATTACAATTAGCACATATAATGTAGTGGGGGTGGGCTGGGCTGGGGGGATACGGAGAAGGCAGTATAACACAGAGAAGACAAGTAGTGATTCTATAACATCCTACTACGCTGATGGACAGTGACTTCAATGGGGTATGTGGTGGGGACTTGATAAGTAGCGGGAGTCTAGTAACCATCATGTTGCTCATGTAATTGTATATTAATAATAGCAAAAAAATAATAATAAAAATAAATAAAAAAAGAAATACCTTATCACCCAGTAATTACACTTCTTGGAATTTACCCAAAGAAAACAAAATCCCTGACTTGAAAAGATATATGCACCCCTATGTTTACTGCCACATTACTTATAACAGCCAAGATATAGAAGCAATCAAAATGTCCACCAATAGATGGATGAAGAAGATGTGGTGCATATACACAATGCAATATTTTCAGCCATAAAAAAAGAAAGAAATCCTACCATTTGCAACAACATGGATGGACCTAGAGGATATTAAGCTAAGTGATATAAGCCAGACAGAGAAAGACAAATAGCATATGATTTCACTTTTTTGTGGAATCTAAAAACAAAACAAAATGAATAAAATAGCAGTAGACACACAGACACTGAGAAGTGACTGGTAGCCACCACTGGGGAGGTGTTGGGGTGGGTGGGTGAATGGAGAAGGTGGGGGGATAAAAGAGCTCAAAAATTCTCAGTCATAATATAAGTTGGTCTCAGAGATGGTAGTGTAGCATGGAGACCATAGCCAATAATTCTGTAACATTCTTTCTATGCTGATAGATGGTTATTGCACTAGTTGGAGTGAGGATTTAATAATGTGGGTAACTGGTGAACCACTGTGTTTTATATTTGAAACCAATATGAGATTTTCTATCACTTATACTTAAATAAAAAATAATATAAAAAAATTTTAAAGATCGTTAAGTCAAAAAAAAAAGAAATATGCATACACAAAAATGCATACCAAATGACAGTTACAAGAATGTTCAAAACAGCACCATTCATAAGAGCCAAAACCCAGAAACAATCTAACATCACCAGGTAGAATGGATATTCTTGTCAATTCCTGTCAATATCCAGCAAGGAAAAGGAATGAACTACTACTAAACACAACACAGATGAATCTTACAGATATAATGTAGAATGAAAAAAAGTATACACAAAAGAAAACATAGGGTATGAATCAATTTACAGAAAGTTTAAATTAAAGCAAAATTAAATCTTTCAAGATGTAAGTTAGAATGGTGGTAACCTTTCCGGGAGGAATGCCTGCGTAGGGTCAAAAGGAAGGCTTCTAGAGGGCCAGGAAGTCTCTCGATCTTGATCTGGGTTCTGGTTACATGATATACGCAGCTTGTAAAAATTCATTAGGCTGAAAACTCAGAACTATGCTTTTTCAAGTTACAATAAAAGATGAAGACACCTAAAAATAAAATTTTAAGTTCATTTTTATACATTGTACCATAGAAAACATCTGAGAAAAATGTAAGACCTATCAGCAGAAAGGTATTTACAGTTTTAAATATCTAGTACCTGGCCTTTAGCCCATTACAGACCCCACTGCTGTATGCCAGCGCTCCAGCCCTACTCCAGCCTCTCACGGACTGTCCACTGAGGCCTACAGACCAAGTTTTGGTGTAAAAAGGAAGGATGGGGAGAGAGGGACAGGGCAAGCAGATCCGCTACTGAGCAGGATACTCTCCATGACATAAACAAGGCAAAGAGGGCCCTTAGATGAGGAATTACAGACCTGAGGATTTCACTCAGGGATTATTAATCCTAATAGGCACGTACTAATACTATCCCACCTTTACAGATGAATTGAAGCACACAGCAGTTAGGTGACGTGTCCAAGTTTGCACACCTAGAGTGTGCGACAGCTGAGATTTGAACTTGGGTCATCTGACTACAGAGCCGGTGCTCTTAAATCACTGCCCTGCCCTGCCTCCCCCAGAAAACTCCTAATTATCTCACAGAGAAGGGTGGGAGGCAGATACAAACGTATTTTCACTTTACATTCTCTCTCCTGCTGTCATCTAAATCCTCTGATGCTTCCGGTTCCTTGTCAGACAGAGAGTGCCTGGAAAACTTTTGGGTATGTGGTTTAGCCACAAGAATAAGCCACCAAGCCTAGAGGGAAAACATGATATAAAAACTCAGAGAAAGGGGGAAACATTCTCTCCAAATGTTTGGATGCTCCTCCAGAAAAAATTACTTTTGAAATGTGGGAATTTTACTCTAGAATGAATAAACATTTAAATTGCATATATATTGCTAACTAATGACAAGTCTGTTTTTGCTCTATTATTAAATAATCACCAGCAATGCTAAAATTTAAACAACAGAGAAAATTACAAAGACTGTAAGTAAAGACAGTAATGATGATTCTGGTTTGAAGTTCATGAAGCAGTGGGGCAGTCAGACTGGGTTTTTTTTTACATTTGCCCCACCCTCCACTCCAGCCACACCCACCACCGCTCCACCCACCAATTCCCACCATCCAGCAGGGCTGTTGTTATATAGTCTGTTTATATCCTTCCAGATAATGCAGTTATATATAAAATGTACACACCTGTAGAATCTTTAGGTAAAACTATCTACATTTAGTAAAATGAGCACAGACTGGAACCTAGTCAGACCGAGCAAAAGTATGCAATAAACGTAAATAAAGGAATTGACTTGGATCTGGACCTCATGAACCCCAAGTAAATGTGTTTTAACCTCTGTGGACTAAACAGATGTAAAATATATTAATATGTATGCATTAATATATCTCAGAATTCAGGAAAGGTACAGACCAAACATTAAGACTGGTTTTTCTCTGAGTCACAGAAGCACAGGGGCCGGGTGCTATGCTATGCTAATAAATTAGAAGGTATTTAACATAAAGTACACTTGCACAAAGGAAAACACACAAATACACACTCCTGCCCATGTGGAGCCCTGACATTTTCACCCGAGGAAGGAAAGACACAATGTCCTCTTCACTTACAGAATTTACTCTTGCTGCCCTTTTTTGTGTGTGTGGCTACCCTTACTTTTTTTTTTTTTTTTTGGTACCGTTAATGTACAATCACTTGAACATTATGGTGACTAGACCCCCTATTATCAAGTCCCCCCCACATACCCTACTACAGTCACTGTCCATCAATGTAGTAAGATGCTATAGAATCATTATTTGTCTTCTCTATAAACACTGCCTTTCCCCTGTCCCCCGCCGCTGCATTACGTGTGCTAATCGTAATGCCCCTTTTTCCCCCTTATCCCTCCCTTCCCATCCATCCTCCCCAGTCCCTTTCCCTTTGGTAACTATTAGTTCATTCTTGGGTTCTGTGAGTCTGCTGCTGTTTTGTTCCTTCAGTTTTTTCTTTGTTCTTATATTCCACAGATGAGTGAAATCATGTGATACTTGTCTTTCTCCACCTGGCTTATTTCACTGAGCATAATACCCTTTAGCTCCATCCATGTTGTTGCAAATGGTGGGATTTGTTTTCTTCTTATGGCTGAATAATACTCCACTGTGTATATGTACCAACTCTTCTTTATCCATCCATCTACTGATGGACACTTAGGTTGCTTCCATTTCTTGGCTATTGTAAATAGTGCTGCGATAAACATAGGGATGCATCTGTCTTTTTCAAACTGGGCTGCTGCATTCTTAGGGTAAATTCCTAGGAGTGGAATTCCTGGGTCAAATGGTATTTCTATTTTGAGTTTTTTGAGGAACCTCCATACTGCTTTCCACAATGGTTGAACTAATTTGCATTCCCACCAGCAGTATAGGAGGTTCCCCTCTTGCTGCTTTTCGATCTGCCGGTGTTCCTCCTATCCTGACTGAATCCAAGACTTAGAGGGAAAGAGTAATAGTGTAGCATCGATTTACTCCTAATAGATATTAGATACCAGCTGCTTCCCATTAGTTAGCAAAGAATAAGCAGAAAGGTTGGAGAGATGAAAAGGAGAACCTTGCTTCTAACCTTATGATCTTGAGAGTCTCAAAAGTTTAGCTGAAGTAAAATATACATTTGTTTTGAAGGGGTGAAAGTTTAAGATAAGTGGAATGGAGAATATTAAAATACAGTATTGTTTAGATTATAAAGACATACTTAGCACATCTTAACTTAATACCATGTCTGTAAAGGGTGCTAAAGAAGAAATGCCCTATCACCTTACTCACTTCTCCCTGCCATCTCATGTCCCAACACACTCTTCATTGTTGCTAAAATTGCTAGCTAAAATGCATTACCCAAATTTCTAACAAAGTAGGCATGGAACTTGCAACATCAGATTTTAGTACACACTGACTAAGCAAATCTGAGCTTCTAATTCTGTTAAGATGACAACTGATATTAACTTATCTGATAAATTATCCTTATAATCTTGTTATCCTTAGAAAAGTTTGATCATAAAACCAAAAGCATTTCTCTGCCTAATTAAATACTACTGGATTTTTATGATATTCAAATAAATTCAGTCATACATTTAAAGTCCTGTAACTACTGGTAAACTTACCCATTTTAATTCATGAAATAATTGTCATTTAATGTTATTTATGTTATAGTCACCCATAATGGATAAAATTTCACCACATATATGATAATCTGGTTAGTGGTGAAGGACATGGGTTCTGAGCCTGGACTGTCTAGGTTCAAATCCCACTGTGTCATCTACCAATTTTGAATTCTTAGGCAAGTTATAATCTCTCCTGCCTCAGTTTTCTCATCTGTAGAGTAAGGATAATGACAGTACTTATCCCTCATGTTGTTCTGAGGATTAAATGGCTTAATATATGTAAAACGCTTTGAACATTTGGCATACAATAAGCACTACATAAGTGTGAGGTGCTATAAATACCATTTTGTTAAAAATTCTAACAAAGACAAGCTAAAACTAGCTCCTTCTTTTTAAAAGAATGTTCACTTCATTATAGAGATGGCTTATGTGAAAAAAATTTCCACTTTTACAAAAACAAGGATTGCATTAAAGTATACAATGCATTGCATTAAAATATAAAATATAGCCTCACACACCTGTTTGGAACACAAGTTCTTTCCCTCCTACACCTGCTGCCTCCAGGTTAATAAATGCACGAATCAAGCTGGCCCAAGGGTGCTGAGTAATGAAACCATGACTGGCCTGAAAAAGAAAGAAAGAAAGAAATAGGTTAAACAATCTTAAATTATCAAAGTCTTTATTTTGCTTAAAGATAGAATATCTATGTTGATAAGAGAAGAATAGGAAAATAATCATTTTTTCGAAGGCAGTATCTAAAGATATCTGTTTCTCTCCCCATGCATAATAGCAGGGTGCATTTTGCTGAGTGGAAAGACACCATCACAGAAGGCAGCCTGATTTCCGTGAGTCGTGCCAAATGATACCCTACCAAGTGTGAGGCTGTGCAAAAGAAAGGGTAAGAGAACAGAAGGGACAATGCTTATGGTTGGGATTCAGGCTATGCACCTGCCTAAAAACATCTCTGAAACTCCAGTATAAAAAAAAAACCTGAGATAAACCACAGAACCCTTTTATGAATCAAACACTGACAAGATGGTCTGTTTGAACACATGCACATATTTTAAGTACTGCCAGGGACTATATTTCTTCTGCACATCATTTTATAATACTACTCCAATGAATAATTAAAATGCATGTTAGCTATTATTACGATCATTATAATTATTACTCTAGCCTAGTATGTAAAACTGTAAAATCTCACCTGCAAGACATTTTCTTCAGCACCATTAAAGAGAAATATGACAGCATGATGTAAGGCTTCTGAAGATGCTGACAAGACACGGAGGACTTCCAGCATCACTGAACAGCTGACTGCATCATCACTGGCTCCTTTAAATCAGAAAAAAAGATTTGCTTCTTGAATTTTAAAACCTTTACAGTATGAACCATCATGGCTAGGTATGAAGTTTTCTCATCAAGAAAGCATCAAAGGAGCTGCAAGACCAGAAGCACGGCTCTGCCATCCCATCAGCAGTAACTTCATGAGGGCGTGGATCTTTGTCTGGTTTTCCAGCTGACTTACTTTCAGTGTCTAGAACCATGCCCAGCCAACAGTAGTCGCTCAATTAATATCTGTTGAATAACCAACCAGACAGGACCTCAATCAGTACTGAAAACTGGCATTCTCATCAACTCACAGCAATTTGTTCCATTCTTTACCCTTATTCCACATTCTCTGTAACAAGCTCATTTCTGGTGTTCACAGCTTCCTGTATCATTTCCCACTGCTACCCACTCCTTTCCTGCAAAAATCATAAAAACTGCAGATCACTCCACTTTTACAGAGGGGTCAGTATGGAAGGGATAGCATTTTTTAGGGTTTCTTCAAGAGGGTTGTGTGATGAAAACTACAGAGAAGCCTCCAGATCTAACGACTTAAGTGGTATCTCTGGTCGTGGCAATCATAAACCAGATACCTCATCAAATCACTTAATTTCTTTTTGATTCAGAAACTTTATGTATTAATTAAAGGCGATTATAAAGATGACTCAGTGACTTGATTTTTTAAAAAACATTTTAAGAGGTAGTTAAAGGAACAGAGTGGATACTTGCCATTAAGTTTTTTAAATGAGGTAATTCATAACATTATAAGCATGTCAAAAAAAAATCCTTACTTTTAGTGACACAGACTGAAATACAGAGAAACCTGCTGAGATCTGTCTCACAATAATCAAGGGTTACAGGGGTGGGGATAAAGGAACAAGAACAGATTGTCGAAGCTGGGTAACAGGTACGTTCAGTTTCATTAAACAATTGTTTTTGTACATATTTGAAATCTTCCACACTAAAAAGTTCATAGAGTAATCAAAATGAATAGGCACAATAATGACCCAGGCCATAGCTTCTGGGTTTACCCTCTGGGAGGTAGGGTGGTACAGTGTAGCATGGATTTCTGAGTAAGAAACACTTGGAAGTAAATTCTGGCTCTGTCATTTACCCTACAACTTCCTGAGCTAGAGGGCAGGCTAATGTCATCCAGCTGAGGCAAGCTGTGAGGCTTACAAGATAATGTGGTCTGCACTCAATGTTAGTTTTTCCTTCTCTTTGCAAACCTAAGGCTCCACAGCTGAAGTGCTTGCTTTGGCACTGTTAAATTCCAGACCACGTTCCTGCTCAAAAAGAAACTGACTGTATTAGCTATACTTGTCTTATTAGTGATTACTGAATTGTACCTTAATCCAGGTGAAACAAAGTAATAATTATCTAATTACTATCAGGAGGAAGTACATGCAGCTATCAGTAAAGTGCCCCCTTTCAGAAACCAAATGAAATTCAGTTTTAACTTTGAGACTCTGAGTTACTTTAAATAAAAAGCAAACAATAATAAAGTTCTTCATTCAAAGTAAGAGAAAAGGAAATTGATATGTATCTATATAGGGTTGAACAGAAAGCTGAATTGTTCATTTTTCTTTATTTTAATGGTTCTGGTGTCTGAGAACAGAACTAGAGAAGGGTCAAATATCTTCAAGAAAGTGAAAGAAAGTTAGGACAGTACCCATGAGGGCTGAGCGTTTAACCGACATCCCTTTCACTTAGAATTAACCCTGAAATTGAAACCACCTCTAAAATAACTCAACATCTCTTTTACCAACAACCTGGAACCATGAAGCAAACCCAAGAAGATACGTAAGGCTTTTCTGTAGGTAACATTACTCCTAACTGGTATCAGTTCCTGAGTTACACATAACTGGCTGAGAAAAAGTTTTAAAAAACACCCATGTTTCAATTAGTTCATCTATTAAAAGGATTTAGGTGATAGTCTATTTTATGAGTGTGTTTTTTTTTAACTATTTTTAATAATGTTTGAGAGAAATGTCCTTGAGATTGTTGGTATACATATTCTTATAAAATTTTCGTTAAAAATGGGTTCCAATGACCCACAAAAATGCCATCCTTTCATTACTGGACTCCATATACATGATTTGTAGCATTTGGCATTATGTTTCTGATGCTTGTATACACGTGTTTCTTATATAATGCTCTTAATAAATAACCATGTTGTTAATTTGTCCCTTCCTAAAATTTAACATAATTCTGAATGTAGGGTAACATTTGATAACTGCTTTGAAATAGGCACATAAGACCAGTGGTTTTCCTAGCTCACACAAAGGTATTTCTGACTTTATAAAATAGAAGTGTGTATACTGATTTCTCAAAAAGCATATTACATTCTAAATGCAATTTGGCAAGTGTGGAATGCATTTTGTGCAAAATGGAAGTTCCTATGGCCAGTATTCTTATCTGACCCTAAAGTATTTGACTATGTAACTGGCCTGCTGCTAGGCTACTGCTTCCACATCCTAGGCAATGAGCTGTTATTGACTGAGTCACCATATGAAGAGATCTGCCAAGTGCTCTGGGCAGAGGCAGAGACGGAAGGTGGATTACGTACCTGCAGACTGCTGGATGTGATTCTACTGCTCGACCTACTACCATCAGAATAAAGCCGGGTATAAACCCTTTTAACCCAAGAATGTTCTGTTGTCATTTCTCAATCTCACCAAATCCATAGTGAACTTGCCCAGGGCTGAAACCTTCAGACAAGACAGCAAGCTTTCTGATTAAAGATATCCTAGTATGAATCATTTCATCAAGAAAACAAGTTTTTTTTACATTTTGTATAACTCTAGATGTTTATATTGGGCCTACTATAAGTTCAAGCAATCCAGAAATATTAAATAACAAATAGAAAAAAATAAAAGGATTTTTTAATGCCAGGCACTATTCTAGTGTTTTACTTGTATTTAATCCTCCAAGCAATGTCAGTAAGAAAGTACAATTATTATCTTCATTTTACAGATCAGAAACTTAACAAAGAGGTTAAGTAGTTTGCCAAAGGCAGCATTAACTACACTCTAGTACTCTCCTTCCTTTCAGGATGTAGCTGCAAGAACTGACAGGCCAGGAAACCCAGAATCTGGTCCCACCTCTGTCTGTGATCAGGTAAGATTATTCCTGTGTCAGCTGAACCAGATGCCATCTCATGTCTTGTCTACCTCTAACATGCTATGATTCCATTGTAAAATACTGCTGTTTTCTATACTTCCCTAATTACAATTTCTTTAACTACTGAAAACATTTCTCTGATGAATCTTAATTTTTAAAATGGGAGTTCAATTCAGGAGATTCTCAATCAACAAATATTTATTGTGTCAGGCACTGTCCTACAAATCAAGTATCTACGTTGCCCAAGTTTTCAGAGCAAGACTTATGAATTAATGAAGTACTCTATAGTATGGCAGCTCCAGTGGACCCAAGTTGTCACTTTATAGGTCAAAACTGCTAGGAGAGATGTCCTTCAAACCCTGCATCCCTTGAGCACAAGAACCCTTCCTTTTTCCCTCATATCCCCCAAGCCTAGTATACCACCTAGTTGAGTAAATACTTGAAGTGACAGAACTCAACCCCGGGACTTGGGGACACATACTGGTAATACTGATAAAGTTGTTTCAGTCTAGCAGAAACAGTCTACGTCCTGTCACTGGGATGCTGGCCTCATGTTTAAAAAATAAAGTACCTGAGAGACTAGTGAGGGGTTAGATCTTAAAATAAATGATACTATTCTAATTACCCTGTCTTCCATCACAATGAAAAAAGGTTTGTTCAAGAAAATGGTGCCGCACCCACAACTGCCCAAGCAGCTTGGAGTTCAAGCTTGGGCTCTGACAACTTCAAAATGACAAAAAAATCAAATACGTACCTGGTGAGTTTGCGACTGAGTCAAAATGACAGTTAGCCAGAACAGCATGCTGGGCTCCTCCTCTGGGTTCCAGCTTCACCACGACATTGGTGATGTTGTCATAGTAGCTTGTAAAACCTCCCAAGAAGTCAATGCTAAAGGAGCCTGTGGGCCGCTGTACATTTACTGAAATCTTGTGAAGGCTGTTGCTTTGAACTTCAATCAGTTTAATCTGTTCCAAAAGGTAACGCACCGTCAGAATTTCATTTTCTGGACTTCCTGTAGTCCTGGGACCAATGGATGTTATATGTTCAAGATAATCTCTGGAAGCCACCAAAAGAATAATGATGACAAGGTGTGCTAGGCTTAAAACTAACATTTACCCACTGAGCAACTTTTCCTATACACTCTCACTCCTTTAAAAACAAGCTGACTTCTCATATAAAAAAAAACTGTCTTATTATTTCTAGAACCCTGTGAAAAATGGCTTGTAAAGTTCCATCATCTTATTTTGCCTCACATGAGTTCATCGCTTCAGTTTTCTCCACACACACCAAGTTCTCCCAAACCCCATGGCAAACCAGTGGAAAGACTAGGGATCCTATTCAAAATTCGTAACTGCTGAAGCCTAGACAGGATAGAATACAACTTCACGGTGCCACTCTCCAGAGTTACCGATTCTACGCTACTGATTCTAAGCAGCAGAAACCAATGAGCAAAGACAATTAAGTCAAGAGGTTAAATAAGCAAAGAAAATCTTCTGATTGTGAGGAATGGACTCAGCCCTCCTAGTGTGCACACAAAGCCTAATAACTTCAGTTCAGACCGAAACCAGCTCTACCCCTAAAACAAACAAAAAGAGTTTTGTCTTTTCACTGCATTCCAAGTGGGGAAAAAGAGAGTGGGGGAGGTATGTTCCAGAAAGTCCTTAAGAAAATAAGCTTCCTGCACATGTAATTGTAGATTAATGATACCAAAATAAATTATAAAAAAAAAAAAAGAAAAGAAGCTTCCAACATGTTACATTGAAAAGTCTTTTAAAAACAGTGGCTGTTAAAAACTCCGATAACTTAGGATTTATGAGATCTGATACACTTAGGTTTCAACACCTTTGACTTAATCACCTTTAATAGCATATTTAGGTTTTTTTTGTTTTTTGTGTTTTTTTTAACTAAAAAGAGTCAGACCTTACACAGGAGCCCATGGACAAAGTTCCAGGAATCTGAGAACTTCTGAAATTGTAAATGTTTGAATGTACAGTCTTGCAGTGAGGGCCTCCAGAACTTTCAGGTTTGAGGGCTGTGACCCTCAAAAAGGTACGCAACTGCATTATCTCCCTTCGACCAAATTTATATCTCCCCAAAAATCAAATTTATGAAAACCACTAGGTACACAAATTTCATGGGTGAGAAAGGGTAATGGAAGGCAGGTGCAATCCCCCTGGTCACCCCCGTCTGCACCACGAGCTGAACAGGGAGACACGCAAGCCTCGCATCTTGTCAGTCAGGACTCCAGAAGAGAGTCGCGCAAGACCACCCCACCCCACGTGCAGCCGGGCGATGTCGGCGAGCCCGGGCGGTCCCGCAAGGACAGGCGCACACGGGTGCGGAGCCCGGGCCCTGTCTGGGGCCGCGTGGAAGCGGCAGGTACCTGGCCTGGCGCGCGTCGAACTCCGCGTGGTCCTCGGCGGCACCGCGCAACACAAGCTGCTGCAGCGAGAGCTGCACGAGCGCCCGCAGCGCGAGCAGGTAGAACGCTAGTCCCAGCGCGGCGCGCGCCTCGGACAGTCCGGTCCTCGCGGCGCGGCTCCCTGCCGCGCTCCGCTTCCGCGTCCCCGCGCCGCCGCCGCATGCGTCCACTAAGGGCTCCTGTTCCAGGGCCTGCCTCCCCGGCGGCGCCCCCGCCGCCGAGCCGTCCCGGCGCTCCCCTCCGACGCGGTGCCGCCTGACGGCCGCGGACTCCGAACCCCACTCCATGGCCACGAGCCTCAGCCGCCAGCCCAACAGCTCCAGCCCGCGGCAGCGCGGGGAGAAGCTGCGGCCGCCGCAGCGCCGCCTAGTGCGCGGACGGAAACTGCAGAGGGCCAAACTTCTGATTGGCCCGTCCTGCCGCCCAGCGACCCGGCCTCTGGGTAATCACCATAGGGCGCCGCGCAGGGCCAGCCCAGGCTGGGCGCGACGGGTGTGCGTCCTGCAGGGCTGCCTGCCTGTTGTGGAACGGAGATTTCCGAATGGGAAGATGCCCATAAATCTAGAAAACGTAAGAGGGAGAGATTGCTCTTAAAAGAATGCACATGGTGCACCAGGCAGATGAGGAAGGCAATGGCCCAAGCGTTCAGAAGGAGTATTAGAACAGTCTCTGTAAAAAGACTGCTGGCCCTTAAAACTAGAAATAGGACTGCGCAAGAGAGGCCCAGCATCATGTTTACACATAATCTAATCACTGATCTTCATAACCGTGTGAGTTAACCAGCTCTACACTGTCTGCATGTAACAGATGGAGAAAAATAATAGCTATTATTTACTGAATACCCGCCATGCGTGAGGCACTGGCCTAAGTACTTTAATACATTATCTCATCTGATTCTCACAAGACCCCTGAAAAAGAAAATTTGTTTCCCCACTTATTAGCTAAGAAACTTACGGGTAACAAATTAAGAACTTTAATCTAGTAGGCTCCCCAAACAGCTTTCTGTTCCACTGGTGAACATGGTTCAGAAAAGCTCCGCGTCACCCTGGAGGCAGTCTTGGACCTAGTGTAGATCCTAGCGATTATCTGGCCTTTCTGCCCGCTGATGCAGTGAGCCTCTCTGCTTCAAGACACTGTGTCTCCAGCATAGAGTTGCCTCAGTACCAGGACTGTTAACCTAGAGCTCAGCTGGGAAGGTGCGCTACCTTAGCGGCCTGCCTACTGCCCAAGCCCACGTGACACCAGGGTGCTCCCAGTTCCCAGCTCTCCAGCTACACTGGCCTCTTTCAAAGTCCTTCTGGCTCTGCATCTTCCTTCTACAACAGGATCTCACCACATACAGCTTGAGTTGCCTGGAATGTTCTTCCCTCCCCTCATTGCCTAATTAACTCCTATTCATCCTTCAAAGCCCAGCTTAAGTGGCCCTTTCTCAAGGAAGAATCTAATCTAATAAAGCCAGTTTCCCCTACTTGTAGGATCTCATAGAACATGTATGCATGTAATTATTTAATATCTTCCTCATTAGGCTGTAAGCTCCATGAAGAATCATGTCTGGTTTTGCTCACCATTTTATTCCCTCCTCTTAATACAAAGCATGACATGTAGGATGTAGTCAGTAAGTATCTCCTGACTGAGTGAATAAATGAAAACAATTTTATAGCAGCAGCATAATTTTAGCTCTTTAAGATCCTTTTTAATCTATAAGGCCCATAAGACCTAAGACAGTATTTATTTACTCACCAGTGTGTCCCTAGCCCATGGTTATCACTCAGTACATATTTATTGAATGAGAAAAGTGAATATATATTGTCTTTTATCAGAACCAGCTGTCTTGCTATTCTCTTTCCAGAAAACTCTAGTGTCTCCTCATCTTTGGAAGATAAGACCTCAGAACCCATTTGTCCACCACAGCATGACAAGTGGAAGAGTCTTAGTTCCTAGGGGAAGGACACAAATGTCTCATGAGCTTTTAAACTTTACTTATTTTATGCTGCCACTTGCTGTCCAAAACCTAGCAATAAGTTGCACCTTTTAGGAGCTGTGTTACTGGTTAAATCATTTGAGCTCTCTTTTTCTGAATGGATAATGTATGTTCAGCATCTCTGACAGTATTGCGTGGGAGGCAGTGTACCATAGTAGGAAAAAAGCCTGGCTGTTGGAGTCAGAGAATTCCGAGTTCCTAAATCATGTATGGCCACTACACGTGGCATTAGGCAAGTTACCATCTCAGAGTCTCAGGGTCTTTATCTATGATAATGGAGATAATGCCTGCCTTAAAGGGCTCCAAAGAGGATTAATCAGCTAATACATGTGAAAAGCCCTCACACACAAATCTCATTAAATACTATTTCCAGAATTTTCATTCTTATACAATCCTTTAGAGATTGGATTAAAAGTCATTTTCTTGTCATGATAATCATAAAGGCCGAGATGATGAGACCTTAGTTATAGTTAGGGTCCCAGAAGGCAGTTTTTCTCTAGACTTATATAAACTATGGTATTCACATTTGAAAGGTTTTAAGTTACCAGTTGTTGGATGTCTATTCTGTGTCAGATACTGATCAAGGTGGGGAAACACAGAAAAGACCAAATCAATCATCTTTCTGTCTCCATAGAACTTACATTCTAGATGGGAAATTATAAACAAGTGTGTGTGTGTGTGTGATTAAAATGTTAACGTGAAATGAAGAAAAATAAGGCAGAGTATTGAGAGTGACTGAGGCTGCTGTTTTAAATAGGGTAATCAAGGAAGCTCTCTCTGCAGAAATTACATTTGAGGTGACCTGAATGAAGCAAAGAATGGGGCCATAATAGCCTGAGAAGAGAAAGTTTCAGGCAAAGGAAAATGAACTGTGATGTTCAGAGGCAACACTGAGTAGGGCCTTTGGCTAAAGCAGACCTAGCAAGGGGGCAGTGATAGATGGAAATTCACAGAAGTAGGTAGGTGTCAGTTCAAGAACAGCCTCCTGGGTCACAGCGAGGACTCTGGGGTGGTTCTGAGCCACAAAAGTTCATATTCTAAGTTATGTTTATGATACTGCTCAGAGCCTCAGTGCGGCAGAGCAGCCCAGTGACCAAACCTAGATCACAGAGGCTAATGAAAGACTTCTAATGTCTGGTCTTTGAAGTATTTGAGGCCATTAATCTGTGGTACTATTTGTGTGGGAAGTAGACCACAGAGAAAGAAACACATACTCTAGTTCCCACGTATCAAATTGCTAATGCGGTGGGAATAGAATGTAAAAGGCATCGGTTGGCCTCTCTGGTGAGCTATTGACCACTGGGGTTGATTCAGTTCGCCTGGCTTGACAGACAGTTATGTTTTTCTTGTGTGTCCCTTTATGACAAAGTAAGAGCTAGACAAACCAACAGGCAGAGAGATGTCCCAAGTTCCTTCCATTTTGCAGTCTCTCCAGTATTTCCTAGTAACACGGCCAAGGTGAATGGAAGAGCATGCAAGCTGTCAGGATTCAGGCTAATTGCCCGACTGTCTTCCGCAGAGACTGGAAGCCTAAGTCTATGTGCTTCCTTCCTTGGAAGAGGGGCTGCTAGGGCACTTGGTGAAAGTTCTCTGGGACTGAGGTTGGCAGAAAGATGCCTTTTACCTCATGTTACAGTGACATTAAAATCAAGGGAGTTGTTAGTTCAAGAGGCAATCCAAACCAGTTGTAGAAAACACTGAGACTTATAAAATTGGGTCTTCTGGGGGGAAAAAATCAAATTGGAATCTCACACCGTATTACATAACAAACAAAACAAGAAAACAAGTAGAATTCAAAATTAAACATAAGTAACTTTTTAACTGATGAGAAAAAAGGTAAGCATAATTAAATAGTTAAGACTCAAAATCAATAAGGTAATTTTAATAAAAAAAGAAGTGGAAGAAATCATAAAAGGAAAAATTGCATGTTGACTGCACAGAATTGAAAACTTCTATATGTTAAAAACAGTCACCAAAAAAATGAAAAGTCAAATGACAAACTTGAAACATTGTTTTAAACAAATTTTTTAAATAAGGGACTAGTATACTTTATATGCTCTGTCTCCCCATTCTGTGTCTCTTTTGTGATAGATTTAATTTATATATTTAGATTTTATCATATATTTTATATAAATTATATATACTTAACATATATATTAAAATCAGTAGGAAAAATACCAATGCCTCAATAGAAAAATAAATATGTAAACCATTCATCCTTTCTATCAAAGGAACATATGTGAAAATGTGGACCACTTTTAACTTGCCACACTGAGAAAGTTTTTTGTGTTTTGTATTTAATCCTAATACACACTGTTGGCAAACGCTTAACTGATAAGCACTCTTATGTGATACAGGTGGGATACATGTCAGAATGCCATTCTGGAAAGCAATTTGGCATGATGTACCAGGAGCCTTTAAAGAATTCACATTTCTTGATAAAGTATTTTCAGAAGTAGGAATCTATTGAAGGTGGGATAAAATAAAAAAGAGAGAGAAGAAAAGAAAAATGCAAAAGAATGATCATCTATAAAATCAAATATGTGGAAAGTATGTTACCATATAAAAAGAAAGGTCAAATAAATTTCAGAATATCCAGAGTGTAGAACACCATGTAGTAAGTCTATTCTCGTAATATTACATTATGAGGATATTGCGAGAAAGAAAAAAATAAAGATACAAAATTGAATAACAAATACAACGTCAGAATATTGAATATGTGAAAGGAAATACACTGATACAATGGCAATGGTTAAAAAATGTGGGTGATTTTTTTCTTGTTTATTCATTTCTCTGTCTTCCACCTTTTCTCTGAGCTGTGTTCCCTTGAAAAGCCTGGAGCTGTGAGGTCAGGCTCTTCAGCCATTTGCCCAGGAAGGCACTAAAAATCTGTCACATTTTAACCCTTAGGAAAGCAGTTTGTAAATTGATTCCAATGTGCATGTGCTCCAACAGGGGATCCCCAGCAGGGGAGTGCAGTGTCCAAACCTCATCTCTGGTCCTTGTCCTCAAGTACATTTCTAGACAAAGTTTATGGTAAAGATTCAGCAACTAATGAATTGCTGAATCAATAAAAAAAAATTCTGAGAGAATTTTCACTTATCATTCTTTAAATTCAGCCTGTGACAGGAGAATTGGTGCATATACCTTTAAATGGCTTTGGATTTTGAATTTCCTTTTCCCTCTTTTCCCTTGTATTAGAGGGAAAGCATCCAGAATGCCAAACCACTAGGGATTTATTTGAGGGCCACCAACCCTGGGCTTTGTTTGCGTTTCTCCCTGGGCTGCAGGGGCAGGTCAGCCAGGACCAAGGGGTGTGAGTCAGCAGCCTGGGGAGCTGGAGGGAGCTGACTCACGGGGCGAGCTCATGTTAGTCTACAAACAAGTCAATAGGCACGGGCATCATCAGGGCTGTGCCCACCTAGCAACGCACACCTGGAGACCCCCGTCTCTTCCACCGCCTGACACTAAGTAGCTATCTCCACATCCAGCCCCCTGAACACCTCTTGCAGGCTCTGTCCTAACCAGTTTCACTTGGCCTGTAAGCTGTGACCTTTAGCCTCTGCAACTGCTGCTTTTCCAACATGCCCAAAGAGAAAAAGGACAACAATGAATCTTGAATCAGAATGACAAACGTCCCTCAAAGTGTGATCTCAGGACCAGTAACATGAAAACCACCTAGGGAACTGCTGAAGTCATTTCATCATTCAGTGCGTTACCAGTTGGCTCTCTCCATCCCTTGGAATACACACGTTCATACCCTTATGCACATTCCTCCTTGTTCCTGTCTTCTTGGTGAGAGGGCTTGTAAAAAACCTGTTTTCATCTCTCATCTCAACTCCTGATCGCCCTTTGTACATAATCAATCAATGAGCAAATAACCAGAAGCACCAAGAATAAGAACTCTATTTTCTTAACTAATAAAAAATTTATTCACAATGTTATTCAGCCAAAAATAGGAATGAAACACTGATACAGGCTCTAAGTGGATGAACCTCGAAAACATTATGCTAAGTGAAAAAAGCCAGATGCAAAAGGTCACATACTGTCTGATCCTATTCCTATGAAATACCCAGACTAGGCAAATCTACACACATACAGAACACAAATGGGTGGTTGCCAGGGACAGAGAGGAGGGGAGAACAGGATCAACTGCTGAACAGGTACAGGATTTCCTTTTGGGGGATGAAAGTGTTTTGGAACTAGATAAACGTAGTGTCTTGCACAATTTTGTGACTGTATTAAATGCTGCCAGATTGTTCTCTTTTAAAATGGTTAATTTTATATTATGTAAATTTCTTCCACTTCAATAGCAATAAAGTTGTATTCATGATATATAACTTAAAAAGAATTCTTAACTCCAGAGACAGATTCCTGCTCAAGTTCGATTACAGCAAAGTGATTTGCTACTCCGTTTCTATTGTTATAAATAGTGATGATCATAATAAGGCCTTGGGTTTCAAAAGCCTCTTCTGAGCAACTCAGATTAGGATTTCTGCTCTTGGGATTTTTTGTTGTTATTGTTTAATCAATAAGCAGATCTGTGGCAGACATGCTGGCTCTTTAGAGAAAGCAAAGACCGTCATTCATAGCCTCAAGTTTTTTAAACCATTTCCTCCCAGGTTCCTCCATGGTTTAATTTCTCTTACTGCAAGGTGCTAACCAAATACACTACCCAGAAGTAGGGCTATTCTTTAAGGGACTCCCGCAAGGCTGGGAACCCAAACTGAGAGATTCAGAGATAAAAACCCAAGTGACAAATAGACTTTGGTTTTTCAAATGTGCTATTATGTTAGCAAGGTGGTTCTGACTTCACTGGGGTGACAGAACAAAGCATTTACAAACCATTTCCTGATATGGGCAGATAAGGTAAAAATGAAACAGATCATATTAGATCTGTAAGGGGTATAGGGTCCTGCGTGAACTGCCACCCCAAGCCTCACCCAAATCCGTAACAGTAACTATTGCTCTGTGGAATTTGGGGCTCAGCTTAGCCAGATTTTCTCATTTTCTAAGAAATGGCATTAAAGCAGATATTTATGTGAACTCTTCTGCTTTAAAAATATTTTTAAAAGAGAGATAAACGTGTGCACCAAACAAAACAGGCCTGCAAACTGGATCCTTCCCACCAGCTGCCAGTCTGGAACCTCACCTTCAAACCCTCAAGGACATACTTGACAAAGAGGAAATATTTCCCTGAATGAGGATCAGGTTATACTGGGGATTCTCAACTTTCGATTTAGGGGAAAATGTAAAGTGTCACAGTGGATCAGATATAGCTAGCGAGGCCTCTTTCTTCTCCCCCTCCTAAGGGAAGGTGAGTTCTTGTCAAATGCCCCCTTCCCTCCACCCCTATTTCTACCCACTGCTCTCTTTATTTTGCACTGGGCAAGGAATAAGGAAATGAACCATCTCTGAAATTTTTGCTGACCCAGAGCTGAAGGTTCTGAACTGGATTCTTCCCTCTCACCTTCATCATGTAACACATACAGCTGAGAACACACTGAGCCTTCAGCTGAAAGCATAGTTACAGCCCTGACCACCCACCAAGATTGGGGCCCACCCCTAGGGCAACGCAGCTGTATTTACTCTTCCTGCGCCCTGTGGGGAGGAAAGAAGCAAGCACAGAGAGTGAGCTGACCTAGAAGAGGGCCCACAGCAATGGAAACTAAAGGGCATTATTGTGGCCACAGTCAGCAGCGCAGACTCTTAATTTGAAGTGTCGTCTTCTGTAAACTATGCCTGCATTTACAGTTCAGACTCAGTGAAACCTACAAACTGGGGCTAATGGTAAGGAAAACACTGCCTTCTTAAAATTAGACACTCTGCCCTGGAAACCACTACATCCTAAATCCTGAAACTTACTTTCTGCAGTCTTCTAGCACTTTCCACCAGGCTCAGACATTAGTGGCCAAGAAGCCACAGTGACCCAGCAGGGAAAACTCAGCTTTTGTGAGAGCTGAAGAGAGTCCTCCCGACGAGGAGCACCTCTAGAGGAAACCTGGGCCTGCCATCCCCTCCCCTCGCCATCCCCAATTGTGTACATGGGTGGGGTTTTCTGCTTTATCAGTCTTCCGAGACATTATAAATAGATTTCCAGTTGACACTCATGCTTTCTGGTTATGTCAACCCCAGTTCTTCCTTCCAGAGACATCATCCTGGCTATAGAGATAAAAATCAAGAAATACCACATTCTTTCCAACTGGCCTACCATAAATCATATCTGGTTTGAGCATGTTGGCCTTTTGGTTTTCTCAGAGCACAAGATGCGCCCTGGCCTCCGTGGTGGTTTAGCTGGGTTTCCTGCTAACGTGTGCAGGGGAGATGCTCCCCTCTGTGTTGTCCGGACCCTCCCTGGGAACAGTGCAAGGCCTCTGAAACTGAACATGCAAACTTGCTGAACTTCGAACCTGTATTGTGGTATTTTATTTGTTTCAGTTTTCATCAGGTAACCTTCGATATTCTTTTTTTATGTTCTTTTTTTTTTAATTGTTATTTTAAACTTGTAATGCTCCTGATCTGTGACCCTGAGAGAATTTGATAATTATTTGTGCTCTTAAAAAAAGAAGTTTCTTAAAGTTTGGGAGAATAAAGAGGAAAGAGAGCATGAGAGCAAGAGAATAATTTGTTCCTGTTATTTATCTTCTCCGATGAAACTGACTAGATTAATTATTCGGGCTCCTCTGGCCTGTGGGTCACTCACACCCCTCCTTCTCTCTCTCCTCTCCCTTTGCTGCCAAGTGTCTTTTGTTATTTCAGCCATAGGGGAGGGAAGAAAAAACTCAAATTAGTTTTCTGATTATACCTAAGGGAGGTAGGTGGGCCCAGGTCTTATCTTGGCCGCTCTTGGAGCAGACAACAGGGCCAGTTCACACCCTTCAGGAGAACAGCCTGCTGAAGGTTCTTTGGCACCTCTGTAAGGAAACTCCCTTTGAGAGTGAGCCAGGACTCCAAGGTGGAGGCCTTCAGGGAAATGAGGGGGACTGAGTGGGCCTGAGAGTTCTTCTGAGGCCTTACGTCATTGGCTGGTATAAGGGAAAGTTCCAGAGAGAGAGATGATAGCAGTGGAAACCCCCGGTCACAGAGTTTGGGACAGGAAGAAGGGAAGAAGAGAAGCAACTCTGGAGTATCAGGAAGGCCTGGGTGGGCAGAAGTGGTAAAGCAGCGCTTCATAAACGTGGCTGCACTTAGCAACTACTGGGATTGGGTCTGGAGGTCTGGGGTGGCAGCGATTCTGCATCTGTAGCAGGCTCCCTGATTAGGCTGGCCGTGCTTTACATCAGGTAACCACACTTGGTAAAGAGGAGAGCATATTTGGGCGCCAGGGATGACACAAAGGTGAGGTGAGGCGAGGGACTGAGGCAGGAGAGAGCATATAAGGCGGCCTGCATTCACTCCACCATTAAAGCCACAGCTGCTCAGCCTTATAGGGAGACAGCCAAGAGTAGAACAGGACTCCACTGGTGGATAGATCTGGTTCAGATCGTGACTGTTGTGTGAGCTTAAGGAAGTCATTTCATTCCTCATTTATAAAAACATGGATAATAAAATCTCCCTCAGCCACTTCCCATAGTTATCCTAAGGATTAAATGAGATAAATATGAGGAAGTTCTTCATAGCCACCAAAATGCTCTGCGAACAGTCTGTGATTATGTTGATAACACTGCAATGTCTCACCAGCGTTTGAGTAACAGCCGCGCCTCACTCCATTCTCAGAGGACCAGGGAGCTCTTCCTGCCCTGCATATGGAGGCAGGGAGCTTGTATCTAGCCGTCCTCCAGAGGCTTTGCCACCGCTAGACATTCACTGGTCCGTGTCAGGGACTTGCTACCCCTCTGGCTCAACATCAATCACGTCGCTTGTTTTAGATGATTATTCCTCTCTGAAAGGACGAAGGGTGCGCCTGTGCTTATGGAAACTCCTTTTCTATTCTGGGCTCACATTTCACACACTCATGTGCAGAATAGTTCATTTCCCTGTTTCACATGGAACTAGAGGCCTTGTCTTTAGCAAACTCCAAATGGGTCGGCTACCGAGATGCTTTGAAAATGCCCTCTCCTGAAAACAAGGTCCCTTTTCCTTCAGGTTTGCCAGAGAACACGATGGCACCCCACCCAACAGACTCAGGACCTCCTGTGCTGACCTCCTCAGGCCATGCACGGCCACCAAGGCCTCAACAGGAACAGCCAGGGGAGAAGGGAAGACACTCTCTGGCAAATGGAATTTTCTGTTTGTTAGATCTAGAAAACCTGGGGTTTCCCCTCAAATCTTACAATTAACAATCTCTCTAAAACATTGCTCTCCAATCTACTGCCTTAGAGAATATTGAAAACAATTACTTAAATTTTTTTGAACATTAGAATTTTGCAACATCTGAGTCATTGTCCCATATATTCCTGATTATACTGTTATGCTAAGATGCAGATGACTAGACAGGCCCCAGATTGATCCTTTAACACTAAAACCCCAATTTTTTTCTTTTTATGAATAATGTGTAAAGGCAGGCACATTAATTTATTTCATCCTCGAAGGGCCAATCAATCAAAAAACCCATAAAAAGCAGATTTGTTATGAACCCACTTTTATTGATGAGGAAACTGAGGCTCAGAGAAAGGACGTAATTTACCAAAGGCACATAGTCGGTGGCCAACGTGAGATTTGAAGATAAATTTACGTGGAAGGTGGAATAATGGCCCTGAAGATGTCCATACCCCAATCCCAGAACCTGTAACTCTATTACCTTACTTGGTAAATGGGACTTTGCTGATGTGATTAAACTGAAGACCTTGAGCTGGGGAGAGTATCTTGAACTATCTGGGTGGTCCCAGTGTAAACACAAGGGACCTTAGAAGGAAAAGTAGAATTATGTTAATCCTCGAAGCTTGGCACATCACTGAAGCTCAGCACAGAGACGTACTATAATTTGTTGAGTGACTGCTATTTATCAGGCACTGTGCCAGGCTACACCAATACATTTATAGCCATTCAAGTTGATCATAAATAAACATTCACATTCAACTAAATTTAAACATGATGAGCTGTTTGACTCAATACTTCTAACCAAATGCATGGTGTTTTTCCCAACACCAGCAGTTCTCTGGACACCAAGTGCCCAAACATTCAATTCTGACACTACCTGGAGTTAGCCGAGACCCCACTCTCCAGTCAGCTCATTCCCAGAACACTGCCCGTACTTCAGATGCCAGTTTCAGTTCCCAGGTCGCCACCTGTGCTGCTAACCAGCTGGCTATAAGTTGGGGGTTCCCTTGACTCTGTCCTCAGTTTCATTAACTAGAATGGCTCATAGAACTCAGGAAAACACTTTGCTTACATTTATTATTTTGTTTTTGTTTTTGTTTTTAATAAAGGATACAACTCAGGTGCAGCCTGATGGAAGAGATACATAGGGCTAGGTATGGAGAAGGGGCCCGGGGTTTCCATGCCTTCTCTGGGAATGCGGCCCTCCGAGCCCCTCAGTGTGCTCAGCAGCCTGAAAGCTCTCTAAACCCTGACATTCAAGGATTTTTATGGAAGCTTCATTACACAGGCATGATTGATTCAATCATTTCCCATTGGTACTGGTGATGAACTTAATCTCCAGCCCCCTCCCCTCCCTGGTGGGCGAGAATTCCAACCAACTAATCATAAACAGAGCCACCCCAAAGCCGTTTAGGGTCCCCCAGAAACCAGCCATCTCATTAGCATACAAAAGACTCTTCTTATTCTGGAGATTCCAAGGGTTTTAGGAGATATTGTCTGGAAGCGGGGAAAAGATCAAATATATATTTGTCACAGATGGACTTAGATATATCTTGGAAAAACACATCTCTTTTGTACACAGATTTCAATACCAGGATTGAAAGAAACCTAATAAAGCTGTCTTAGGCACCAAATAAGCTTGTATTAAGTTTAAAGAGACAGCTATCATATATGGGATAAATGTAACTGTTAGTGTTTTAGGCATGAAGTTTACTGCCAGTGAGAGTAGTGAGTGTAGCTTCTATTCTATTTGTCTTTATGTCTCCAATGTCTGGCCAACTGTGGGCCTTAATAGAGAATGGTTGAACGAGTCACCGAGTCAATGAATGAAGCTGAGAGCCATTTGCTCATAATTTAACTAATGACATGTCACAGGTCCTCCCTCTAGGGGCCAGGACAATTCCTTCACCTTTGGTCCACATTTTTCTTTAAAACGCTCTAAAAAGGAGACTTTGGACTTGTAAGATGATAACACAGTGATTGCCCTCTGTACGTATGAGTGTAGGTGGTTGTGTGCAAATGTGGTTACAAACACCCGTGAGCACAGAGCCACAAGCAAGGCCAAAGTCAAGGTGTCAGATCTCTGATTATTGTATATGGGACGATGGCTTCTGCCTAGAGGAAGGAGAGAGAATACAAGGCTCTTAGTCTGGCCAAGATGTTAGGTGAGGGCAAGAGAGAGCTATCCTGACTGAAATACAGATTGCAACATAGCATCGGGCTTAGTAAGCACCAGGAAGAAGAACATTTTAAAATCATGTTCATGGGAAACCTGAACAACCCTGAACATGTTCTTTATTCCAATACCACTCCTTCTGCAGCTCCCTGCAGGGCTGTGATTCCAGGTGACCTGCTCACTGGGAGACTAGAGAGCATGGTACAGGGTGCGGCTGGCCCAGACTCATGAAGCAAGGAATGTCATTTGTTATATTTTTCAGTTCCTCAATTAAATTTCTCTATCAAGTGCCCAATTCCCAGGAGTACCAGAAATAAATCTCATTCCACAGGGCTCAATCCAGGCCCTGCTATTTATCTTTGCCAATCCCTGATAAGATGTTTGGGTTCTTGCCTTCCCGGCACCCTCACTGGGGGATATTTCTGCTCCCAGTAGGCCGTCTAGGAGGCACAGGAGGCACTGTGCTTTCTTGTGCCTCTGGGAAGTCACCAAAGGCGTTGACTATCCGAGCTGCCTTCATAGCAGTCCCCTCTCTCAGTTCTTGTCAGGCAAGCAGAGCCAGGGCCTCATATGGAACCCACTAACTCCATCACTTCTCTTCTATCATTTTGTCCCCATTTTAGGCCAGGGAATTTTCTAGTCTGGGAAGGTTGGAGCTTGTCAAGAAGCTGTTCTGGAGAGCGATGGAAAAGATGGAAAAGATGGAAAAGTGACAGAGCAGGAGGACAAGGCAGAAACCTCTTCCAACACACACACCAAGGGAGCAACTACAGGAAAAAACAACTAACCCTGAAAATGACCTGAAGACTAGAGGACAGATCACCCACACCTGAAGACCACACAGAGCAGGGTAAAGTAGCAGAGCCGCAGTCAATCAGGACCCAAACTGTTCCCCCATCCCAGCCCACAAGCTGGAAGGAGAGGAACAGAGCTGGGAGGGGATATGTGTCCAGGAATCCTGCTCACCTGGCCCTGGAGACGTGTGCTGGGAACATGAGTCCACAGTGCACTGGGCTTTGGTGACTAATGGGGCTGGCCACCAGAGAAAGTCAGAGCACTCTCAGAGGCTGGGACTTCTGTCACTTATGGAGGACAGACATGCTCTGTCAGTCCCACTGAAACCCAACACAGAGATGGCAGTTTGAAAGATTTACCAGCAGTGGGAAGTAAGCCGGAGAAGAAAGGGCGGGTGGAGGATGCTCCCCCAGCCCTACCTCAGCCCGCCTGGTCAGGTCCTTGTGGGAGCCGACTACGTCTCCCTTGCTGGTGCCTCAGCCCCATGGCTGACTCCCTGTGCTCCTGCCCTGCCCAACCTGCCAGCCCAGCAGCACCTGGAAGGCAGAGGGCAGCCCCACCCACAATGAGTCCCAGCAGAAGTGCCACAGGGCACACAAAGGGCCCACTGAGGCAAGCTGACAGCCTCTGCTGACAGAGATCCGTCACTGCCATCAGACAGGCATAAAGGTGGCCCTGCTCACAGCCCACCAAGAGCAGCTGTGGCTCTACTGCAAAGGAGAACCAGGCACTTGTGAGCAAAGAGTCTTGAGCTTCTAGGCACCACAGGGTGCCCACTTCATAAAGCCATTACTCTCTAGACCAGGAAGCAGATCTATCTAATACAAAGGGAAAAACACAGAGACCCAGACAAAATGAGGAGGCAGAGGAACATGTTCCAAGCAAAACAACAAAATAAGAAACAAGACAGAGGACTAAACGCAATGGAGATTACCAGTCTTCTTGGTAAAGATTTCAAAGTAACAGCCATACAGACGGATGTTCACTGACCTGGGGAAAAGAATTGATGATCTCAGTGAGAACTTCATCAAAAAGACAATCTGAAAAAGAGCCACTCAGAGCTGAAGAAATGAAAACTACAATAGAGGGAATGAATAGTAGACTGCTGGAAGTAGAAGAGAGAATTGGTGAGAAGGAAGACAGAGAACTCAACCAACCAAGCTGAGGAACAGAGAGAAAAAAAAATTTCTAAACATGAAAAGATGCTGAGAGAGCTGTGTGACAACTCTAAATGAAAAATATTCACTTAACAGGGGTCCCAGAAGAACAGAGAGAGAGAGACAAAGGAGTAGAAAGTCTCTTTGAAGAAATAATAGCTGAAAACTTCCCCAATCTGGGGAAAGAAATAGACACCCAGGTCCTGGAAGCAAAGAGACCCTTGAACAAAAGGAATCCCAGGAAGACAATACCAAGACATATAGTAATTAAATGGCAAAGATTAAAAGTAAAGAGGGAATTTTAAAAGCAGCAAGAGAGACGCAGACAGTTACCTATAAGGTGAACACCCTAAGGCTATCAGCAGATTTCTCAGCAGAAACTTTAATAGGGCAGAAGGGAGTATCATGAAATATTTAACGTATTAAAAGAGAAGAAGCTACCACCAATCCAATTAAGAAATGGGCAGAGGACATGAATAGAAACTTCTCCAAAGAAGAAATTCAGATGGCCAACAGGCACATGAAAAGATGCTCCACATCGCTAATCATCAGAGAAATGCAAATTAAAACCACAATGAGATATAATCTCACACCAGTGAGGATGGCAAACATCCAAAACACAAACAACAACAAATGTTGGCGAGGATGTGGAGAAAAGGGAACCCTCCTACGCTGCTGGTGGGAATGCAAATTAGTTCCACCACTGTGGAAAGCAGTATGGAGGTTCCTCAAAAAACTCAAAATAGAAATGCCATTTGACCCAGGAATCCCACTCCTAGGAATTTACCCTAATAATGCAGCAGCCCAGTTTCAAAAAGACATGTGCACCCCTATGTTTATCACAGCACTATTTACAATAGCCAAGAAATGGAAGCAACCTAAGTGTCCATTAGTGGATGAGTGGATAAAGAAGATGTGGTACATATACACAATGGAATATTATTCAGCCATAATAAGAAAACAAATCCTACCATTTGCAACAACATGGATGGAGCTAGAGGATATTATGCTCAGTGAAATAAGCCAAGCCGAAAAAGACAAGTATCAAATGATTTCACTCATATGTGGAGTATAAGAACAAAGAAAAAAACTGAAGGAACAAAACAGCAGCAGACTCACAGAACCCAAGAATGGACTAATAGTTACCAAAGGGGAAGGGACTGGGGAAGATGAATGGGAAGGGAGGGATAAGGGGGAAAAAGAGGCATTACGATTAGCAGATGTAATGTTGGGGGGGCACTGGGAGGGCTGTACAACTCAGAGAAGACAAGTCGTGATTCTGTGGCATCTCACTACGCTGATGGACAGTGACTATAATGGGGTTGGTGGGGGGACCTGATTAAGGGGGCAGTTTAATAATCATAATATTGCACATGTAATTGTAGATTAATACCAAAATAAATTTTAAAAAAAAGAACCTACCACCAAGAATCTCTACCCAGCAAGGTTATCATTCAGAACTAAAGGAGAGATTAAAAGTTACCCAGATAAATAAAAGTTAAAGAACTCACCACCACTAAACCAGCCTTATAGGATATGTTTAAGGAACTTTTGTATATGGAAATGTTCTTAAGTCTAAATATTTTTATCAGTGAAAATAAACCCATAGTAAAAGTAGTCATCCAATTACTTACTAAGCAAGTATGAAGTTAAAAAAAGGTAGTAAAATCAACTATATACAAAATCAGTCAAGGAACACACAAAAGATGTAGATTATGACATCTTATATATTGTGTGGAGGAGGAAGAAGAATAAAAAAGTAGTGCTTTTAGATTGTGTTTGAAATAGAATGAACATCAAATATAGACTGTTACATATTTAGGAAACTATCTATGAACTTATGGTAACCACAAACCTAAACCCTATAACAGATACACAAAAAATTTTTACAAAGAAATTGAAGCATAACACTAAAGAAAACCATTAAGTAACAAGAAAGAGTATAAGAGAGGAATAAAGGAACAGAGATGAACTACAAAAACAACCAGAAAACAGTTAATAAAACGGCAATAAGTACAGATTTATCAATAATTACCTTAAATGTAAATTAATTGAATGCACCAATCAAAAGACATAGGGGGCAGAATGAATTAAGAAAAAAGACTCGTCTATATGTTCCTACAAGAGACTCATTTCAGACTTAAAGACATGTACAGACTGAAAGTAAAGAGATGGAAAAAGATATTTCATGAAAATAAAAGGGAGAAAAAAGCAGGAGTAACAGTACTTTATCAGATAAAATAGACTTCAAAACAAAGTATCAAGAGACAAAGAAGGACATTGCATAATGATAAAGGGATCAGTCTAACAAGAGGATATAACAATTTTATGTATCTATGCACCCAACACAAAAGCACCTAAGTATGTAGAACAAATACTAACAGACCTACAGAGAGAAATACACAACATAATCATATAAGGGGACTTTAACACCCCATTTACATCAATGGACAGATCATCCAGACAGAAAGTAAATAAGGAAACAGAAGTGCTGAACAACACATTAGACCAGATGAACTTAGCAGATACATACAGAACACTCCACCCCAAAGCAGCAGGATACACATTTTTCTCACGTACACATAGAACATTCTCCAGAACAGATCATATATTAGGCCACAAAAAGAGCCTTAATAAATTCAAAAAGGTTGAAACTGTACAAAGCACTTTTTCAGATCACAATAGTATGAAGCCAGAAATCAGTTCCATGAAGAAAAACCAACAAACACATGGAGGCTAAACAACATGCTTCTAGGTAATCAATGCATCAATGAACAAATCAAAGAGGAAATCAAACGATACATGGAGACAAGTGAAAACAAAAATACAACAGTCAAAATATGTGGGATGCTGCAAAAGTGTTTCTAAGACGGAAGTACACAGCAATACAGAAGAAACAAGAACAATCCCAAAAAACAGTCTATAACTCACAACTAAAGACACCAAAAAAAGAAGAAAAAATTACACCTAAAGTTAGTAGAAGTAGAAACATAATAAAAATCAGAGCAGAAATAAATAAAATAGAGAAGAATAAAACAATAGAAAAAAAATCAGTGAAACCAAGAGCTGGCTCTTTGAGAAAATAAACAAAATAGATAAAACCCTAGCCAGACTTATTAAGAGAAAAAGAGAATCTACACACATAACAGAATCAGAAATGAGAAAGGAAAATCACAACAGACACCACAGAAATACAAAGAATTATTAGAGAATACTATGAAAATTATATGCTAACAAACTGGATAACCTAGAAGAAATGGACAACTTTCTAGAAAAATACAACCTCCCAAGACTGACCAAGGAAGAAACAGAAAATCTAAACAGACCAATTACTAACAGTGAAATTGAATCGGTAATCAAAAAACTGCCCAAGAACAAAACAGCCGGGCCAGATGGATTCACTGCTTAATTTTATCAGACATATAGAGAAGACATAATACCCATTCTCCTTAAAGTTTTCCAAAAAATAGAAGAAGAGGGAATACTTCCAAACTCATTCTATGAAGCCAGCATCACTCAAATGCCAAAACCAGGCAAAGACCCCAGAAAAAAAGAAAATTACAGACCAATATCCCTGATGAACATAGATGCAAAAATACTCAACAAAATATTAGCAAACCAATTCAAAAATACATCAAGAGGATCATACACCATGATCAAGTAGGATTCATCTCAGGGATGCAAGGATGGTACAACATTTGAAAATCTATCAGCATCATCCACCACATCAACAAAAAGAAGGACAAAAACCACATGATCATCTCCATAGATGCTGAAAAAGCATTCGACAAAATGCAACATCCATTCGAGGAAAAAACTCTCAACAAAACGGTTATAGAGGGCACGTACTTCGACATAATGAAGGCCATATATGACACACCCACAGCCAACATCATACTTAATAGCGACAAGCTGAAAGCTTTCACCTAAGATCAGGAACAAGACAGGGATGCCCACTTTCCCCACTTTTATTCAACATAGTACTGGAAGTCCTAGCCACAGCAATCAGATGAAACAAAGAAATTAAAGGCACCTAGATTGGTAAGGAAGAAGTCAAACTGTCCCTGTTTGCAGATGACTTGATATTGTACATAAAAAACCCTATAGAATCCACTCCAAACTACTAGAACTAATATCTGAATTTAGCAAAGTTGCAGGATAGAAAATTAATACACAGAAATCTGTTGCATTCCTATACAATAACGATGAACTATCAGAAAGAGAAATAAGGAAAACAATTCCATTCACAACTGCATCAAAAAGAAGAAAATACCCAGGAATAAACCTAATGAAGGAAGTAAAAGATCTGTACCCTGAAAACTACAAGACACTCTTAAGAGAAATTAAAGAGGACACTAACAAATGGAAATTCATCCCATGCTCTTGGGTAGGAAGAATTAATATTGTCAAAATGGTCATCCTGCCTAAAGCAATCTACAGATTCAGTGCAATACCTATCAAAATACCAACAGAATTCTTCAAGGAACTGGAACAAATAGTTCTAAAATTCATATGGAACCACAAAAGACCCCAAACAGCCAAAGCAATCCTGAGAAGGAAGAATAAAGCACGGGGGATCTCTCTTCCCAACTTCAAGCTCTACTACAAAGCCACAGTAATCAAAACAATTTGGTACTGGCACAAGAACAGACCCACAGTCCAGTGGAACAGAATAGAGAGCCCAGATATTAACCCAAACACATATGGTCAATTAACACACGATAAAGGAGCCATGGATATACAATGGGGAAATGACAGCCTCTTCAACAGCTGGTGTTGGAAAAACTGGACAGCTACATGTAAGAGAATGAAACTGGACTACTGTCTAACCCCATACACAAAAGTAAACTCAAAATGGATCAAAGACCCGAATGTAAGTCATGAAACCATAAAACTATTAGAAAAAAACATAGGCAAAAATCTCTTGGACATAAACACGAGCGACTTCTTCATGAACATATCTCCCCAGGCAAGAGAAACAAAAGCAAAAATGAACAAGGGGGAGTATATCAAGCTGAAAACTTCTGTACAGCAAAGGACACCATCAGTAGAACAAAAAGACATCCTACAGTATGGGAGAATATATTCATAAATGACATATCTGATAAGGGTTGACATCCAAAATATACAAAGAACTCATGCACCTCAACAAACAAAAAACAAATAATCCAATTAAGAAAGGGGCAGAGGACATGAATAGACACTTCTCCAAAGAAGAAATTCAGATGGCCAACAGGCACGTGAAAAGATGCTCCACATCGCTAATCATCAGAGAAATGCAGATTAAAACCACAATGAGATATCACCTCATACCAGTAAGGATGGCCAAAATCCAAAACACAAACAACAACAAATGTTGGCGAGGATGTGGAGAAAAGGGAACCCTCCTACGCTGCTGGCGGGAATGCAAATTAGTTCAACCATTGTGGAAAACAGTATGGAGGTTCCTCAAAAAACTCAAAATAGAAATACCAATTGATCCAGGAATCCCACTCCTAGGAATTTACCCTAAGAATGCAGCAGCCCAGTTTGAAAAAGACATATGCACCCCTATGTTTATCACAGCACTATTTACAATAGCCAAGACACGGAAGCAACCTAAGTGTCCATCAGTAGATGAATGGATAAAGAAGATGTGGTACATATACACAATGCAATATTATTCAGCCATAAGAAGAAAACAAATCCTACCATTTGCAACAACATGGATGGAGCTAGAGGGTATTATGCTCAGTGAAATAAGCCAAGCCGAAAAAGACAAGTATCAAATGATTTCACTCATATGAGGAGCATAAGAGCAAAGAAAAAAACTTAAAGAAAAAAACAGCAACAGACTCACAGAACCCAAGAACGGACTAATAGTTACCAAAGGGAAATGGACTGGGGAAGATGGGTGGGAAGGGAGGTATAAGGGGGGGAAAGGGGCATTACGATTAGCAGACATAATGTTGGGGGGCACCGGGAGGGCTGTACAGCTCAGAGAAGACAAGTAGTGATTCTATAGCATCTCACTACACTGATGGACAGTGACTGTAATGGGGTAAGTGGGTGGGACCTGATGAAGTGAGGAGTTTAGTAACCATAATGTTGCACATGTAACTGTAGATTAATGATACCAAAAAGAAAATAAAAATAAAGAAAAGAGAAATGCAAATTAAAATCACAATGAGATATCACCTCACACCAGTTAGGATGGCTACCATTCAAAAGACAAACAACAACAAATGTTGGCGATGTTGTGGAGAAAGGGGAATCCTCCTACACTGCTGGTGGGAATGTAAAATAGTTAATCATTGTGGAAAACAGTATGGAGGTTCCTCAAAAAACTAAAAATTGAAATACCATTTGACCCACGAATTCCACTCCTAGGAATTAACTCTAAGAATGCAGCAGCCCAGTTTGAAAAAGACCTATGTACCCCTATATTTATTGCAGCACTATTTACAATGGACAAGAAATGGAAGCAACCTACGTGTCCATCAGTAGATGAATGGATAAAGAAGAGGTGGTACATATACACAATGGAATATTATTCAGCCATGAGAAGAAAAATTCTACCATTTGCAACAACATGGATGGAGCTAGAGGGTATTATGCTCAGTGGAATAAGCCAGGTGGAGAAAGACAAGTATCAAATGATTTCACTCATCTGTGGAGTATAAGAGCAAAGCAAAAACTGAAGGAACAAAACAGCAGCAGACTCACAGAACCCAAGAATGGACTAACAGTTACCAAAGAGAAGGGACTGTGGAGGATGGGTGGGAAGGGAGGGATAAGGGGGAAAAAGGGGCATAAGATTAGCACACATAAAGTAGGTGGTGAGGGGGCACGGGGAATGCAGTACAACACAGAGAAGACAAGTCGTGATTCTATAGCATCTTTCTATGCTGATGGACAGTGGGGTATTTGGTGGGGACGATAATGGGGGGAGTCTAGTAACCATGTTGCTCATGTAATTGTACATTAATGATACCAAAATAAAATAAATAAAAAATAAATTAATTAAAAAAATTCAACATCCATTCATGATAAAAACTCTCAACAAAATGGGTATAGAGGGAACATACCTCAACATAATAAAAGCCATATATGACAAACGTACAACCTACAGTATGGAAGAATATATTCATAAATGATTTATCCAATAAGGGTTAACTCCAAAATATATAGAGAACTCACATGCCTTAACACCAAGAAAAAAACAACAACCAAATAACCAATTAAAAAATGGGCAGAGGACCTGATCAGACATTTCTCCAAAGAACCACAGATGGCCAACGGGCACATGAAAAGATACTGATCATCAGGGAAATGCAAATCAAAACACCACAATGAGATCTCACCTTGCACCAGTCAGAATGGCTACTATCCAAAAGACAAGAAATAACAGGTGTTGGCGTGAATGTGGAGAAAAGGGACCCCCTCCTACACTTTTGGTTGGAATGTATATTGGTGCAGCCACTATAGAAAGTAGTATGGAAAAACCTCAAAATAGAAATACCATACCACTCAGTAATTCCACTTCTTGGAATTTACCCAAAGAAAACAAAATCCCTGACTTGGAAAGACATATGCACCCTTACGTTTACTGGCAGATTATTTACAAAAGCCAAGATATGGAAGCAGTCTAAGTGTTCAAAATAGATGAGTGGATAAAGCAGATATGGTTCATATATACCATATATACAATGGAATATTATTTAGCTATAAAAACAAAAGAAATCCTGCCATTTGCAACAACATGGATGGATCTAGAGGGTATTATGCTCAGTGAAATTAGCCAGGTGGAAGAAAAACAAATACCATATTATATGTGGAATCTAAAAACAAAACAAAAAGTGAACAAAACAGCACTAGACACATAGTCACTGAGAAGTGACTGTTGGTCACCATGGGTGAGGGGTTGGAGTGGGTGGGTGGGTGAGTTAGGGGGATAAAGAGAAACAAAAATCTCAGTCATAATATAAGTCGTTCATGGGGATGTAAGTGCAGTGTGGAGAATATCGTCAAAGGTTCAGTAACATCTTTGTTGACAGATAGTAACTACACTAATTGGAGTGAGGATTTAATAATGTGGGTAATTGTTGAATCACTGTGTTGTATACTTGAAACCAATATAATATTATACATCAACTATATTTCAATAAAGAATAAAATTAGCTGTGTACGCAGTCAGGATGTCTATGTATTCCCTGAGAGACAGTGAGCACACAATAGCCTAGGGTGTGTGTGTGTATGTATGTGTATAAAATCCAAGGAAAATCAAACTATCAGGGAGGGGAAAAATGTCAGTCAATAACTCAAAGTATTATCCCACGATGTTGTTATTGGCCTTAGGCTATGATGGATTTTAGTTAAAAAAAAAAAAAAAGAATTAGGGTAACAGTCTAGCTTCTTTCTGCTCAGGGTACATGAGTGATTTTCATAATCATACTTGATTTTATACTTTTTTTTTTTACTTCTTTTGAGGCATTTAAGGAGGAGGAAGCAGGAACCATGTGCATCAGTCTTAATTAAAGGGAAGCAGTTCTGTTTCCCTCTGAGGAATGGGTGGTTAACTGGAGGTCAGACCTATAAGGTAGGGCCTTTAGAGACTTGGCAAGAAAAGGAGATGGAAGGTGCTGAGCCGGTGGGGGGAGCCGAGAAGGTCTTCTCTCCCCTGCAGACAGAGCTCATGGGTGTTGATCCTGGAGAAGGACCAAGGCCAAGTTCCAAGGCTATCAGCAGGTGCAACAGCAGTGTCAGGGAGGGACACGGCTCCTTCGGTTTCCCTTCTGCCACATAGAAGGGAGAGGTGGCTCCTGGCCCTCTCTTCTCATGGACCAGTTAGATATAGTTCTTCCTGTTACCAAAAGTGGCCAGAGGTTCAGGGCCTGCCCACCTACACACACAAACCAACCACCAATCTTCTAAAAATACAGAGTTAAAAGACAATCTCACTTTTCATTTCACACATAAGCATTGGCATCTAAGCCCAAACTCCTGTGTTATAGTCAAGGGTTATCTGCCAGCTTAATCCTTAAGGCTTTCACTTTTTCAGGCTCTGGGCTGCTCACTAAAGCAAGTTTTCATTACAAAGGGGTAATTACTTGTTGGGGCCACGGGATTGGTCTCTGGCCTTCTAAAAGGACTTGTCTCAGTGACCCCAACTAAGACAGTTTGCGATAGTCCCATGAAATGAAATAGAAATGTCTCCCTTAATGGAGCGGAGGTTTACATACAAAGACAGACAGAAGTAAGAGCCAGGGACTGAAACATCTGTTTCTGGTAGTGCAAGGATTCAGGAAGATTCTTTTGAGACAATTTCTGCTTTAAATTTGGAAACCCAGCCCCTGGGGCAAAGAAATTCCACTAGTGTGTCATGATTATGGGAGTGAGAAATCCAGTGTCCTTAGGGAGAGGACCGAGCCCCTGCTGTTTTAGACAAATGAGAGCTTAAAGGCCCCATGAGACACATACTATTAGAGATGTCACACTTCTGAGGCCGGGCAGTTTCAGTGTTTTTGCTTTACTGCATCTGCACTGGAGTTTAAAGACAGTACTTTTGTAGTGGGAGTCTCTGCAATTGCTTCCACCCAGTTACTTAAAAATACAGTGTGAACCATAAAAAAGCCAATTTCCCATTTTCACTCCTTGCATCAAGCCTACTGTTATTTTTACCAAGGTAAGAAAATGAAAGTGATTAAGAACCATGAGCCAAAGCCTGCTCCACCCAGCAGTGTGATAATGAGGGTGCATTGAGCTGCAGAGAGCGCAGAGACCCTGGCTGACTTTTTTGGTGCTGGCACAGGTCCCCTCCCTGGTTGGGTGCAGCTGCATATCAACAAATCTCCTTGTTGACACATTCTATAGGGACCAAGGGAAGGTCAAGGGCATGCCTGCCCTGTGGGAGCCAAGCAGACATCCTCAAAGCCTTCAAATAATAATTTTAAAATATATATTTTTTATCACAGAAGCCATACTTATTCACCATCTGAACATAGCACAATAATTATTTCTTCCCAGGCATATACATGTGCCTTTTGAAAAAAAGAAATGGGATCAATCTAGTCTATAAATTGCATCTTTCATCTAATAATACTGTATGGGCATGTTTTTGTGTTAACAAATATTTATCCACACCATTTTAAACGAATAATAGGATGGTAATATAGATCTACTATACTCTATTTGAAATTTTTTATCAGGTAATTTGATCATTCCAATTTCTCACTTGTATAAGCAACACTGCAGTGGATAGCCTTGTAAAATATATTTTCTTTGCCTATGCCATATTAAAAAACTTTCAATATTGCTTTATTGACCTCCAAAATATATGCTTCCACTGTATTGTACACTTTCATTGGTAATGGGTACCACGTTGCCAATCTGATTGTTGGAAACTGTTGACAGAGGAAATTTATATTGCATTGACCAATGAGTTGCATTTATTACTCATAGATTTGCTGCCTGAGGCCGTATTCAAAAGGAAGCAGTGTCTCTGAGTGAGAACGGTGTGGTCCTCTAGCCTCTGCCAGCACTACCAGTGGATGCTGCTATATTCAGGCCACGAAAGGGCATCAGCCTGGGGAAAGATTTTAAAGCAGACAAAACTCCTCACCAGGGTCCCACCCTGCCATATCAGGTTCTGGTGCCTCCTTCCTCCCCCATCAAAACCTACTGTCAAGGAAAAAACAAATGAAAGCTCATTTATGCTAGAGTAGAAGAGATTGTTAACAGTTTTGCTGAGCAACACTTCCCAGGAATATTTACATTTAACACATTGAAAAACCTTAAGCTAAGTGATCAAAGCTGTTAAGATGATGGAAAAGCTATTTGGAAGGGAAGAAACCAACCAGATCTACTCTAACCAACCAGAAACTTTCCAGATCTATGAGAGTCTAGCACCCTCCCTGCTAGGAGGGTAACTACCGGACAGGAGGTTTGTGTTTCACTATTACCCTCTGTACCCACAGAGCCCAGGTTCTGAAATTCAGTTAGCAGGTCCCCTGCAGAATCCCTTGTAACTATTGATGCCTAAAGTACGTGTTGATGCTGAATTCCAGTACACTAACATGATGTTAAAATTAATAAGCTAGCACCCTTTCTGTAAGATGTTAGTCTGCTTCAGATATAACATGGTATCCTAATCTTTGACCAATATGTCTCCTGGGAGTTGTTTCAATGGAAAAAGTTACTCTGGGGGAAAAAAAATCCTGTATTCATTTAAAATCTTTCTCCAGGCTGATCCCCTTTCGTGGCCTTCCACTGGTAGTGCTGGCAGAGGCTAGAGGACCTTTACTGACACAACTGACCAGCCATTTGGAAATGGGGTAGTGAATTATGGTGCATCTGCTGTATTGGAATCTATGAAATCATTGAGGTATATATATATATACAATGGGACATGATTCAGCCATTTAAAAAAAGGAAATCCTGCCTCCTGCAATATCATGGGTTGAGCTTGAGGGCTTATACTATGTAAATAAGTCAGACAGAAAGGCAAATACTGTATGTTCTCACATACATGCAAAATCTAAAAAAGCTGAAATCAGAAATAGGGTAGATGGTCGTTGCCAGTGAGTGAGGGAAGTGGGGAGATTTTGGTCAAATGCAAATTCCCAGCTGTGTGCACTTGGGCAAGTTATTGGAGCCTCAGCTTCCTCGTCTATTACAAAGAGATGATGGTGACAGCAATGATGATGGTGACGGTGACGGTGCTGCTAAGGGAACCTACCTCACAGGGTTTGACGATAAAATTAGTTAATACATATGAAGCATTTAGAATTGTGTCTGGCATGTGGCAAGAGTTCACTCTTATTATTAGTCACACTCTATGGAATGGACAGAGCACAGTGTCGGTCAGGAGAGGTGTCTGAGTGTGCATGCTCCCCCTGCATCAGGGTCTCAGTCTGTGTACAAGAGGCCGCGCGCTTCAAAGAGTCTTGTCCAACTGTGTTTTACTATTAACCTCTGTACCTGCAGAGCCCTGGCACCTTGACCCTGGGTCCTTTGGGCCCCCTGTGTAGCCATACTGGTGACTTCAGGCAAAGGTCTGTCCCAGATATCAGACATGAGCTCCTTGAATCCTATGTCACGTCTGTGGGGACCAGGGATTGTAGGCTCCCAACCTTGGTGGGAACAAGAGCTAGAATAAAGCATGTTACAGGATCAGCCAAGTCACCTTGGGTAGTTTGGACTGCAAATAAGCTCGTGTGAAAGGCTGGTTACTAGTTAGGAGCCAAAAGCCACCAGCCAGGCAAAGAAACAACCCTGCCCTAGGGACGGAATGGCAGCCCCCTTGAGCCAGCTACACCCAGCATTCCAGAGTGTCTTGCAAATGAGTTTCAGCCCCAGGCAAGTTTGCTACAGATTCACTGTGACCAAAGAAATTTACAGCAAAGGGTTCTTGGGGTGAAAAGGTTATACCCAATTTTATTTCCAGGTGGCAGGTCAGTCACTACAATCCCGTTCACTCAGAGCGAGTCTGTATTATCACTGCTGCTTCGGATGCAGCAAGCCAGTCTCTGCCTCTGGGCCCCTCTGCACAGCCATCCTGCACAGTCGTCCTCTAGGCCTCTGTCCTTGGCGCTACCACCACTCCAGCCTCCGCTCCACTCTCTTACAGCCTTGCAGCCCCGCCACTCCATCTCATGCAGAGCACTGGGCAGAACTCTTTATATTAACACAATAATGGCTCATTGCCTAAAGGTGTGGAAGCGGTAGCATAGCAACAGGCCAGTTACATCATCAGGTGGTTTAAGTTCAGTGAGGATCCTGGCCATAGGAACCCCACTTTACTCACACTCCACCCCTCCAGGATTCTTGCCTTACAATCTACACGCTTTCCATCTTCCACAGTGGTCCCTGTGCGAGAAAGCTGGAGCACTGTAACCAGATTCCACACAGCAACAGAGGCTAACAACAACTTAGAGATAATAAAAATTAAGATACAGGTAACAAAAATTATAATAATCCTCAAGTCAGAGGATTCAGCTAGGTTCAAAGCCCCATGCAGATCAAGTCCAAAGCATATCCATTCCAGCCATCATGTGGTTTCCGGTTCCCCCCTGGTCCCTCAGGGCAGATACCTTGGCCTTCCCCTCAGTCAAACCATGTTCCCCAATCATCTTCTTGTGTGGGTTCGAGTGAGGTGGGCTCGCTTTCCAGCAGGAAGTCTTGCAAACACACAGGCCAGACTCGTGGCTGTGTCTCTGATCTCTGCCTCTTTTGTCTTAATGGCTGGAACTGCTGCTCTGGTTTCAGCTGTTGCCATAGCTCTAGTAAGATCCTGTTTGACTTCCCACCTAATTTCCTTCCATCTGCTCCTGCCCATATTAAATCAACCCACATCTGGGTCCTCGTAACCTTCATGGGGCCCTGTAAATTCTTCTTGTGAGCAACAGATCTTACTTCTTTCCGAATTCTCGTGGCTTCAGCCTCTCCTAAGTCTGCTACTGTACCCTGTCACCTCACCTATGGGCTGCCCTAAGTGAGGGGAAAGAATGGCCACTAGAGACCCAAAGAGGGATGTAGAAGCTGTTTGAAGTACAATATTTCTCATCCCAGTAGTGAAAATCTCTTCATATGGGCCATAATTCTCTGGACCATAGATGGCATTTCTCTTGCCTAGCTCTCGTAGCACCTGTTGGAGTTCAGAATATGTCGCCATCTAACAGGAGAGTATGGTAGATCACCCGGATTGGGCCACACAGCATGAAGTGCAGCCATGAGCCAGTCGAGGAGGGTGTGACTCCCTGGGGTCTGATGTGCATTTTGTAATCGCTGCCTCAAGGCCGGCTGCACTGTCAGGGGAGACAGCTTTCCCATCTCTGACCCTGACAGAACAATTCCATCCGCCCCTAAGTCCCACAGATGCAGGAGCCAAGCTGATATTGACTCCGAGGGCTTCTGCCTAAACCAGGAGCCCAAATCTGTGGGGAACTGCCTTTGCATCTCAGCCACGCCACGAGGGTGGCCGCTGAGAACTGCCTTTGAATCTCAGCCATGCCACAAAGATGGCCACTGAGAACTCAGCCACGCTGCAGGGGTGGCCGCTGAAAGCCCCCTGGGGTTCAGCTGTGCCCACTCCGGTCCACTGCTTACATCAGAGACAGCTGCGCATGCGCACAACTCTGTGCGTGATTGGAAAATTGAAAGTCGCCTTATTAGCATAGGTGTAACCAATCAGGAGAGACTTCACCCTATATATCCCATGCCCTGAGCCCCAATAAACGAGTTCTTGCTTCGACTGAGCTCCCCGTCGCGTCTGATTGTCTCCAGCCAGTGGCGAGTGGCCAGCGGCCAGCGGCGGAGGCTGCGGGAACGGGCGGACAGTCGGCTCTTACCTCCCTTCCTCCGCCTGTCGGGGCACGCCTCTCCCTCCCTTCCTCCCCTCTGCTGGCTCAGAGGGTAGCGGAAAGAGCTTGTAACACAAAGAGCTTGTGGTCCTGGCGGAAAGCAGGACTGGTGAGAGAGAGGCTAGAAAAACCCTGACAGATGGTGTACAACATGGGGCACGTCTGAAGAGGCGTGTGAGGAACGCACTACGATCAACGATCCCTCGGTTGACGGACCAAAAGTGCGGCGGAGTGAGCAGTTGGTGATTACGTGGTAAGAGCACTCCCAGGAAAATGGGAAAGGCAATTTTCTAAGGATGAACCTGTGCTTAAAGTGCTGATATGCTTAAGGGCTGAGGATTAGAACTCTCAGACTCTCAAGCTGAGAAGGTCTGGGAAACCTTAGTTGAAAAACTATGACAGCATCTCTGCTAATGAGACAGGGACTGTGGGTGTAGTCAGAGTAGGGGGAGGGCCTCCGGGAAAAGCAAGGCAGAATATTTGCAGTCAGAGCAAGGTATACGCAGGGAAACCCCCTTCCAAGGCTCTGTGTTAAACATTAAGCTCCAGGGTCATTCTTCAGTAAGATCAGTGGGTGTTCCCAGATAAAGAAGAGTACCTCTTGTTTTTATTACTCTAATCACTTGTAAGATTCACTGTAGCATGCTAAAAGGCCCAGACCTATGTGCTGTCTTTCCTCTTTCAGATCTGATGGGGTGGTTTTGCAAACCAGGCAACTGATTTAGCATGCAAACCCAGCTGTAAACAACATAGTGAAAGGCAAGAAAGATTCCACCTTAAAGATAAGATTGCATTTTAACACCCAGGAAGTTTGGGAAGCAGCATTCTTAACTTTCTCTTTAGCAAACAGACAATACCTCAGCCCACGTGGGGGCTGGGCAGGCCGCCTTTTGATATGCTACTAGACCAAGACGCCAGTATCCCAGAGGGAGATGGGGTGAGAAATTCCTTGTGTTAAGTTAATTCTGAGTGTTCAGACAAATGCAGCACACCGGACTCTCTTGTCCCCTCCTGGGGTGAGCCGGAGCTCTGTCCTATCACTTTATTTCTAAATAAAAGCCTGTACCTTGCTCTCCTACCTTGCCTGTTTGCTAGGCATCACTTAGGCATGAGAAAAGAAGTGCTGGAGTTGGATTTTTGTCTCTTAGTAGTAAAATAAAACTGTCAGCTGTTAAGGTCTATAAATTTGTCTTTAGATTAGTTCTTTAAGACTGGCTTAATATGGACTAGTTTTTTTGGAACCTGCAAAAACTATAAACCAAGATGTAAAAAAGCAATTTTTCCAGCTTATTGAAAGCAATTAAAATATTGAAATAGAACTAAAGATAAGGAAAACCTGTATATCTTGGAGCAAAAGATATTCACATGCTAATAAAGCTCTGTTGAATGAAAGGTTTTGAACACTTGATGTTGATTTTTCTACCCTGATCTTCTCCTTTTCTGAGAATTCATGGAAGTGTTTGCTTCAGGATATCTTGCCATGTAATTAAATTCCAGGAATTTTCATTTAGTTAAATTTAAGAGATAATTTTATATATAGCATTGAAACAAGTTTTCTGACTCTTGGTAGTTAGTTCATTTTTCAGATTATATGCAAATTTCCCCAGTAAGTTATTATGCTTTTAGATTGCCTTTCTTGCAGTTTTTATTGACAAATAGCAGTCTCCATGCTTTTGAAAACTTAGTGATATTGAGAAATATAATTTATTATAAGCAGTAAATTCAGCTCATGTTAAAAGAGAAATACATTTAGAAACATCTTGTAATGCATGGAGCTGTCAGTGTGAGTTGTTATAAGTTTATCAGTTATTTCAAAATAGTGCAAATATTCCAAGAAATAACAAAATTGCTGTTATTAGAGATTGAACAGTGTTTAAACTAGCCCTAGTAATTCCTATCTATAAAGAGGAAATTTCATACAAATCAACAAAGCTTGGATTTGTTGTATCCAGATTTGAGTTTCTGATTGGTTATATTAGAGCACAAAACTGGGAGTTAAAACACCTTATGCTCTCCCAGGACCTCCAGTCTGAGTGGAGCAGTAGCCATTACCACAAGCTAAGCGTCAAAGACTTAAAGAAATTACCCAAGAAATACTGGGAGCGAGGCTTCACCTAGACTCTTTTTGAGTAAGCCCCCTTCTGATGCCTTGAATGTGTTTACCGATGGAGGAAAGGAGGGGTCTGCTGTTGTTGTCTTTCCCCCTCCTCACCTCTCGACCAAGTTAAAAGAAACCCAACATTTTGAAAAGGTTACTGGCTCAGCACAATTTAAGGAGTTGTATGCCATAGCACTGGCCCTAAGTAAAATTTCTAAACCTATGAATCTTTTTTCTGATAGTCTGTATGTGGTGAACTTGCTTCCCACCTTAGGCTCTTATATCAAGTTAGATAAAAACCCCATAACCCCCTTGATGATTCAGGTGAGATCCTTGTTGATGGCACGATCCAAACCCATATTCTTGCAGCACCTCTGAGGACACCAAGGCTTGCCCGGATTCCTCTCCAGAGGAAACCTATTAGCTGACCAATTAGCATCCTCTGCTGCTCAAGCCCTTTCCATGCAACAGGCCCAAGATTTCCAGTGGGCCCAAGACCTCCATGAACTTACCCACTTAAATTGGAGAGGACTTCATCATAGATTTCCTCATATTCCTATTAAAGACTTGAAAAAAATTATCAGGACTTGTAAATCCTGTTTGCCTTTTCTACAAATTCCACCCCTCCAGTCTCCTGGAGTTAACCCAAGAGGCATTAAACCTAATTGTCTCTGGCAAACGATGTTACTCATTATGCAGCCTTTGGAAAATTAAAATGTGTCTTTGTCTCAATAGATACATGCTCCCACGCTTGCTGGGCTAGTGCCCATGCTGGAGAGAAAGCTAAACATGCACAAAGCCATTTTTTTACAATGTTTTGCTATATTAGGCATACCACATCAAATAAAAACAGATAATAGCCCCTGCTTTACTAGCAAGGTGTTACAAGATTTTTTTAATATGTGGCATATCAGCCACTCCACAGGAATCCCATACAACCCACAGGGCCAGGCCATAGTAGAGCATCACAATAAGACATTAAAAGACTTATTACAAAAAACAAAAAGGGGGAATAAGCCCCCATGACCAATTACAGATGGCCCTACTTACATTAAATATTTTAAATTTTTCAAAAGATCAACCTCTAATGGCCTTTCAAAGGCACTGGACAAATCAAACGCCATATGCCAAAATAGAAGTGCTCTGGAAAGACCAGCTGACTGAGCAATGGCGAGGACCAGATCCATTGATAAGTATGGGCAGAGGATTCGGATGTGTATTTCCTATAGGCGGACCAAATCCAATTTGGGTTCCTGCTAGGAACTTGAAATTCTGCCCTCAGACCACTCAGCAAGTGGAAGAAAGCCATGATATAGATTCTCCCCAAGAGGGTGACCTCTTGAGGGCTTGTCTTTCTTCTCTCTTTCAGGACTGACCTTTTGAGGAAGAAGAAAAAGAGTCATGAAGGCTGGACTATTACTCCTACCATAGTCCAGACTGCTGAAGAAGTGACACTGTTAAGCCTTCAACAAGGACATCTTTGCAGTCCTATGTTTTCTTACCCTCTGCTTCCTTTTTTACCAGAGTATGGGAAGAAATAATTCGTTTGTTTAGTCTACCCAAGCTGTTATTAGGAGGTATAATAATTGTAACATCATCAGTTATTTTCATGCTCGTGCGGTGGTGAAGATCATATCAACAGCAACAGATATTATTGAAGAAGGAGTTCCCCATACCCCAGAGCATTCATGGGCATTTATAGCCCTACAGAGAGGTGCGAGCGACCTCTTGAGAATGTCATTACTGGAAGTGCTAGGATGGTAGTCAATGACGGGTAAGATCTCCTGAAAGATGGGGACAACCTAAGACAGGCACATCCTCGAGTACAGGATGGCATCTCTCATGCTCATACAAAAACAAAAAGGGGGAAAATGTGGGGAACTACCTTTGCATCTCAGCCACGCCACAAGGGTGGCCGCTGAGAACTCAGCCATGCTGCAGGGGTGGCCGCTGAAAGCCCCCTGGGGTTCATCTGTGCCCACTCCGGTCCACTGCTTACATCAGAGACAACTGCGCATGCGCACAACTCTGTGCGTGATTGGAAAATTGAAAGTCGCCTTATTAGCATAGGTGTAACCAATCAGGAGAGACTTCACCCTATATATCCCATGCCCTGAGCCCCAATAAACGAGTTCTTGCTTCAACTGAGCTCCCTGTCGCGTCTGATTGTCTCCGGCCACCGGCCAGCAGCAAGTGGCCAGCGGCCAGCGGCGGAGGCTGCGGGAACGGACGGACAGTCGGCTCTTACCTCCCTTGCTCCGCCTGTCGGGGCACGCCTCTCCCTCCCTTCCTCCCCTCTGCTGGCTCAGAGGGTCGCGGAAAGAGCTTGTAACACAAAGAGCTTGTGGTCCTGGCGGAGAGCAGGACTGGTGAGAGAGAGGCTAGAAAAACCCCAACACAAATCCACCAGCTCAGCCTGAGTGTAGGGGCGGACCATAGAGTGCTCCACGACCTGGGGAGGGGGCTGCTCCTCTCCTTGGGGAACTTTCAGCTGCTGGGTCTTTATTTTCTTTACAACCACGGGGCGTGCTTTCAATACAGGAGGTGCCAGGGCCTCTGGCCTCACCCCTTCATCTTTCTCCAGCTCCTCCATTACTGGGGCTGATGGCACCTTTCTCTCCCCTCCCCCAGTGACTCCTCTGTTACAACCTTTACCTTTTCTAGTGTACCTCACGGCAATGCTACCTCAGTCTTCAGAAGGTCTCTTACCTTCAGCTCAATGCTTCCCAGCTGATGTTCTCGTACCACCTCCACCTGTGCTTCCCTCAGGAGTTCATCTTTTTCCTTGATGGCCTCTTCCTCCTTCAGAACACCTGGCAGCACCATCTCCTTCCTCAGGGACTCCACAGAAGTTTGCAGCTCGCGTTCTCGTGCCACCATTTCTTGGGTCTCCTCTGTAGACCTTTTTAATACTGTGAGAAGCAGCCAACCCACAGTCCCCGCTGCCTCACGGGCACTCTGCTTCTCAAAGGATCTACTTACTATATGAAGGGCCAGCTCTACAGCCTCAGGTGTCACCTCCACTTGCCTCCAGTCCTGGGGTGGGCCCAGTCTTCTAGAAGGCAAGCCACCTCAGATCACACACCCATTGGGGGACAATCCACTGTCTCCCCATTCACAGGGGCAGCCCGCTGAAGCACCCCTCCCATAAGGGCAGCTTGTCTTTTTCCTTGGTCAACAATGAACCCTGCCAACTTCACCAATTGTCTTGCAAATGAGTTTCAGCTCCAGGCAAGTTCGCTATAGATTCACTGTGACCAAAGAAATTTACAGCAAAGGGTTCTTGGGGTGAAAAGGTTATACCCAACTTTATTTCCGGGTGGCAGGTCAGTCACTAAAATCCCGTTCACTCAGAGCGAGTCTGTGTTATCACTGCTGCTTCGGATGCTGCAAGCCAGTCTCTGCCTCTGGGCCCCTCTGCACAGCCGTCCCACACAGCCGTCCCACAGAGCCGTCCTCTGGGCCTCGCTGCACAGCCATTCCGCACAGCCGTCCTCCAGGCCTCTGTCCTCGGCGCTGCCAGCATTCCAGCCTCCGCTCCACTCTCTTACAGCCTTGCAGCCCCAGCACTCCGTCTCATGCGGAGCACTGGGCGGAACTCCTTATATTAACACAATAATGGCTTATTTCCTAAAGGTGTGGAAGTGTTAGCATAGCAACAGGTCCGTTATATCATCAGGTGGTTTAAGTTCAGTGAGGAAACTGGCCATAGGAACCCCACTTTACCCACACAGAGACACAGGCGACCTCAGAATGGGTGCTCTGGAGGGAATGATGTGGCAAAAAATGGGGCCTCACAGTCACTACTGGTCATGTAGCTATCTGGTAATGGTGAAGAAAAAATGACAGAGAAAGAAAGCTGATTTTTCTGTAGGAAAAACTTGTTCTAATTTAATATAAAATAATATGCTAAAACAAAATACCAGAATGAAAACATGCTCATCATAAAAATTTAGAAAATACAAAAAAAAAAACTAAGAAAAGAAAATGATCATTACTGTGTGATTCTTTTTGGCCAATTTTATGTATATATAATATTATGTAATTTGATGTAACTGAGATTGTAAAGTATGTTAAATTTTATATCCTGATTTTCATATATTACATATGAGCTCTTTTACATGTCATGAAGCATATTCTTCAAAATATTCTTCAAAATTGTTGCAAACATCCTATTGGATGACTGAACCATAATTCTTTTAACCATTATTTGACATTTAGTTTCTTTCCAATTTTTCCTTTTCCTTTTTCTTTTTTTTACAGCTATGAGGAATGTAGCCCTAAACCTTCTGTAGTTCAGCATTTGTGCACATCTCTGATTGTGTCTTAGGGCTGAAATCCTAGACATGGGCTCATTAAAGTTCTACATTCTCCTACCATTAGGGAGAATACAAAGCTTCCTCTTGCAGGGCCTCTTGGGAAGGAACAGGAGGAGGGGGACAGCTGACACAGATTCAGGCAAAATCCTTTCACCACATGGCGCTAGAAGGTGAGGCTCTCAGGATGACAGGTGGAAAGCTCTGCGTCCACATGAAGGCTGCCCTGTCTAGGTTCCTTCTTTGGGGAATGTTATTGTCTAGGCTCCTGTCCTGCTATAGCAGAACCGCATCTCAAATTACCTTAAGCAAAGGGGAATCCTTTGGAAGAATACTGGAAGAACAAAGAAGGGCATTTAACCAAACCATGGTAAGGGGGGGATTGTAGCTGGGCCTTAGGGAAAGCCGGGACCTGGAGTCAAGAATGCCAGAACTTCTCCCATTGGGTACCTACCAGTGGACTACTGACTGACCAAGCACACCAATAGGGCAGGTTCTTAAGAACATGAAAACCCCTACATATCCCTCAGGGCATTAGGAGGGGAGGCTCTCAGAAAAGGGAATACTATTCCATGGGAAAAGGGAAGGTCAGTGGCTTTTGGAGTCTCCTTTCCCAAGAAGTTGAGGAGGCATGACAGACCTGGGGCTGCCTCCCCCTTAGACCTGGACGTGCCGTGGAAAACTTACTTGTCCAGTTTTGCTCAGGCCTTGGGGAGGAACACTGTCTTTTCTTTTAGGCTGTCTTTTCCTGTTTCTTCCTGCTCTCGGGCAAGCAAAGTCCAAGATCAGGACCAAGATTAGGGCATGGGCTAATTCATTAGGGACAGATATGACGGCAGTCAGGGGGAAGGGAGAGGCTAAGCTTTGGCTCAAAGGTACAAAATTAACATTCTAGACTCCCGTGAGCTCCAGCTCAGCTCAGCAGGCCTAGAGGGTCTACACAAGGATATCAGGTCAACAACTAGCCAAAAGGAAATGCTATAATTTTGCCTGGAGGGTCCCCAGAGTATATCTCCCTCCTGCACCTGTGGCAGCCAATTGCGGATGAGGGTCCCAGGAGCTCTAGCCAAGTATCTGTTCAGCTCTTCATGACTAACACAAAGGGAAGCATATTTTTAGGGTTTTTGAGATATGTTGCTGAATTGCTGCCATGAAAACTGTACCAAATCACACTCTGTTTGATAGAAAGTAAGAGAGTCCAACCAGGGGCTCTTGCCGACTCTGGACACAACATTTCAATCAGATGCAAATAGCATACCAATGTTCTGCACAAGATAGAGTTTTCCTTAGACTCAATCAATAAAATATGATAATCACACTTACGCAATACCACTTGATGAAATATTGTATTAGCTCCTTCTTTGCAAAGTGTTATATCATTTTCCATATATATTTTTTTAATAAGAAATTGCTAGGGAGCTGGGTATTTTCAAATGGAATAGTATTCAGAAGTGTTTCCTTGGGAAACTGTTTTGCTGTGTCCTTTTCTCCCACTGAAATTTCTTGTGTTGAGCACAGGCATTAGTGTTTGGGGTGTAGCCTGCTTTTTCAGGGGTTAGGATCCATTTTTTTTTTTAGGATCCATTTTTGCAAATGGATATCTTATTCTAAGTGCTGCCTGCCATGGCCTCTCTGCACAAACATGGTATGACTGGCAGCGTGATAACATGATGTCACTGGCAGTGGGCCATAAGGGTATGTGAAGGACCCACACCGGACACCACAGGCTGCTTTCAGCTGGCACATCCAGCCTGTTTGAAGTTGCATGATTGAATCAAAAAGTGATAAACTGGAGGGACACTTGGAGACCATCTATCCTAACCCTCTACATCAGAAACTGCCCAACCTACAGATGAGGAAACTGAGACCAAGGAGTGGAAGTGGCTTGTCTGTGATTCCACATGCAGAATGAATCAGTCAAGAATAACATTGGGGTCTCCCTATCCCCAAACCAGAGCACTGGCCAAAATTAAATATTCATTTAAATAAGAATTTAAATTTGTAGTGCTTATGTCTGAATATTTTACTACACATGAGGAATTGTTGTAAGTCATGCCCACAGAAACCAGGAAAGACCTGTGTACAGATGCTTTGCAATTCCAGGATTCCAGCTCTGCAATGAGAAGTGAAGCTTGAAGGAGATTTCATGACAGACCAGTGACAACCATACAAGGGTAAACACACTCTTACTATGATTTTTGTTAACAACTGTCCTTTGATAGTAGCTATTGGCACACAACCATCCCGGAGAAGGTAAGGATGCTACATGTGAGGTCACAAGGCTTCGTTCAGTGCTCAGCTTCATTGTTTACAGTGTGACCTCTCTGAGCATGAGTTTTCTCACCTTTAAAGTAGGGATAATACTTGCCTCATAGGTCAAAAGATAATGGATTTGAATGCATACAGCCTGTGGTAGGCTAAATAATGGCCTCCAAAGATAGTCTGGTCCTAATCTGATTAAATTAAGGATATCAAAATGGGTAGAATATCCTGGATTATTATCTAGGAGAGCCCCCAATACAATCACAAATATCCTTATAAAATGAGAGGCAGAGGGAGATTAGACAACAGACAGAAGCCAGAGGGCGGTGTGGACACGGAGGCAGACCTGTGAGCCGTAAAGCCGCCAGAATGCTGCAGCCGCCCCAGGCTGAAAGAAGCAAGGAGCGGCTTCTCCCGGGGCCTCCAGAGGGAGGGCAGCCCTGCCGACACCTTGATTTCAACCCAGTGACTGAATTCGGGCTTTGGGCCTACTAATCTGTGAAAGAATAACTTTGTGTAGTGTTGCGCCACCAAGTTCATGGTCATTTATTACAGCAGCCCTTGGGAATGAATACAGATCCCACTGAAATGTAAGTGATTGTTCAAGGTATAGGCCCTGTGTTCTTAGACTCTCCAAAAGTCTGACAGCTAATGAAAGGAGAAAAACATAAATCCCCACGCTCCTGTTCTAGCCAGCTTGCTAGAATGAAGCAGAAGCAACATTTAGGGGAAGCCGGAGGCCCTGGTCACTTTTAGGACTGAGGTGACGTTGCTGGGACTTGACATGGTCCTTCCCAGAAGGAGACAGAGAACTATTTGCAGATGTATTTCTTTAGAGACTCCACCAAAGGTGGAGAGTGAAGCTCCAACGGGCCTTATAGGTGATGATGGGAGCTGCCCTGCGTGGAGGACGGCAGAACTGTATTGGTTTCGTTGTGTGTGAGGGGCAGAGAGAGAGAAGGGAACAGTAAGCAAGTTGCTAGAAGACTAAGCACTTGTTAAGCCTTTCCTTCAACCCCTCCATCATTATTCAAGTTACAAAAATCACAAAATGCTTGGTATAATGGATTTTAGTGTGAATTTTCAAACATACAGAGAAGCTGAAAAAATTAAACCAAATCACTCATATACCCACAACCTAGATTTTCCAATTAACATTTAACTATATTTATTCCATATTTATCCATCTGTGCAGCCTTCTATCTGTTAGGCAGGAAAATAGATATGAGCGGGGTGGAAAGAGAATAAGGCCAGTAAAACCCACTAAAAGAGACTCAGAGAGTTAACCAGTTAAAAATAGAAAGCTCAGAAGGCCAGGAGCAACTTGGCCTAGAAGTTTGAATACTCCCCAGATAAAGAAAAGTATCTCAGCAGGGGCTGTGCTTTCACTGTGTCAGTTAGCACACGCCACTGTGAGACTTACCTCAGCACCTGCTGAAAAGCCCAGCTTATTCAGGAAGAATTCTATCTTAGAGCTAAGATTGCATTTTAATCAAACGGACGGTGGCCCAGCCCACCTTGGAGGCAGGGCAGACAGTCTTGACTGATATGCTCCCAGATAGAAACTGATATCCTGGAAAGGAATCAAAGCAGAAAATTTCTTGTGTTAAGTTAAAAGAAGAAACTTAATGTTTTATCAAAGATGAACATTCTGAGTCCATTTGGCAGTTCTGCACCTGGCCCTTTGTTACTTTCCTGAAAATCCTCAACCATCTATAAAACCCCAGATCCTAAACCCTTGGGTGTGCACCTCTCTCCGAGGTCGCCCACACTTTCCAAGTGTGTAACTTCAATAAAACTTTTTCCCAACCTTTCAGTGTGCTCCTCCCTCTGAGGTCGCCCACGCTTTCTAAGTGCATGGCCTTAGAACTTTCCCAATCTTTCAGCTCCTCTTCTACGAGGCAGTTCACACTCCCCTTTCTCCGAGTGCGCACTTTCTCTCTTTAAATAAAACTTAAACCTTTCAGGGCACCTCTCCTCCCTGAGGTCGCCTGCACTTTTTCTAAGTAAGTAACTTTAAATAAAACTTTTACTCTACTTCACTATTGGGTCTCTGCTCTTCAAATATTTGTTGCAGCGGGGACTAGAACCGAGGAAAATACACAACACCCATCCCCCAACATATCTATTCATCAACACATCCTATTTTTGATGCATTTCAAAGGTTCAGACATCAGTACACTTCCAAACACTTTTAGCAGGCATATCATTAGCTGGAGGGGTTTGAGTGCATTTTTTTTGGTGAGAACCACAGAAAGTCCTTGGCTTTGCTTCTGAACTGACATGGGGAAGAACCACAGCAGCAAATATAAAAAAATTAAAGTATGAGGTAGAAGCATGAAGAAGTAGCATCTGAAGAGTGCTCTGAAATTTGGGGAGGGCTGGTCTCCCACAGGCCAGGGATGAGACCTGGAGATAAGTTTGACTGTGTCCCTTTGGGCCAGTGGGGACTCCACCTGGTGTCCACACTGCAATCATACAGGCACACAGGCGATGTCTGGGGGTGAGCAGACGAGGCAAGAGCAGCGCTTCCCAGCCCAACAGCCTTTTCCATGCTGGATACACAGTAAGCTCATCAGTGCAAAATTTTTAAGGGAAAAGGTAACTTATTTTTTAAAATACCACCAGAAGAAGAAAGAGGGAAAGGGTAGAAGAAATATTTGAATAAATAATGACAGAGAATCTCCCCAGATTAATTTCAGTCACCAAACCACAGATACAGGAAGCTCAGAGAACACTGAGCAGGATAAATGCCAAAAGAAATAACTGCACATAGGCATGTCGTATTCAAACTGCAGAAAAGAAAAAAGAAAAAATCTTGACAGAAGCTGGAGGGAAAAAAAAAACACACCTTACTCATAGAGGAGCAAAGATAAGAATTATAGCCAACTTCTCATCAGGGACCATGTAATCAGGAGAGTAGATTGAAATATTTAAAGTGTTGAGAGAGAAAAAAACAAAACTTAGAATTCCGTATTCTGGGAATCATCCTTCAAAGGTGAAGGAGAAATAAAGATTTTTCTCAGGCAAACAAAAATGGAATTTGTTGTCAGGAGACATTCCTTGCAAGAAATGTTAAAAGAAGTTGTTCAGAGAGAAAGGGAATATGATATAGGTCAAGAAATCCAGATCTATGGTAAGAAAGGAAGAGTGTCAGAAATGGAATGAATGAAGGTAAAACTTCATATTCGTGAAGTAAGACACCCCCCCCACACACACAGGACCCCCAGGTCATTTGCCTTTAGGCTGAGCATCCCCTGTCCAGAGGGGGAGGGAGGGTGATTCCTGGTCATGGGGAGAAGGACTTCCCTCTCACAGGACAGGGGAAGGAGGGGGTCTCCAGGGAAAGGGCTGGGGAACAGAGACTGGACCCAGGCCTGGATGAGAGGTGCTTGCTTCCTTCAGGGCTAGGCACCTGGAACTCCCCTGGGTGGGGAGAGGAGAAAAGGGAGGCCCAAACCTGCCCATAAAACAGCATCCTGTCCAGCCAGAAGCTGGAAGGTTAGCCCTCAGGGTAGCAGTGTCACTCCAGACAAGAGGAGAGAAAAAAGTTAGAGAGGCCACATGAGGGAAGCCTCAGACCATAGGAAGCAGCAGTGCTGAGGCAATGAGCCAGTGGCCACCAGAGGACCCTTGAGGACTGAGGGTGGTGAAGGTTACAGACGCCCCAGAGATGGCTCTGCCTCAGAGCAAGGGACAGCTTCTCTGCAAACCAGCCGTCTACCTGAGGCTTGTCACCACCGCGTCCTTGCCTGGTCCTCTACCTTGAAGTGGCCTGGGGGGAAATACACGATTCGTGGCTTTCCTCCCTATTTTTGTGCCTTGTCAAAGACAGGGAAATCCGAGGTTTGAGCTTCAAAGTCCCATGCTCAGGGGCACTGAAATGAAGTCAGAGGGCACAGGCTGCCATTTGTGGGGCAGGTGGGAAAACCTGAACAAAAGTTCAGACCTGCCCTCTCTGCCCATACCACCCTGATGATGTACCTGCCCCAGCAGAGGCCTCAGAGACACAGTCCTGTTTGGGGTCGGGGTGCCTCCCCAGCCCAGGTACAGGATGCAGACCCGAAGTGCCTCCAAGGTGAGGGCCCCTGGGGACAACCAGAGGCCTCCTGTTGAGCTCACTATTCACCGGCCGCCCGGGCACCAGCAAATGTGATGCCTCCAGTGGGTACAGGAGCCCGGTGCTCTGACACACGGTGACCCGCAGCTTTCCGGCCCTCTCAGCACCACTGATGGTTACTGAGGGCAGATTATTATGGTTAAGAAGGTTCTTTGATACTGCAAATTGAGCATTCTCCTCCAGAGAATGAGGATTTTCTCTCTCCAAATCAGGCATCGATATCTTCAAGGTCACACTCTGCAAACCTCTATCAGCGAAATCTGCCTGGGTTAGAGTAATCAATCAAATATCAAACCAGTGCTGAAGGGAAACACTAACTAGGAGCCAGTACGCCTGTCACCCCCACAAAGAGCTGTTACTGCAAACAATATAAATTGCCTGGGAGACGTAAGGAGATAAGAAAACCTGTCCAAGAACTGCACCGACCGGGTATCGTACGTCCTGCCCACAGTGCTTTCAACATCCGGGCAGTGGTGGACTGCAGACAGCTGAATGAGGTGCCGCCCCATCCATGTGGCTGGGTCCCACACTGCCACCACGTGAAGACACCTTGGCAATGGGCCTCAACATGTAGAATGCTGGGCTGGATGCAGCAAATGCTTTTTCCAGTGTATCCTGGCCACTGAGTCACAGGATCAATTTGCCTTCATGTGGGAGGGGCAATGACAGCTCCTTCAAGTGTTTCCCAAGGGCACCTGCACAGCCCCTCCTTGTGTCATGGGATGGTAGCTTCTTCCCCCATCAGGAAAATGGGTCCATTACATTGGTGGTATAATGTTAACACGTGAGACTTGCCTTTGCTGCAGATGCCCTGCAGGCTTTGCTGGAATATCTCTAAAAGAGAAATGGGTAGTGAAGATAATTCAAGGCCTGGGCACTGCCACAAGGTTTTGGGAGTCATTTGGTTGAGTAAGATACATGTTGTCCCACAAGCTATGATTGTTGAGATGCAAGCTTATCTAACTCCTAAGAATGTGGAAGGCATGCAAGCCTTTGTAGGGATTTGGGGGCTTGGAGGACTCTTATTCCTCACTTGGCACAGCGCCCCTGTCCCTTACACCCATCTGGTAAAGAAGGGACACACGTGGGGCTGGGGAATCAGAGCTGCAAGCTGCCTGAAAAGGCAGAAATACTGGTGAGGCAGGTACAGGCTGGGCATTGTGGCAGAGGCAACAGAGGCGGGGAGTGGCCCTAGGACGCTGGTCCTAGCTCTGGGCGGAAACAGAAACAAAGTGCAGCCAGCACTGGGTGGGACTCAGAGTGGTGTGGCTGGTGATCACTCATGAACCCTGGCCATTAACCCTTGGCACTGACAGTTGGGCTCTTCTATAGAGACTGACCCCATGGCTTGGACAATGGGAAGCCAAGGGGCAGATGATCAGGAATGGACCCTGGTGGGGTCAGGATGTGTAGGGAGATGTTTGGGTCCACCAGCAAGAGGCTGAGGCAGTCCTCACTCTCTTCCATTAGACTGAGTACAAGCTCTAGCAACTGACCCCTCAGTAGATACAGCAGATTGGGTGCATAGGAAAAATGGCCACCACTGTGTCCAGGCGAGATGGCATATTGCCAAGAATTCTGGATTGCCCTTGAAATGCAGTGACTTGTTTAATTCAGTAGGAGCATGTTCTGTATTCTAAATCCACACCCTAGACAATTTCCAAGTTTGGGGTCATCCATCAGAGTTCCCAACCAGTGAGGGATTGGCAGTTTGATTATACTGTCCCCCTACCTCCAAGTGAGGGTTCTAAATATACCTTGGTTTCTGTGGACACTGCATCTAGCCTCACCCAAGCGTTCCTCTCACCATGCAAACCAAGCTGGTATCATTAGGGAATCAGAGAAGCAGAGTGCCCACATATAGATGGCCTCAGCAACTAAACAGTGATTGGGGTCACATTCCAAAGGTCATGATGTGCGAGCCTGGGAAAAAGAACATGACATTGAATAGAGGTTCCATTCCCCCTACAACCTGCAAAAAACGGGGTTGGTAGAAAGGAAAAATGAAATAGTGAAGCAGCAGATTCAATTATTTACAGGTAAAAACGCCTTGGCTGGGTAGACTCAAGTTTTTTCCCTGGCTTAATACATTTGGATGATCAACCAGTAGGGCCTATTGCACACGGGGGACCCCTGGCAGGGCACCCAGTGCCATAAAGATATAGAGGTCTCAGGAAATAGCCACTGACCCCAGGTCAATATGCTTTGCTGCTGAGAACACCAAGCCCTGTCATATCTGGGAAAGGTGTTAACTATTGGAATTTGCAATGAGACGTCCCACCAGGATGGATAAATTACTTTGCACCCCTGAGGGGGACCTACTCAATCTCCCCTGGGATCCCGTTGTCCTGGAAATGTGTGCCTGGAATGGCATACACACCACTGAAAGAGGGGAGAAGGTGGGGGTCCTGTATGGCATACCCCAGGCCCAGTCCGTCTCCTTGTGCCTGGCAGCGCCGCCTCTCCTGGTCATCATGCATGGTATGTATGACCAGGGCAAGTTCCCGAAACTGTCGATCTACTGCTCCTCAAGGCCACATGGGTACATTTTGTTTTCCACTGGTGCAGTCATTTAACCGCTTTCCTCCTTCCACTGGTCTGGAGGACATTATAACACAAACAGAAGCCCTTACTAAATTCCCAGCAAGCTTTGCATGATATACCCAATAAAGCCTGTCCTTACTGAGCACTGAAATGTCTCTAATGAGAAAAGCATTCCTCCAAAACTGAATGACCTTGGACAGCATTACCGCCTCAAAAGGAGGCACCTGTACCATTTTCCAAACAGAACGTCGTGTGTTCATGCCTGATGAGTCTGCTAATGTCTCACCTATATTGAATCACATGAAGACACTGAGTGATTCAGCCCCGAGTGATCCACTCCCATAGCCTAGGGGACCTAATGAATCAGTGGTTTAGATCAGGGGGCTCTTGGTGGAAAAAGTTGTCCCTGACAACTTTTTGGAAATCTTCTCTTCATCTGTGTTTTCTCTTGCATGTACCTGTGTTTTTGCTTTGGCATCTGCCTCCAGTGCACCAGAACGGTTGCTAAAGGAACCCCCTCCGTGCTAGTGAACCCAGTCATTGACTGGTCAGGGCACATTGCTCAAGAGGGGGGCATGTCAGCTCAGCCTTGGAAATGTTCAGCCCTTTCTAACAATACACTTCCCTCATCTGAGGCCATTTGTGTGTCTCTCTTTGCAACCTGGAAGAACCTATAAACAAATGAAAATCCTAAATTAAAAAAAATATCATCCCCATTTTACGGTTGAGCAAACAGGGGCTGAGAAAGTTCAGGTAATTTGTCTAAGGTCACATGGCTAATAAACTGCAAAGACAGAACTTGAACCCCCAGATTCTATTTTTCCACTGTACTCATTAATATCTCCCATGGAAAGGCCCAACCAGAGTCTCCTGGAGTGAGGTGGATGCTATGGTCAGCATCCCGCATTTCAGTCGGTGCCCTCCGAAGAGCACAGAATGGCCACAGCATCGGACTTGGCAGAGCATCCAGCAGCAGTGACCTTAACAAGCTGCCAAAAAGGTGGTCGCTCCCTCTCTGGCTTTGGGACCCAGAACTGGACTCAGTTCTACATGTCTGCATGCATTTATCTAATAAGCATTTATTAAATACCTTCTGTGTTTCCCAGCCTTTCAGTGTTAATGGTTCATGTAAGTCTTTCATTTGAGGTATTATCCTTCCTACTCTGAACCACTACCACAGGGCCTCCTCCCCTGGCAACCAATATGATTCATACTATAGAGAAATTCATACAGGAAAGGGGTGTATGCCTCATGTTGTTCATGTCGAGTCTGAGAAGGGCATACTTCTCACATTAACACAGAGTAACAGAGGTTCAGAAAGGGCAAAAGCAATTCAGATATTTTTGATCCCTGAACCTTGGCATACTGTAGGTGCTCAATAAATACTTGTTGACATGGTGAAAGAATTTAGGAAATGTGTGTCATCAGGATCGGTTGTAAAGGCATCGTTTCATTCATTTATTATTTTATTTTTTTCATTCAAGAAATAACTCTTAAGCCCTAGCTTTGTGCAACTGATAACACAAAGGTGAACGAGCCACAGTCCTTAGCCCTGAGAAGGTCAAGGAACAATCGACATTCTTCCTGGACATACGTTCTAAACACATAACTGATCCTGCGGAAGAGAGACCAGTCTAACATTGTCTAATGCTGGACTCTGTTTAATTCCTGGGTGGTTTTTCCCTTAAGAGAAGCACCATGTTTAAGGATGGGAGTTCGGCTGTCCCCACTCTTCCAGTTACTATCTAGGGACCTTGAGTAAGTTACTCAGCCTTCATAGGCCTCAGTCTTTTCCTCCATTAAGTGGAGCTAATAACAACACTCACTTGATGGTGCTACTGGGGGACTTTGAGAAGGAAATGAGATGATCCCTGTTAATCACTTCACTCAGTTTCTGGCACACAGTAAGAATACACTTCATATACATTTATGGACTCAACCTTTAGTGGAGAGAGACTGCATTTGTAGGCTGTTTGTTAAATACCTAAAGGAAAAGGCCAGCCATATGGGAATGGGCCTATAATAACTCTTCACGTCCCAAAGGTGTTTCTTGTAGGGCCAGAACCAGGTAGCTCCTACTCCATGATAAAGTGGCTTATGGAAGTCTGCTGGAAGTTACCTTCCCCTGAAGATTCATAATGTATGTTAAGGAGATCATGACAGAAGGGCTGTCGTGAAGAAATCTGTTTAAGTTTGTTTAGCTCAGTGTTTCCAACCTTATTAGACAACTTACATACTCTGGAAAAAACAAAATTTAGACTTGGATGGAAACTCTGGGCAGAGAGTTGGTTGGGCCCAGAATCCCTGCCTCTCCTCTGGGACTTTTCCTTCTCCTTGGGGTTCTCTCACTTGCCTTTCTGCTGACTTCCAGAGCTGTTCTGATGCCCCATTAAAATGCTTTGGTCCCTCTTAGAAGAGCTGATACTGGCTGAAATATTACGGACTTCACTTAACACCTCTAGAAAAATACAAAGAAACATCAAGAAACGCACCAACAGCCTGATTTCTGGGGAACAAGTCCCTGATCCCATCTTGGCAGATGCTCTCGGAAACCATCTCTGGAGCCTCTGGCTGAGCTGCCTTCTTTTGATCCCCAAAGAGCTCCATACACCCATATGCACATCGACTGCCAAGCGGAAATCAGCTATTCTCTTGGTCAAATTCAAGCCTAACACTAATTCCCAGCAGCTCTGACTCTGGTCCTCCGAAGGACCCTTTCCTTTGGGATCTCCCACACTGGTCTTGGGGGCCACCACCGCCTCTTTAAAATGAGGCATCAAGCGTGGGCCCATGAAACTCCCTTTAATTGGCAAACAGACACGGGGCTGGACCAATGAAGTAAGTCCAGGCAATATGCACAGGGAGGACACACAGAGATAAGGCACCCAGACGATGTGACTCATGGGGTCAGTCTCTCTGGGTTTCAGCTTACCAACGGAACATCAGATATGACGGATTTATCCAATCCATGACTATTACATGTTTCCCCCACTATCCAGAAGTACAGTGTCCTTTGAAACCTTCGGTAAGCCCAAATGGTGTAAAGCACACAGTTACCATTAATATAAGTGGAAAAAAATTTATATGTTCCCAGACCCAAAAAATAACCTCTCTTAGATTTTTCTGATATCTTAGGACACATCTTGCTAATAGATGCACAAAATAAATTGAGATAAAGCACAGATGCTCACAGACAGTGCAAAGCTGTGGTGGCTTCATGGTGGATACTGAGTGCAGTTTTGGGGAAGGAGCGTGGCAGGGCCACTCTTGCTGCTTGAGTGGGAATGCTGCCTCTCTAAAAATTCTTTGCAAATAAAATGCTGAATGTTATTTTCACATTTCTCATAAAAGTGAAATCCTCTTTAAACTCCTTTTGGTTAGTGAAAACAGGTGCTAATGGAGGTCTTTCACAACAATGAAGGGGCATAATTAAAAAAGTGGGGTGATATCTGCATTCCAAAAGAAGCCCATAGCTGGGATCTCTTCAGATAAGTCAATAGGTTATTTTTTAACACAACAAGCTCTACATATTCCCACCCCCCAGACCCCCCATCATCTTTACAGACACAGTCAGGAAAAAATTATAAAGCATGGCTCTGACCTTGGGCAATTTCAATTTCCATCCTATTCCCTTTCCTCCAACATTACTCTTGGAATCACAAGATCTCAGCATAGATGGATGAAATTGCCTGATTCCCCAGTGAGTCTGTTCTTTCTGCCTGCACACAGAGAAAACATTCATGTTGCACAGAGATAGTTGGTGTTTTTGTCTGTTGAAGGTCTAGGGGTTATTTCCCAGCATTTTGGCGTAGCAGCAGGAAAGCAGAGCTGAGCAGCACCTATGGGAAAACCAAACGCCCTTCTCTTACTAAAACAGAGTCAAAAGCCTCAGTTATAAATGGTCACTCACCCAAAATACAGAAGCTATGGAAACCTTAAAATGTCAGACCTCAGAGGCCAGAATTTCTTGTGGGATTGTAAATTTGGTGGCTATGGAGGGAAAGCTGGAGAAAAGTGGCTCCAGAGATATAGGGGAAGACAGCAGATTAATACTTCACATGTTAATTGCTTACAAAAACTTTCCTACCCCTTTAGCAACTGGAAGCTACGGGGGAAGGAGGAGGCTTGGAGCTTATGGCTCTCTTCCCGGGGGTTGCCGTGGCCCCGGGAGCCCTCAGGCCTGCACTCGAGAGCCCTTTTTCCCTTTGAACACCGTGCTGGGCTGGAAATGTTGAAGAGCTATAAACAGTGATTAAAGCCCTTTCCCATCAATAAACCTCTGCCAAATCGTCATAGCAACACCTACCAAGAAAGATATCAGGCTTTGGGTGATGGTGATGGTGGTTGGGTAGAGAAAGGAGGATTTTTTTTCAAAATTTAGGAGACAAAAATATATTAAAGCAGGCAGTTTTCCTGTGTGGAAGTGTCACCCCATTTTCTCTGATGGTGCTACTTCTTAAAAACCTCACTGGAGATAAGATTTGAGCAATGATTCAGTTCATTCAAGTTCTACCATGTGCCAGATTCTGTGCCAGGCATTGGAGGTGCAAAGATATGTAAACTCTCCCCCTGGGAACACAGGAACCCGTAGATATGTCAGAAATGAACAGAAAACATCAACATCGTGCAGGAAGGGGTAGGATGGGAGCACACGCAGGCAGCAGCTGGCGCCTCCGTAGTCTCCTGCAAGACGACTTCTCACTGTGCTCATCAGGAAACAGCAAAGACTAGGGAGACTTCCCAGGGGGCAAATTCTAGCTTGATGAGTCTTATATAAACGTGACAGCCACAAAATGTTGAAGAGGGTAGTTCTGGTTTTCTCTCTGTTGTATTCCTTTCTTCTTATTTCGGTAAAAACAACAACCCAGATTCCCTCTAAAATTTCTCCCTCCTGTTTCATTACCCTTGATGGGGAGTTAAGCACCCACTTTTCCCCAAGACCACTCCATGCCTGGGCAAGGATTTGGCATGAGACTCAAGCTACCCAAATGAGATTCTCCAACACAGAACAAGATCCTGTGGGCACACCAACAAGGATGAAGGCTGGAGCCGATTTCTTTCTGATGGCAATAACATGAAGGGCCATCCATTAATTCCTTCTACCTGTGTCCAGAGAACTGCTCAGTTCTATTCCTTCTTAAGTCCTGGTTTGGTCAGACTTTAAAGTTCTTTGGGACACCTTTGTAACTTCTCATTAATATCCTGATATCGCAAATAGCCAGAGTTGAGTTTCTGTTGCTAGAAGCTGAAGGACTCTGACTGATACAAGAGTTCACGCCATGCCCACGCACATACGCCTTCATCTAACAGCCTCCTGAGAGACAGATATTGTGTTGCCTTCCTGCAGGTGAAGAAACCTGTTTGATGCTGAGAGTCTTGCATACCGGAGGACACACAGCAAGTCCATGCTGGAGCCGCATTCAAATCAGAATCAGACTCCAAAGTCCGGGCTCTCTCCTATTCATCCCTCCGAGTCACCACTCCAACACCTTGCCATTTAAGGATAAGCTGCTCCTTCTAGATCTCATGTCAAAATATTTTCATACACAATAACACGTGTAATCCTTACAACCACCTGGGTGGTAGATATTTTCATGACACTGGGAAGCCCCAATTTTTTCCCTGCTTAAAACCTTTCTGTGACTCAACACAGCCTGCAAAGCAAGTCCAAAAGCCGCAGGCTGGTGCTCCAGGTAAACCGAGATCCGGGACCCGGGCCTCAGGCCTGCACTCCCTTTCCGGAATTCTGAGCAGCTGTATAGCACTATTTGCAGTTCCCCAAAGCTGCCGGGCCTTTCTGCACCTCTGAGCCCCCCTCCACACGAATGTCATCTTGCTACCCTCACCCCGGTCACGACTAGTGAACATTTACTTCTCCTTCATGTGGAATGGACACCCCACCCCCATCTCATGCTTGGTGAGTCCCTGCTTACCTTCCCAGAGTCCAAAGCAAGTTCATCTTCCTCTGAGAAATCTCTCCTGCGCCTCCTGCTTCCAAGTAGAGCCAACAGCGCCTGCGGCACCCCGGGCAGGACCCTGGGGTAGCCCTACATTATCTGACATTGTAGTGGACCCCGAGGGCGATCCTTGATATCTTCCCGTTCCTCATTCTAATCCAGCTCTGCAGTCCCATCCTTCTCGACATGACTGGTCACAAGTGGCCATAGGCTTATTAAATTCCATTTCTGATGCATTGGTGCCCTTCTCAGCCCTACCTGAGCAGCGCTGGGAACTGGGCCATTTCTCTCGCACGCGGCCAGCTTCTGTGCGCGTATCTGGACTGCTGCTAGCTCCCCTGGAACGACTCTCCTGATGGAGGGGCATCTGACACTCTTTCTGACTCCTTTCTGCGAATCCAGCTGAAGCCAGCAGAAGCTGATCCTTGCTCCTGGGTGTCTGAGGGAAGACGGGGGGTCTTATTGTCCTTCGGTTTCCCCCAAGCTCCAAGGGCTTCCCCGTTACGCACCCTGTAGACACACCTTCATTCTTTTCCCATCTCTACTTCAACACTTTAGCCTCCAGCTTCAGGACTTCCCCATCCGACATCCTTATATTTCACAGGTAAAACTCGTTAGCTGATGAGCGCGAAGCAGTCATTAGGCCACAGCTGCCCATGAGCTATATCAGGCCCCCGCCGCCCCCCACCCCAGGGCTGTCCACGTGTTCATGGAACACTCCCGGAGGCATCGCCCGTCTTGGGCTTCAGCGCCTTACCAGGCACTGCGCTGCACAGTTTTACATATTTTACCTCACAGGAAATTCTGTGATTATTACTTATTCCCATTTTTAGACGGAGCTGCTGAAGCTCAGAGAGGTGAAGTGACTTGCCCAAGGTCACACAGGTTATAGTGGGAACAGAGTCAAGGCCATTCTGTGTGGGTCCAGGACCCCACAGGGTGTTGGGGAGTACTGTCCTCAGCCTACCTCAGACACTGCTGAGATGTTTCCCTGCCTTCCCAAAAGCCAGTTCTGTTTGTGCAGCTTCTCCAGCCAAAGGGCCACAGCATCAACCCCCACTTACAGCAACGCTGTATAGCATTTTAGCATTTTCTGTTATGGTATGTGTGAGAAAGCAAAAGCTCACAGTTTTATGGGGAGCATTGTAGAAGGTTCTAAGCACCAAGAAGGATAAGTAAAGAAGATTCTGACCCCTGAGCTCTATGAACAAGAAGGTTTGAAAAGATCAAAGAGGCATCTCTGCAATCAGTCTCTAGCACCTTCAAGTGGGCCTGTGGTGCAAGGGGGGCCAAGGTCCACCAGGGGGCAGCAAAGAACAGCCAGAAGCCTGGGCGGTTGTACCCTCTGCGCAAGTTCTAACACTGGGGGCAGGGTTTGAAATGGCAGGGCCACATCCAAACCCAAGGCAGGTTTGAGCTTGGCCAAAGGGGCAGTGGGTGGGGCAGTCTCATAGTAACAGCTTACACGACTGTTGCTAAACTTATTCTGTGCTGTATATGGTACCAAGCACATGGTAAGCACTATCACCTTTAACTCTCAACACTTAACCTAGGAAATACTAAACCCTACATTTTGGAGGCATGTAATGGGCCTCCGAGGGGTTTATGATTTGCCTGAGGTCACACAGATTGAAGATATGAAGTGTAGGCAGTTTGGACTCTAGTCTCAGGGAGACAACACTGCCAGGGAAGAAAGGAAGTCACTCGGAAATGTGAAGGCAAGTAGAGCCTGGCCAGGGCTGGCTCTGGGGTGGAACCTGAGTGCTAGGCCAGTCCAAAGACAGTGACCAGGAGCCTAATCAAAGAGAACTTCTGGGGGCACTACGATGCAGTGGGCTTTTCAGGCTGAGGTTCTGAGAGCCCTTATTTGAAGAAGCCACCCAGCTCATCCTGGGCACATTACCCTGACAGGACAGGCTACCTTAGACACGGCAAGCCACTCAACAACCCAGAGATGCCCTTTGCAGGATCTGGTCAGGACTCCCTTCCTGAGCTCCAAAAAACAGATGAGCGGGAGGGTCTCCAGACAGGCCCTGGCGCCCCCAGTGTGCTGGGTCTGGTCCTGGAGCCCCTCGGGGCAGGAGGATGATGTCAGTTGTCTTGCAGCCTCCACCCTGGAACGATGCCAGGCACACTCAAGGCACCTGAATCAGCTTATATCACCAGGGGACTCGAGTGAGGCCCCCTCCTCTCCGGTCTTGCCACAAATCATTCAGGGGCCCAGGTTAGTTGCGTAGTCCAGTGTAGCACAAACCTTTCACTTCTCAGCTCAGAAATGCATCCTTCTTTCTAGACTACTACCCACCATTAGACCTTTCAGGGAATTACCTCTGAGAGTTAGCCTGAGGTTCAGGTTGAAGCTGCTCTCCCTAAATCCAAGGATTTATATACTTAATGGTTTTTGTACAAAATCTTCTGAATCAGACTCACTTCTGGGAATCCAGACTAAGTCGTGTTCTATTACTCTGCCTCAGGGCCTTTGCACTGGTTCTTCTGTCTGAAATGCTATTCATTGTTGTAAGGCTGACTCCTTCTTGCCATTTAAATCTCAGTTTACATTTTCCCTCCTCTTCAGAAAAGCTTTCCCTGTCTCACCTAATAAGGATCAAGCCCCAATTTGTCTCTCCCTTGCCATTTTCAATGTTGATTTTCCAGTATCCAGTAATATGATAATGGTCTTCCACAGGACAGTCCCAAATAGAAACTGGACAGGCACAGGATCTGGAAGGAATGGGGCCCTTGGATATTACAGGGAAAGGGACCTTAGTAGTCATTTCATCTAAATCCTTAATTTCACATTCTTTAATTCTGGTGCCTGGTGGATATTGTTTGTCCACAGTGGTTACAGAGAGCTTGTGAGCAAAGGTAATTGTTCTGTCCCACTGAAATGTTTCCGGGCTACACACATTTGACTCTCAGGATAGATAGATTATGATGTCAGGTAGACTCAGCCCTGGTTTCAGTTAGATTCTAGGAAGGTCCTATCTACTTTCAAAGAGAAAATTTTCTGTCCTTAGCAAAAAACTCACTCTCCCCAGAAGACAGTTATCTGTGAGGGCATAATGAGGAAATCAGGGAGCTCAGCTTAGGAAGTTGTAGGAATCTTGTATTTCCTCTTGAATAGAAGGTTATGGGACTAGAAGATCTCCATGTCTGAGCCTAAAGGCTCTTCAATGTTTGAGGCAGGGATGAGGGAGGGTGTAGGGTGCTCAGTTATATTAGAATTTCAGATATAAACAACAATTTTTTAGTAACAGTATGTCCCGTGTAATAAGAGGGACATACTTATACTAAAAATATTGCATAAGACAGAGCTATACTAAGAAAATATTCTGTTCGTATGAAATTTAAATATAACTGGGCATCCTATATTTTGTCTAGCAATCCTACAGAGGAGTGGCAGTGTTTTAAATAAATGGCCTTCCCAGGAGGAATCCAGGGTTGGGGAAAGCAGAGGCTGCAGTGAGCCCTGTCTTTTCGAGGCGAGGAATGAAGTTGGTTTCTTTGATGCTAATTAAGCAATCACAGACAACCCTGTCAGAAATTCAAACTCGTGACTAACATGGGACTCGGGATCAGGGAATTAAAGGATTAAGAGGCAGAGAAGCAATGTTCACACACAGGACCAGCCAGCAGACGAAGGACGTTCCATCCAGAAAGGTAAGAGGGCCTCTTCCTGACCCAGAGTGTTGTCCTGCCCTCCTAGGACAGGTCCTGGGGACGCGGTGGCTCCTCCACCCTCCTCCACTGCCTCCTGATCGGCTGTCAGAACTTCTCCGCAACATCGTGATTCTCCAGCTTCTGAGGGGTCACAAAGTCTCCCCTAGATCCTCTCTCTAGACGGCCAAGAAGCAAAGCAGGGAAACAGAAAAAGCAATTATTCTGGCTGCAGCCTGCTTGTGAGCAGCAGTGTTCTCCTGCTACTTGAAGGACGGCTGCTCTTGGTTCAGGGGAGATGAGATGCATTTGCTGTCCCTACACAGTTTGCCAAGGCTCCAAGCTGCCGGTATGGATACACAAAAACAGTTTAACAGAGAACTGAATTTTGTGTCTGTAATTCTGAACACAGGGTTGGCCGCCCCAATTCACTTGAGAGGATCAGTGAGTTCAACTGTAGTTTCTTTTTTACAACTGGGAAGGGCAAATTACACGTGAAATGCCCCAGTGGAAAGAGTTCATGCAGTAAATTCACCCCTCCGCTCTCCCACGTCTCTCCTGCTGTTTTAAACAAGCTCATTAATATAACTCTATGGGGATCAGACCTGTGTATGAGAACAACAAGAGGGAAGAAAAATACACAATAGCAAGGAGACAAGAAAAGGCACTGTTGGTTTTTAACAAGCACATTTTAACCATGACAACTGCAGTTCATGAGCTGAAATCCATTTGGGGAGGGAAAACAAACTGTTAGACCAAGTCGGGTTGTGGGCTTCCTCTGCTTACCCTGGGCGTGTAAACATGGACAAGCCCAGGCACCTGTATGGGGCGGTTTCCTGTGTTGGCAAGTGGGTTTGGAAGATACTGTGTCCAGCCACACGCACTCGGGTCATCAGAACCTTCTAATAATCCAAGGATAGATATCAAATAATACCACTGAGGAGAAATGCCTCCTCTCCTTTTTAAATCAGTCTTGTACCAGGGAAAATAAGGAATGAATAGAAATGCTTTCTGTTTATTTTCCTACAAGTTTACAGTATAGAGTCAAATTGAAGGCAAATGAAGAGCATTTTTCCCCAAATAATAACTCAATTTGAAAGTTTTTTGCTTTTGTCTGTAGTTTCTTCTCTGAACGTAATTTTCAGTTGGTGGATAGAAACCTGAGCAATCTCTACTTGATATCAGTGAAAGAAGCAAGCACAAATCCTCTCTCAGAGAGAAACCAGAGGGTCCCGGCAGTTGTCAATCACTCTGAAAAACTGTGTTTGTGGGTCTTTATGGGATGAGGAGTGAGGATGCTCGGAGTGGATTAAATGATGCTTGCGCGTCCTTGCTGTTAGGTGTCCTGCAGCCTGACCCCACGAGATGCCAAGAGAACACGCTCACTTCATCTATGGTTACCCCAGGAAGGGGCATGGCCACTCCTACATCACAGCTGAAGGGTAAGTTTCAAACCAGACTCAGGGGGGTTCCTGTTTGCTGTTCGCTGACACAGTCCACTGCCTGCCACCAGCACACACTGGCCGTAAGTCTCTCTAGTGTTCATTTCTCCAGAGAGTAAAATCCCTGGAAGCAAGGGGAGGACACGCTATGGTCCTACAAGGGGCTCATTCAAGCTGCAGGTGAAGTTGGTGGTCATAACCTTTGCATCATAACTTTATCCAAAGGAAAGGTTTTTGGTATTTTGCATTAAATAATAATAAGCATTTATATGATTAAGCATTTCTAAGTGCTAAGCATTGTATAACTGGCCCAAGATGCTATTCTTGTTTTTGAAAAATTCTTACAGTCTAGTGGGAGAGTTAGGCTTCAAAATAATTTTAGCAAATGCTATAATGGGGGCACAGGCTGTTGGGACACACCATGTGTGTTCTACAGTGGGCAAGGGTCTGATGCGATGTCAGGCTCCACCCTCTGAGTGAGACTCTAACAAGACAAACAAGGAACCAGGTTTTTATATGAACCATCTCGAGTAGTCTGTTCAGAACTTCCTGCAAACCTGCTCTCCCCCGGGAAAGAAATGTTGAAAAATCTTTACTAGAGTGAACTAGCAGGGTCAAGCAAGATGTAGATAGAACCCATCAAAGGCACCAAAGAAAAATTCAGTCTGGGAGAATTTCCTCAGCAGACCTAGTGGGGTGCTCTAATACCCCTGTGCGGTCAGCTGGGGGTGGGAGTAGGGAGATCTTCTGCAAAATGTCCCAAGGACAAAAATACACTCTTTGGGGGTACACTGCACATGGTATTAGGAAGGACATTGTTTCAGCAGCTGTGTGATGACTCAACAGACTTATCTCTGAAAACTCAGTAGAAAAACTTTCTCTCAGTTAAGAGGGCCTATGTCATCCATGGGGCTTGTGAAAATGCAGTTTCTCAAGAGGCTGATTTGGTAGGTCTGGGAGCGGGAGGCCCAGGATCCTCCCTCTAACACACAGCTCAGGTGACTGCTCTGGGTGACACTCTGAGGGCCCTGCCCAGCTGGGTGGTGGGTTCTTTTGGCATGTCTGGCGTATCCTGGCATTTTCAGCTCTCAGTCAGTCACCTGGTGTGTGAGTGCCATGTGACTGCATGTAAAGAACCAGAACAGAGCTCTGTTTGTGTCAAGAATATCCAAGGGGATGATCACAGACCTGGTGGGTAAAACCAGAGCACAGGAAAGCTGGGGAGTGAGTCAGCGCCTTCAGTCACGAGAGCCTGCTGGAGGCTCCTTTCATTTCAGAAAAGGGTGGAAAGGGTGGTCCTGCGGGAGGCACACCGGCTTGGTACCCGAGCCAGGTCGCCATGAGTGCTGGCCCTGCCATTTTACACATGTGCCATCTTGGGCATTTCAGCGGCTTGACGTCTCGGGGATGCCAATTGTAAAATGAACACCATACTTACTTCAGAAGATTGCTTTGAGGATGGAATTCAAGCCTGTATGTGGGGTGCTTGGCAGAAACAGGTGCTCATGAATAGCAGAATTGCCACTAAGGTGTGGTGATGCTGATGAATCTCAGTAGGTCTCAGCTTCATGATCTATAAAATGAGTGGATTAGCCTGTATAATTAGGTCAGAGTTTTTACCCAGAACTGTTACCCCATGGTTCTTGCTGTTCCATCTGGAGATGGACAGGATAGACTTGATGCCCAGATGCCCTGAGATGGACATAATCAAGTAGGTGGTGTTGGGCAAAGGTCTCTCCAGGAGAAGCCTCAGCTAGACCTTCCTCTGCCTGCAGCTGCTCAGTCTCTTATGAACCACCCAGCTCTGCAGAGCCTTCCTTTAGGAAGTCACAAATAACAAATTCAGCCCTCTCCATGATCATGCTCTGATGTGGAAATCAGGCAGATGTTAGCTCTTGGCAATGTAATGCAGGGAAAGCAAAGCCTCAGGCCGCTTCCAGGGTAACTAATGCTTCCTATGGACCACTGGATACAAGGCGCAAAAGGCTGCCTGAGATGCCCAGACTGCATCCTGCTGCTGAGAAGCACAAGCTTCTCAGTGATGCCACAGCTTTGCTCTGGGTTCAGCGCAGACACTTCTTCCAAGGGCTTAGCTCCCATGCTATTTCTTTTAGTAATTCATGCCTGGCCAGCTGGGAGGTGCTTGCTATCTATCTACAGAGTCTGACTTCGAGTGTCAGCTGGCCTCTCTAACTTGTCAGCCAGGCAGGCTGGAGATGTCAGGCCTCTCATCTAAGCAATCCTAGGGCTCTACCCCCAGCTCCATTGTGAGATGTCTCTTCCAGGTCACTAAGGTGAGACCAGAGTAAGCAGCAAGCACTGACCCATCTGGTCTGGTCCTTGGTGGCCATGCATTCGATTCCTGGAGCAAGCAGAGCTTGCCTAGCTGAGCATAAACATGGGACACGTCCTGCCAGCTAGGCTGGGTTCCGGTGTCCCTGTGTGATATAGTCTAATACATCTCACAAGCCTTACTTCCATCCCTTCCGTCAAAACATGCCAGCTCTAAGCCCTCGGTCGCTGGTTTCCACGCTCTCTCGTCATTACCTCCTCTGCTTCCCCAACCAGTTTTGCTCTGTTGAAAGTTACTGATGCTCTCAATCTCACTAGAGTGTAATGACTCACAAGAGGTTAAAGTAGCAGAGAATTAGGCTGTTAGGCCAAAGGAATGAATCTTCAAAGATGGTGTTTCAGGTCTTCAGTTCCAATCGCAAATGTACACACATACAAACTGATAATGTTGGGGCTAACATTATGCCACAAATCCACATACTTATAAGTAGTTATTTTAAAGAAGACATTAAACGGCTCATTCATTTTGCATAGAGACTGGTATTATGGGGGAGAGGACATGAATGTGTAATCACCCATAATTAATTTGCTCATTTTTATTAATTGGTTTGGTATCTGTCCAACGGTCCATTTATCCATCTATCCATCCATCCACTGATCTTCAAGAAATATTTCTTGAAACACGTAAGTGCCTAACTCTTTTTCGGCAATGAGGACACAAATTAAAAAACAAACAAACCCCAAACTGAAAAACTCCCTTGGAACCTCTTTTCTAGAAGAGACAGGTAAGCACAGTGATAGCACCCCAGGGCTGTCTGGGAGAAGCCAGGATAGGCTCTCATCATACTGGCAGGGGAGCTGCTGCATCTAGGAACATGAGAACATTCACCAGGGCAGGTATGGAGGGAAGAGAAGGGAAGGAGTGAGCAAGGGCTTTGTGGGCAGAGAGCACACACACACACCTGAGACAGACTCAGGTTCAAATCCCAGCTCTGCCTTCTGCTACCTGTGTATGACTATCAGTAAGGCACTCAACCTCTGCATTTATTTCCTCATCTGTGAAAAGGGGATGGTAAGTGGTACCTACTTTACAGGGTTGTGGTGAGGATTAAATAAGCTGATGCAAGCTGAATGTTTAGCCTGGCACCTGGCTTATAGTAGATGTTAAGTCAACATTAATCTCCATTTCCTTTTTGCGGACTGATAGTTGGGGAAAATGTCTTAAACATTTGATGAAAAGAAAATTCTATCACAATAAATACATTGTCAAAACAAGGGTCAATTACTACTGCACCTCCCACGCATGGAACTCGGGTGCTCAGGCGCATGCCAGTTAGCACTGTTCTGGTGGACACATACGTGAGAGGGTTCTAGAGAAGGTCCTGCCCCTGGATGCAGGTACTGGAGGCCTGGTAGGGGCCAGGGTGGTGTTGGGTGGGAGACTACTTGGGGACTGGGAGGTGCTGCTCTGGGCTGGTGAAGCCCCTATAGAGCAGATTAATGGATGTTTCATCACAACCTGAAACATGGTGGGGGTTTTTTTTGCACCAAGATGGACTTGTCTCTCTCTCGGGCCAGGGCTGCAGGGATTGGCATCCTGACAGTGGTCCTGGCAATTTTATTGCTCATCGGCTGCTGGTATTGTAGAAGACGAAGTGGATACAGAAGCTTAAAGGTTGGCAAATTTCCCACCGTTAGTATCCCTCCAGATCCAGGATCCTTTGCCTCTAAACTATAAAAGCTACAGGCTTCAGAAACCTCACGTCAAAGCCAGGCAGCACGTTAGGACTTACGCATCCAAAGGCATGCTCCATAGTGAGCAATGGGATGGAAGGAAAGCTGCAGTTCTCTTTCTCCTTTCCTGTTATTACAGGTCTGAAAAATTTTGAGTTTGATACATAATGGAAAAAATTTTTTCATAACAAAAGATGTTGGGAAGTCCCATTCCTTATTCAGGAAGAGCTTCATTTAGAGGAAAATGTTCTGTGACAGAGGGAGGGCTGGTGTGGTTGGTGGGTGGGAGGCCAGCAGTCTGAGGAGAAGGGGAAGGTGTGGGCTGAAGCTTTGAATTCTCCTCTTTGCCAGGCAGCTTGGGCAGTCCCGTTTTGCCCTAATGTCCCAAATGTCCCTAATGTCCCAAACTCCCTTAATATGCACATTTTGCCAGAATGTCTCAAATACAAACCATGAAAAAAAAACAGGGTGAGTCTGGGGGCTTAAACACCCACCGAGCAGCAGCCCTCCAGTGTGCGGACATTTAGTGGGGAGGAGGAGAAGCTGCTGAGTCTGAATGAGATTCCAAACCAAGTGCCAGAGGAAAGCCTTGGGTTAGGAGGTTAGGGTTGGCCTCCTGCTCACATGACACCTCTCTGTGACTGTCTACAGTGTGTTAGCTGGAGAGGCACTATGCTCTCTGCCACAAAAGTCTGTACTTCTAGCACAGGGTCATGACATTGCCTTGTCACTGGTTGTTTACTTTCTGCCTTTCCACCCCTTTTCTTTCCCCCATTTCTGACTGGGACAGAGAATGTGTCTTGCTCATCTTTGTGCCTCCAGTGCCTAGCACAGTACCTGGCACACAGCAGTCACCCAATTGTGTGGCATCAGGATTTGGTCTCCTGGTCTGCCCCTGATTTGTTTGGTTACCTGACATTTGAACTTCTCTGAGCCTCATCTCTTTATTCTATACCTAGACACCTGATATAATATGATGCATATAAGTTTTAATATATATATTTTCTTCTTTTTAAAAATTTCATTCAATGTTTATATATAAAAAAGGTTTTAATCTTTCAAGAAGTAAAAGGTCTACAAACTCAGTAAGTTGCTACTCATTTCCTAACTGCCTACAGTTACAAGCTTGATGCTACTGGAAAAAAACTACAATGATTTTTTTTTCTCCTTTCTGCTTCAACGCTCTCATCTAAAACTTACTCAATTGAACAATAAGAGTCTCAACATCGTGGACTCAGACACTTGAACATTTTGCTTGGTGAAGTTCACATTCAACCTACCATGCCTCCATTCCTAGGTCTAGATCAGTAATTTGCAGAGATTTGCAGAGTTTCTGGAATTTTTATAAGATAGAGCTGTGTTTAAATTTCCTGGCTCTCCTAGTATCTAGAAATTCTGTCATTTGTTTTTTAAATTAATATTAAAATCTGGTATTGACTTTCATATCTCCCAAAAACCAGTATGGGGATCAGCAGTCTAAGAAATTTAGGCAAAATTATGTAAAATAGTGCATTAAGCACTGAATTTAATTACACAGCTACCTCCCTGCCTCTTAGGTGATTCTATTTTCATTTTAAAGCATTTTTTGAAAGGAAAGACTGCTTTTTGCAGCAATGTGCTTTTGCAGAAAAACTATTTGTAAGGGACTGGAAGTTGGTTTTTGTATTTAACAATTTTACTTTCACTTGGAGTTTAGACATAAATACTTTTGATTCTTAAAAGAATTTCAAGGGTTTGGCTGACAGCTAAATTTATACACTCATGTCTCATAACGTTGTGTTTTCCAATGCATGGTCACAGGCCCTTGCACTTGATCACCTGGGCTTATTGCTAAAATGCAGATTCAGGGACCGTCTCTGGTGGTGGGACCCAGGAACCCGTGTTTTAACATGCATGCTGAGGTGTGAATGCAGAGAACTGGCAGTGAACTAAGAAAATTTTATCTTAATTATTATTGGGAATGGATCATGTTCCTATCCTATGGCAGGTGAGAGATTAATTTAAAAAAAAGAACAAGGATAAAAGTGATAATTGAGGTAAAAGGAGAGGTTGTGTTATATACCTGACCCGAGCAGTCTCGCTGGGAGCTGGGGAGGGTAGAACCTTCCTGTGCCCTCACGTCATGATTAGGGTCCTTGTGCAATAGGGGGAAAGAGGTAGGGTCAAGAATAATTTCAGAACAGAGTTTAGGAAAATTACTTATTTTCAGTCTGCAGACAGTGTAGGTAGCAGACCAATACATGTCTGGTCTCTTCAAGCTCAAGCTGATGTTCCAAACACTTCTTCCTCCTGGGAAACCTGCCTGGCACCCTTCTCTTCCAACCTAATAGACCCCAGCGATCAGCCACGGTCTGCAGACAAGCCTGAAAAGCAGTTGAGCACGTGCACAGCCTTGCTGCTCCGGCTCCCCCCAGCCATTACCACAGAGAGCATGTTGCTAATGCCCTACTAACTGGATTTGGCTCAGCTATGTTGGGGCCTGTATTTCTTAAAAAATTGAGTTAGGTGCCAACACTTAGAAGTAATTTTACATAAAAATATTGACTGGTAGTTTCTTAAAAAAATAAATCATAAGAGCTGGCAAAAACTGGCAGCTATGCAGTGGTTTTCCCTTTAGATGGGATAAACATGCCCCCATCCCTATGGCCCCACCTACCTGAGCCTTTCTATGGCTCCACTTGACTCCCTTGTATTAGGCCTGTCCCTCTGAGCGCAGCAGTGGCCCAGGTGCAGCAAGGAGGAGGAGCATTGTCAGGGCAGTGTGGTCCTTGTGGGGCCCTGGACCACCTGGGAACTTGTTAGAAGTGCAGATGTGTGGGCCTCACTTAGACCTACTGTCAGAAATCCTGGGTGTGGACCCAGCAGTCTGCGTTTTAATAAGTCCTCCAGGTGACGCTGATGCATGCCTATGTTTGACAACCATTGCTATGGATAATTTAATAATAAAAGCGACTAAAAATGAGTCTGCTGTTCATTATCATGAGTGCCAGCAATTTTAAACAATGACACTGATGAAATATTTCACCTCCCAGGGTGGACCACTCCTGCAGTCCCCAGTTATGTGTATCTCTGTCTTGTACAGACTGTTGTCATTCTGTTCTAGGGATGGAGAGCATCACCCTAAAGCTATGCAAAGCACTATGCTAAGCTTCTACCCACCCCTTCCCCCAGTAACTCAGGGGGCATAATTTAGCCTTAGACCGACTTGTCATAATTGCTGCAGCTTGACTTGGAAGCTCAGGCCCACAACCACAACATTTCTATCACAACATATGCATTTGTAGTGTTTAAGATGTTTTGCTGCAATTATGGGGGAGGCAGAATAGTGTGTTCCTCTTGTCAAGTCGGTCATTCGCTTGTCCTCACTGTGATACCAGCTCCAGCCTCAGGAGCTCTGACCCTCCACTGAAAACTAATCCCTGAGGTTCATTTTTTACGTTCATTCTTTTTATCTTCTTCAAAAATACTCATTGACTAATAGGTGTCAACACTAGTTGCTTTACTTTTAGTTAATTCTTACAACAACTTAAGAGGTAGGTGGTATTCTCTTCATATTACAGAGGCAAAAACTGGAAATCAGAGAGGTAATGTGATGAGCCTGAAGATACAGTGAGCGGCAGAACCAAGATTACATACCATTCTTAAAACGTCAGCTTCTTTCTCTTTTCCTTAATGAATTCAGTTATTTTCTTCTTATCCACTGACCTTCATGAATTCACATTTCAGGATAAAAATATTCACACTGGTACTCAAAGTCCCTTAACGGGAAGATGTTCACATGAGGCGCTTGGTCACCAGGACAGTCAACTGCCTTTTCAAGAAAACGATTGTGAACCTGTGGTAGGTTGAGATCCTCCATCTTGGTGTTTTTGGGGTATGGCTGCTTTTAATTCAAATGAATAAAATTATTCCCATTTTAAAAGCGCAATGTGAAGGCACAATGCTACTGTACACTTAAAAACATTAAAATGGCCAATTCTGTTATGCATATTTTACCATAGTAAATAATAATTAAGATAAAAAAACAAGGAAAGCAGAGATTTTCTTAGATCCTGTCCTCTCATACTTAGATTTTTCAGGGCCAATAATGAGATCCCTACATGTAATACCTATAGGAAGAGTTTGATTCTGGATATAACATCCTTTCGTCTTAGGTTTTTAGTGTATTTGCCTTTTTCCTGAAGATGGGTAAGTCTAAGGGGGGATAAAAGGACCTATCATTATTGTATAGAGTCATGCTGTCCAATGGGATAGCTACTAGCCACATGTGGCTTTTGAGCACTTGAAACAGTAGTTGAATGAAGATGTGCTGATTTCAAAGACTTAGTATAAGGAAAAGTATAAATAATTCATTAATGATTTTTGTACTGATTACATATTGAAATGACATTTTGATATGGGGTTAAACAAAATATATTATTGAGATTAATTTTACCTGTTTTTTAAAATTTTTTAAATGTGGCTACTAGAAATTTTAAAGTCACATATGTGGTATGCTCTGGGTATACGCACTCTGCTCTAGGACAAACACTGGTAATGGCTGAGAGCACTCACTGTGGAGTCCCATTACTGTTTTTGATTCTCAGCTCCACAACTTAACAGTTGTGTGACTTTGGCAAGTGACTTCACCGCCCTGTGCCTCAGTTTCCCAATCTGTAACACACAAACGATGAAAATACTCCTAGAATTGTTGTGAGCATTAAATGAAGGCTTGACACATCTGTGCTTTGCTTACAGTAGCAATGGCCTGTAGACACAACGACAAGGACCCATGTATGTGGTAGAGATCCGGTGTATATTTGTGTTTGTAGACAGGATTCAAGAATTTGTTACTTAGGGCTTGGGGCGTCTACTGGAAGAGATATTCCAGGTATAAATAAGCTTTTGAGATCTGGGGAAGCCTGCTAGTCCTGTTTTGCTTTATTCTTCCCCTTCAATGTTTTGACATACACACTTGTGAAATTTAACAATGATTAATTACCTCATTGGGTGGAAATTAGATGTAGATAGATGCTTAAAGATTTAGTCCAGAGCAGAAGTATACATGTGATGCTAACTATCGTAGTCCCTCTTCCCAAGACCTCTGCACTGTTGGCAAGCCCACACTCCCCCTCCCTCATTCTCACAGGTCCCTGACGCTCCGCCTGCCTATGAGAAAGTCTCTGTAGAACAGTCACCACCAGCGTACTCACCGTGAGAGCCAGCAAGCCCGCCGAGAGGCTGAAATGACTTCCTGCACACTCTTGCTTACATTTAGCATGGACATCGAATGTGCTGCTTCGGAATGCTGCGGAAACAGTACATCAGCTCTAATAATAAGCATAGTGTTAAATTCTTAGTAGAGCAACTAACAATACTAATTGAGGAAATGAGAAGTATTAAAATGGGAAAAACTTTGTCAATAAACGTTGTAATGTATAATAGTATCTGTTTCAGTGGTAATGCTAATAAATCTATAGTGTTATTTTCTGAGGGATAGAATTTCCCGTGTGTTCTGGGACCATCCAGTTTCTTTTTAGCTGAAATTTGGCTAATAACTAACAAAGCACTACTCTTATTTTTGAAGAAGCTCTCGATCAACGGGGAGTCCAACAGGTTTGCTGCAGGTGGATATTGGCTACGGCGTGCTCACAAAGAGCCAAATTCATCTGATCAGGGAAGTCAGTATGTCACTTTGTGTTCTAAAATTCCGTGATGCTATAATACACCACAGAGATTCTGTATCTTAATACATATAATGTAGTTCTAATGGTATTTCACTTCAAGGTTCAATGCTATCATAATAATTAAGGACAAGAATTTTCCATTAAACCACAAGGTAGTATAAGGATTTAAACAAGTAAAAGCTACCATAGTTTGGCTCATATCTTGCCTTTAAATGTCCCAATGACAGTTTAACTCCTTTGGGTTCCCAAATCCCTCTCAAAAGAACACACAGAAGAAATTATAAAGACCAGATTCTGGAACGGTGCTGTTATTTGCACAGCAACATAATTTTTTGTTGTTGATATTTACATATCACCTATACTATTACTTATCTAATACTTTTTTTCAGCCAGCTCATTCAATTTTTGGGGCCAAAATTTTTACCATCACCGTAAATGGAAAATCAGTATCATTTCCCATAAGTAGAGGATAATTATAAAAATGAAGATAATGAAAGCAAATTATTTTTATTAAAACCTGGGAAGATACTGATGGTCACAGAAGGCTGTCAACCTGAGACCTGCTCTCCTTTGTAATATTAGCAAGAATGAGAGGAAAGCTTTTAATATAATTTAAAGGCTTGCAAGGTAAAGAAATTACTTTCTCACTATGTGACTCAGTGTTATTTATTGCTCAGTCAGTAAACCACCTAATCATCTTGGGTTATCAGAAACACCAGTGTAGCACAACTGCATCAAGTTCTTCAAAAGACAAGATTGTACTTAAGAAAAAAAACACTAAATAAGGAGACTTACTATACACATTGAAAAAAATGTCATTCAACAAAATACTGAAATACCTCCCTACCCTTCCTGATTCTGTTCAGTCTTACCTTCCGTCCCACTGGTTTTCAAACAACTACATGAATTCTAAACAAAATAAACTTCATCAGGCATTTGGCCAGCTCCTCTCTTCATCACAAGGCCTACCCTGAACCTCAATCCTCCACATCAACTTGTGGATTGAGCCCTGGACCCCTCCCAAATCCCCAGACCATCACCAGCTCAGAGTTCCCTCCTTTACCCATGGAAAAAGGCTGTCTTCACAGAGTCCCTTAAGGCAGTGTCCCAGGTGATGGACAAGAAAGCTTGGGATGTCTGCCAGAGAGAAATTAGGAGAGTAAAATTTTGTTGAAAGGCATAGAAGACACCAGATTCAGCCAAGAGAAGGACCTGCTCCCTTCACAGAGGCAGCCACACTTTAAAAAATAACACCCTGGATTGGAGACCAATTGCAGGACAACCTTGAGCACTGAACTGAAGATGGCAGGGTCACATGATGAAAGAAGCCTGGATCACTGAGTCACCACTGGGGGAGAGTCTCCCCCATCTACAAAAGCTTAGATTGAACAGGGACAAATGGACCCCACAGAAAATCTAAGATATTGCCAAATCTGATATTGAAATCAAGGCTGTTAATACCTTTATTGAGGCTCTTCAATGCTTTGCGCCTGCCCACCTGAACTGAACAAACACAACCTGGGAAGGAGCCTTCAGGGGAGTCAGATCCTGTGACCTCCGCAGGCAGGATCAGGCTTTTCTGCTGCTGAAGGAAACTTGAACTCAAGAATGAGCCTCATGTAGGGCTGTGGGCACAGGAGTCCCCTACCACAGCATGCCCACCATTGCCCTCTGACTTGTTAATGGGCAGAGAATGGGTAATGGCATGGCACTGCTTTTTCTACAGGATCAAGTAAGAACTAGAGTGGTCAGAGCTAATGGCTGGTCTCGTCTGACTACAGTGTTTCCTATTTGCCCAAATACACTGGACAAGCAATAGCACTTTCTATTTGTGCAAGGAGCAGAGCAAAATTAGAGAGCTTTGTTTTACAGAACCTTGTCTTCCTTCCTCCTTTTCTCCTCCACCAAGCCTCAGGTGGCGTCTGATGCATGAAACAAGGCTCAAGTGGTTGGGTTTCCCTAGGAGATTCTGATAGGGCCTTTCTGATTATTTTTACAGTAAAGAGCAAACACAATTTAAGGAGGGAAAAGAGCTAGTGCCAAATGATTTTTTGCATGGGTTAAAGTCAGTAAGGAGGTAAGACTGATTATACAAACCAAAGAAACCTTTGTCACCTCCAGCGGAGACCAGTCCCCTGAAGTTACAAACACTGTTTTTGGCAGCATGTATAAATATTTGGTCCACTCATCACATGAGAATTTTGTAGACTTTCTCCAAAAAGAACATATATGAAAATATTAGCTATATTACATCAGAATTACAGTTCCTACAGGAAGATGGCCTTGAGAAGTTGCAAAGAAGTACTTCTTTTTATTAAAGCTGGATTGTCTCCTGTGAGAAAAAAGTGCTCAAGAAAGTTTGTTAGCAGTTTGGCTGAGAGAAAGCTCACTGAGCTAAGAAAAGAATCACAATAGACAAAAATTGGCTGAATAGGACTCCAGCTTTTCCCACATGGCCCTCACTGTGCCACTGACATCCCTGGGCAGAGGCTGGAGATTATCAGGGGACTCCCTGAATCACCAGGTTCCCACAGGAGGAGGGAGGTAAACTGGAGGGCTCAGGCATCTGGGTCACCTGTAACTTTCATTCAGATTTACAGAAGACTCCTAAATATCTGCTGCAGGACATTTGTGTTTTCTCTTTATAAAAATAATTTAGGTCCATCTCTTTTAACTGTTTTTAGTTAGCTGACACTGCATTTGCTCAAATTGAAGTTTCACTAAACTATAATTCCTGAGACAGTGTTTCGATGGTTTAATAAAATTCTTATGGATAGTAGACCATTTCATTAGACCCTCTAGAATAAGATCCATGCAAGTACTGTGTTTAAGATTGAACTAAATGGTCCACTATTACTTAAGCCATAATTGAATTTTTACATCAGGGAGAGACGTTTAAATCATTTAAGACTATTTACATATGCTATGAACTCCTAGAAGAAATCTGTAAAAACAAATTAGTATTTATGTAAGCCAAGAACCCACCAAAAACAAAACCTCAAACAAAACCAAACACCAGCCTGTCCCCAACCAAACCTGCCAGTATTTTTATTAGTTTAGCACTGAATTCATAGATTAATTTAGAGAAGATAACACTTTGTTCGTGATTATCTTTGGCTGCTTAAGTTTCTAAATTTTATGCAGTCAAAATAAAGGCTTCCTCTTAAAAAAAAAATCCCTTTTCTATACTCAATCCAAATAGAGGGTTCCCCCCTACCTGAAAGTAGTGTTCCTATGAAAACTTTTGCAAGCCAAACTGGTAGTAAGAAGCAATTATCATTAATCTATACAGAAATATTTTTTGAGCATTCTCACTCCCCCAAAATAACCTCTCTTGAGCTTTTCTGTATCAGTGTACCTTAGGACTAACAGTGTACCTTTTGTGCTAACAGAAGCACAAAAGAAACTGAGGTAAAGCATAGATGCTCACACAGTGCAAAGCTATGGTGGCTTGATGCTGGGTGCTGAGAGTAGTTCCCCATTATAGAGGCAGTCCAAGCTGCCTCTATAATGGCCACTGCAAAACAAACACTGAATACTATTTTCAAATTCTGCCTTTTTTTGTGAAAATAGAAATCCTCTTCGGATTTCTTTTGGTTAACAACAACAGGTACTAATGTAGGTCTTTTGGAAAAGCAAAGTGGTGTAACGACGGCCAGCTTTTGAAAAGGGGAGAATACCTGTAGTTTCTATCCATTACTGCCAGGTAACAGGTCTTCACACCACTTGCTAGACCCATCTAATAATTTCCTAATCAGCCTATCTCTAGTCAGGTGAGTGCTAGCCATTATTTATTAAACATTTATATATGATAGGCATTGGGCCAAGAGTGTTATATAAATTAATTATCTCATTTAATCCTCATAGCCATCTTGCAAGGTGATTATTTTCATCTTACATGTGAATGTCACCACCTTTGCTTCAAAAGTTTCAGTAGCTCCCCGATTACTTCCAGAATATTTTTTAGTCTTCTATCACCTAAGCCAACCTATTTTTTTAATCCTTCCCCTTTAATCCAACCCTACAGGCTGGTCCTCTTAACCTGTATCTCATTCAAACTCAACTGCTCTGTTCCTTATATGGTCCTTGTGCTTTCCTTTAAAAAAAAATTGAGATGTAATTGTCATGTGCCATTATATTAATTTTAGGTGTACATGATTTAAGTATATGTTGTGAAATGACCTCAATAAGTTAACATCCATTGCCACAGTTCGTTTTGTTTTCATGTGATGAGAACTTTTAAGATCTACTCTCTTAGCAACTTTCAAATATATAACACAATATTGTTAACTTCCTTGTGGTCTTCTAAGGCTGAGTCTTTGCAGGCCTGATTCTAACATTCTTTCAGTCCCAGCACAAATGCTACCTCTTACATGAAACCTCTTGCACCTTTCTGCTAATCTCTTAAAGAGTTCTTCATTCTTCTGACATTACTTTTCACTAACCGTTACATTGTTTTTTTGTGTTGAGGACAGGATGGGGTCTTACCTATGTTATTCCTACATCTTTTGTATTATATGGTTCTTAGTAAATGTGTAGAATGAATTTATGCCTCTTTGAATTTGTTGCTAATTACTTTAAGAATGATATTGATTACATAAAAACATACTTTTGATATTCTAGCACTTCATATGTCTTTTTAACTACAGCAGTTTCTCACATTCAGATTTTCTCTCCAAGTTAAACTGTTAAGAACCTGAACTATGCTATGCCCTTTAGTTTTCTTGTTAATAAACAAAAAAGCATTAAGTACCATGGTGTGCATAGTCAATTCCTGTTGAATAAATGAGTAAAATAACTGGGGCAGATGACAGCATTATAGCGAAAATGAGGCTTCAGCCTCAGGTGATAGCAAAACTTTTGGAATGACTTCAGTTAAATTATTTACCATCTCTGTTATAGACAGTATAATTTTGGATAACTAAACTCCCCATCATAGTTCTCAGATCACTTTCAAAACTTGCCACCTTCTCAAACCTTTAATATTAACAATTTCTAAATTCACTCTTTAAATCAATGATACTGAATCAAGTAAACATTGTAACTCAGTATAAATATTATAGCTACCATTGCTTTTAATCATAAAACTGTTGATGTCAATTATTAAATACACCAATGAAACTGGAAGCTTGGAATGGAAGCAGGGATCTAAACAACCACTTAATATTTAATATTTATATGCATTTTTTTCTAATTACAAAGAAAAACTGATTTTTTTCTGGAAAAACTATAAAACTATAGGAACTGAAAGAGAATCACTAACATCAGAAGGAGACATGTTATTTTAGCATGTTTTAACTTGGCATTTTAAATTATACTGAATATAGACATCCCAATGGCCCAATTCTGTAGTACATATGGAAATAAATCCTTCTAGTACAATGAAGCCTGTAGGTAGCATTGTGGTAGCTTTTCTTCCTTTACATGGATGTTTTTATAGTTGGCATGTAGAGAATACTTAATCATAACACTGATCATAAAAAACTGAGCAATTTGATTTTGTATGCTTTTGCCAAATTTCCAGAAATCCACGACCTTCCAAACTGAAGGCAAAGGAAAAATAATTTGGGTTTTGATTATATAAATTCATTAATTTAGTTGAGTAGCTAGCAAAAAAATGGAGTATTATTTTTAATAAGTAAAGAAGACCTTAAGTAACTTAACAAGCTGCCCAGACTTCTCACTCACTTATTTAATAAATATATTGAATGTCTAGTGTGCCAGTTACAGGGGTGACAATGGAGATGACTGGCAAGGTGTCTAAGAAGGGTGACGGGCATTAAATAATTGCATACAAACAATTTGTTCAGTGTGGAGAGCTATGTCCTTTTCAATCTATGTGTGCCTGCAATACCATGATGCTATGGGAAGGAAAAGGAGTTATGTAATATGTTATGAGAATCTATGATGGAATATTAAGTCAAAGGGAACATCTGGGAAGACCTTAAGGTATCTTAAGCTTTCTGGGAATTATAAGAAAAGCAGATACAGTGATCAATGGGAAGAACAGCCTGAAATGAACAGAAAGAAGAGCCTTTTAAACCCTAAGGGTTCCATCCTAAAAGGTTCACCAGATCACACAGGTTTGGAAGCTCTTATTAGGATTTTGGATTTGGGAGTTAGAATTAGTGGCAAATATGTACTCTAGGTCCTTCCCTTGGATTAAAGTTGGGTCAGGGGTAATTAGTAAATCAGTTTCTGAAGTGGCTTAGATAATTCTTTTCAGACAGAAGATGAACAGTTTAAGGTTGTTTTGTTTTAAAGGTTGAGTGTGTAAATCGATTCATTTATTGAGCACCACCTGGGCACAATGCAAGGCATTTCAAACATCACCCTCTTCCCCCTGAAATCCAAGGTTTTTCTAAACTTGCCAGAGGCTTGGGGAGGGCTACAGAGGACAGCACAGACATGACTGGCAAAGGTGCCACCTCAGAGCATAAATATAGGTTTTTGAGAGCCTTTAGTATTTCCAGGAGTACCCTCACTGCCCTCTCCACTTGCATAACAAATTTCAATGTAGTTTCAAAGAAAGTCTTTAGGCCTACTCTTCCCTACCATTTTCAACCCCAGACTATAACGCCATGTGATAAGGTTTACCAATATCACTATAAACGGAATGTGGTAAGTATACAATTAGTATCCCAAATAAGATAATGGTTATAAAGATATTTTTCTAAACAAAAATTCATGTTTTTAAATATTTTGGAAAATAAGTCACTATAAATCAACACCTCAATATAATTATACCATGGGAAACTAGGTAAAGGATACATAGGACCTCTCTGGCCTATAACTGCAACTTCCAGTGAATCTAAAATTATTTTTAAATGGAAAAGTTTTTGGGGCATATAAACAGAGACCAAATAACACTGACCTGAAAGATTATTTACCTTGGTTAATGTAGAATTTGGAGTTGGAGTAAAAGAAAAAAGTTAAACTAATGAAATCTAGAGTGAAATTTAGAACAGAAATAATGTAAACTCATGGATAAAGTATTTAAAACATTAGGTTCAAATAGTGGGTTCAAATATCCATTAGCTGGGTGGCTCTGATAATTCTTCATGTTCAAGAATACTGTAAAAATCAAGTAAGAAATGTGAAAGTAAAATTTGTAAACTAAAAGCCTTGTACAAATGCTAGCTATTATTAATTCAAATTTTCCAGCCTTAATTCCTTCCTGTAAAGGAATCTTCATTTTATATCAGGTATTCTTTCAATAAGACAAGAACACACTTTTAAAATGGAATTCAAACAAAGACATACAGCAACTCAGTTTATTACATGCAGATTCTTCTGCATTGTTGCTAACAGTTCACTGGTCCAAAATTACTAAAATACTTAAAAAACTATACATTATGTAAACAAAACATAAATAAGACAGCATAGTTCTTTGTACATATAGTTTAGTACAGGTTGTTAGGGATTTAGGAATATGTACAATTTTACACCATGGGCTGCATTTTCACAATGCATAAATATATGTATATATCTATATTTTTTTTTTACAGAAATGAAAATAAGATTTCACTGACACAAAATACATCATAGATAATGTGCTGCAATAGTCCAACTCAAAAAGAAACATGTCAATGCAAGTGTGCAAAAGGCTAGCTTACTCCAAACTAGTCAAACTTGACTTTGTTCATTTTATGTAATACAGACAGGTAAACCTGTTTATTTTAAACAAACCACCTTTTGAAAACATATTCATACCATGAATGAAATGGAACAGATTTTTCCCTCCCCAAGAAAATGCCTTGTTGCAAGCTAATGATACATTAAAACACCCCCCACACACAGATATGTATAATATGTTTTCAACAGTATAATAAACAGTTAAAATTTTTATGGGAGTCAAAACAATGCCCCATTATTTAAAAACTGGCTCATAGTCTAAATTCAAGATGCAGCTGTGTCAGGCTTCTCTAAGCCAGACGACTGAAAAGCAGGGAAGACAGAGGCAGGATTTCGACTGGCAGATACAATTTGAGACAGAGATGAAGAGAGTGAAGAAACCTTAGATGCTGGAGTATTTATGGTATTCAAAATGGCTCCTTCTGGACTAACCAACAATTTTTTGACGGATGTATCCAAATGAAATACTGAAGTGCTACCTGGCAGTGGCGGATTACTAGAGCTAATGGCTGGAACTAAAGATGTTTTAGCCAAAAGAGTAGCTGGAGGAGACTTAATCACCGAAGTCAGTGACACTGTTGGTACAGGAGGTGGAACAGAAAATTTAGCTGTTGTGTTTACGATTTGTGGTGTTGTATGTACTGTGGGTAGAGAACTTGTATTCCCAAGAGAGTTTACAATTTTTGTAGAGCTTCTTAGAGAATGTTTCATAGGCTGCCCACTTAAAGAATTACCTGATGCTAGTGTGATCTTCTGGGCAGGGCTGTCTACTGGTATAGGCTGAATGCCTTGGCCACTGTTAAGAACTAAGGGAGGTCCATATTTTGGATTTGTAGATATAAGGAGAACATGGCTGCCAGCTCCAAGACCTTGTGGTGGAACAATAAACCGGGTTCCATTAATCATAATCTGAGTACCAGGTGCCAAAGGTGTACTGGTGTTAATGACTATTTTTTGCTGAATACAAGGTTCACTGAACTGACTCCCAACCACACTAGTTACATTTGATGGTGCTGTAGCAGTGTGAATGGTAGAGCCCCCTGGAGCAGAACTGTGACTGGGAGTTGATTTTACTAAAGCAGGGGACATTTGCTGGTTTGGCAGAGAAACAAAATTGGAAATATTAATTATTTTACCTGGACTTGATGATAGGGATGGCAATTCAGTTTGAGGTTTATTTGTGTTTATATTTGTTGGCACTGTAGATGAAATCCCTGGTGACTGAAACTGAACAGAAGTCCGAGATTGTCTTTTAGAAAGAGATACAGAACGTGTAGCTCCTGTTACTGCTGCCACTTGTGGAGTTGTGTTGATTATTTTAGGGGACACAGTCACAGGTGTAGGCAAAGCAACAGTAACAGGGATTTGCAAAGCTGATGTTAAACATTTAGGAGACACTGTTGGTTGTGTAGTTGAAATCAGAACAGATGATGCAAGATGTCCTGTTTTCACAGTTGATATAGCCACAGTATTTCCGAGACTTGACGTGCAAAGTCTGTTTGACAAAATAGGCATAATTCTTGAAGAGGTATCATTTCCACTGACTAAAATAGGAGGGTGTGTCCCAGCTGAGGCAGAGGCTGAGGTCACTGAAAGAGAACCCAAAGATACATCTGCCCCTGTTACTGAAAACATGTTTACCGCTCTTGCTGTAGAAACCACTGATTCATTAACCGGAGTAATATTTTGACTCACAAAATTTGAGCTTACTGGAATTGAATTACCACTTGTTGGCAATGGCAAAACATAGCCCCTGGTACTTTTTTCTTCTCCTTTTGGGGTTACACTTTGCAGTATGTTAATTGATGGTATAGCTGGCATACTGCCTGAAGTATTTACAATTGCTTGACCTATGTTTAGTCCAATTTTTACATCTTTTATCTGAGACACAGTTGGTAAAGAATTTATTTTTATTGGTGCTCCCACTGTAGATGGAATTAGTACTATCTGGGGCTGCTCTGGAGTCTTAACATACGTTTTATTCACGGGGGAAGGAAGAGTTTGTTTTAATGGTTCTGCCACAATAGTTGGGGCTGAAGTGCCACTCAGAATTGGAGTATTAATAAAAACCAATTTCTGGGAAGAAACAGCTGTAGATGTTGGTGCAGGTGTCACATTAAGTGCAGTTCCACTGCCAGGAGAAAGAACAGATGCAGCTGACACCAGCACAAGTTTCTGGACTGGAGTCCCACTGAGCATATCTCCACCTGCCGCTGTTGTTTCTGATCTTGCAATAGGGTAATTTTTTGTGATATAATCTCCTTGTTGTTGTTTAGTTGGGGTATGAGTAACATTTGCATTGGCTTGTCCAAAATTTCCTGCTGATAAGCTAATTACGCTTACTGAACCATTTGCCGTTGATGGTGGTAGAGCACTAGAAGAAACAGAGGACTTCAAGGGGGAAGAGGGCATGTGTGATGTTTTATCTATCATGTGGCCCAAATTACCACTGCAGGAAGGTTGGCCTAATGTAAGTTTGAGATTTTTCCCCACGGATGCATTAAAACCAGCTGGAATGGAAACAGAAGTTGGTGTTTGGCCAAAAGGTGGGAGACTAGATGTAGTAGTTGTTCCGGCAACTGGTGAAAAAGCAGAGGGCGATGAAGTTGTTGATTTTGGCACCAGAAATGCCTGAAGCTGAGGAGCAAAAGTAAAAACTGAACTTGAAGATAAACTGTTGGGTGAATTTTGATCTGGGTTGGTCTGTACTTTTACAACTCCAGTGTTCCCACCTCGTGTCCTAACAAGAATTGACTGTGAATCTCTTATACACACAGTTTTCAGTTCCTGCTTTGCTTCAGAAGGATCAGCAGTTTGTTGTGCAGAACAGTTGAGAGAACTACCAGGATTTGTAGGTCCACTTAGTGTCGTTGCTGATAACAGAGGCTGAACTGTTGAGGAAATGGTGGGTGAAGCAATGGGTTGGGGGAATGTGACTGCTGAAACTGTGTTCTTGACTTTTCCTGCCTCACACTGGCTAGTCTTAACTGGTGGTATTAACAAATTACTTATGGAGGCTACAGGAGACAAAGGCTGTGATCTAGCATTACTCACATTTGACAAAGGTGTAACCATCTTGTTGAAAACAGTATTAGGTAGTTGGGTAGAACCAGTTCCTGTTGAGTTGACAAGAACTGATGCTAAAGAAGAGTTTACATTTGCTGTTTGTGAGAAAGATGAACAATGTTGTTCTGTTCCTTTTTGTTGAAGTGGTGTGATTTCTTTTGCAACTGCTTTCCCTTCCTTGTGCTGAATCACAAAATTCTTAGGCAGAATGAGAACCTGCTGCATGATTTTTTCTCCTGTTTTAGGATCCAGCATAGGTTGCATCTGAATCTTTACAGAACTGTTATGAAGGTCTATGGGCAACCACTGGCCACAGGGCATTCTGTATACCACTTGTAAGGGACCTTTTGTACTTGTGTGACAGGTCAACGCTGGCTTTATGGGGCTTGCTTCTGGAGGAGGTGCAACAGGCTTTTCCACAGCAGGAACACTTCTACCTATGGAAGGGGGCAGTTGATTTGTTAAGGTCACTTTGTTCCCAATATTCTTTGCAAGCAATGCCTGAATAGGTTTGGTCCCTTTCTGAACAGTAGACACTGGCATTGAATCCACTGAGGCAAATGACTCTGGAAACAGTGTCTCTGTATGCTTTGATTCATTCACACAGTCAATCTGCATATCACCTTCTACATTCTCGACTGTTGTCTCATTTGTGCTTAACTTTGCTTTTTTCCTTGGTGAAAGCTCTTTTGTGCTATCATCCAGATAACTAGTTTGTTTGGACTGTCGTTTATGTGTTTTAGGCAATGTCTTCGGTACATCTTTAGAAGGCAATTCCTTTTTCAACAACTTGCTTCTGGCCATAGGAAAATCTATTTCTGATTTCATATCATCTGAAAATGATAAAAATCGGCATTTTGTTTATATAAAACAGGAACTGAATACCAGTAAGACCAATTATAAAAAAGAAAGTCAATCTCTAAGCTGGAAATTTATTAAGAAATCTACTACAGGGTGATTCAAAAGTCTTAGCACCACTAATGGAAATTAAGGTAAGGTGACTTTTCACATGGTCATCTTTTTTTTCCCCTTTCCTTTTCTTTTTTCCTGACATGGTAATCTTGATATCATTATCATTACCATTCCCAAGAACAAAATATTCATGAGAATATTATTTTTTATTAAACTGTGCTAATTTTGCTATTAATACAAGTGAAATTTTTTTTTTTTTACATATTTTAAAAGTATACTCAAGTTAGCAGTTAGGACTCAGAATTTAGAGTTGGAAAGGAATCTAGTCTAGTTCTCTTCTTCTAGATAGGGAAATCTTGAAATCAAACAGAAATGTTTGCCCCTGTAATCTATTTTTAGAGACCCTAAAGGATAAAAAATGTCCAGCTTTTTTGGGGGAATATCCCTGCAGTAAAAAAAATTTATGTTCATATCTGGTCAAACTGTGTTGATGAGAAGTTAACTCTTTTTAAAAATGTTTAATAGTTTCTCTCTTTTATTATCTACAAACTGTGTCATCTGCAAAAAAAAAGACATCTTATTTCTTCCTTTCCTGTCATTCCCCCCCCCATATCACTGTACATTGGCTAGGACTGATGAGAAGTTACTCTTTTTCATTTTGCTAAAGACATGGAAAGCAAAAAGTTGATACCTTTGTAACCATACATTTTCATACTAACCTCTTATATAACCAAAGAAATTTAACTAGATTTACAGGTTAATATAATCTGATATATTTAAATGAATTACAGATAATCTAATCCAGCCTCCTTATAAGAATGATGGGGCCACTCTGATCTTATTAGTTCATCAATTAAATCATTGATCACTCCTCATAAAAAGTCTTCACAGTATTAGGGACTTGCCAAGTTCATTTAAAGCAAACATCAGAAATAGTGCTTCAAAAACAGTGATAATAAAAAGAAGAGAATGAACCTATTTCAAAGGGGTGGCAGATCAAGGATGCGTGGTCTGTAATGAATATGCCTACAGTTTGGAGTCAGGCACTGGCTCCAGAAAAATCCTAGAAATTTAACAGTAACTCTAAGAACCTTTTATAAGGACATACTACATCTTCAAAACCTACCATATTTCCCCAATCAATATAATTCATTAAGCAGATTATCCTTAGCTTCCTAAAAGTAAGCTAGTAAGAACTTCTGGTGCTTTTAATGTTGATTTAAAGAAAGTTTTCATGCCTACCTGAATCAAAGTGATCTTTCTCCAGGATATCTGTCAAGTCTATGGGCTTACTGATTTCTGCTTTAGGTGATTCTTTTTCAGGATCTCCTTCACCTTCTTCAGGAGGCCATAGTTCTCTAGTAAATTTATCCTGATCAGGCTGTCTTCTGAAATCATCATAGTCTTTCTTTAGGCGGCTTCTGAAATAAAATGCCCAACATAACAAAATATACATATTAAACTCTTGGAAGCTAACTTTTTAAACTATATATTGAAATATTTTCAACTTGATCACTAAAAACTATGTTTTAATCTCAAGTGTGTCTAAGATGCTTAGTTCAGTCTTGCCTATGATTATTGTTCAAGAAGCTAAAACCCAGAGTGAAGGCATAAGAAACTGAAAAGATTTTATCTGCAATTTCAGAATAAAGTGTTTGAACATGTCACCAATTTGTCCTTGTAAAGGTTGCTGTTAGACCTATTAAATGAAAGATAATTTTTTTTTCTCACTGCCTTAATAGAAATAGATTTGACATAGTCTTAAAATTACTGATAATATAGTTTAAAAGGTCATTTTAAAAAGTCAATCAAGAAATTCTAAGAAACAATGTCTACTATTTTGACTATTATACAGAGTAACAAAAAAATCCATTATTTAATCCTGACAGTTATCATATCTTCAGCTCTCACTACAAATATTTTTTATTAAGCATGGGGAAACAAAGCTGAAAAGTGATCTTTCAGAGATCCTTTTCACATTAAAACATAATAACTATGCTTCTATAAAGCTATGGAGAGATGGAAACATTTCTAAATGATTATATGATATTTTAGAGATCTCTTATTATTTCTTTTACTTTCAGCTGAGTTTCTCTATTCTACTCCCCAACCTTTATCCTTAGTTTGTTAAAAAAAAATCTGAAATACACTCTCAAATTTGTTTCTGCTACAAACTCTTATTTGTGCACCTTAGAGTTTAAATCTCACCTCTGGCACTTAGCAGTTGTAAGACTTCGGGCAAGTTTCTTAAATTTTCTCAGCATTAGTTTGCTTATTTTGTACAGTGGAGACAGTGGGGTAATACTAGTACTTACTATTATACTATGTGTGGCACATAAATATTCAACAAATGTTAGTTAATAATTACTCTCAATTTATTTCTGTTTCAAATTATTGCTTAAGGGTTTTACGAGAGATGAGGGCTCTGTCGTAAACCAGAATGGGTCACCAAAGGATAACTGTAAAATCAGTTTCCTTTCAGGAATATCTATGTGTAGGTAGTATGAATTTTCTCCCCTCAGTCTTCTTCTCGGTTTCAGCTAATGACTTTGCTTTTATTCCAGGGAAAATGGAAGCAATCAGACAAGAACATTTACATCTCACACCTCATCTGCAACTTAACTTAAGACTTTCAGTTGTACTCATATTCTGTCTTCCTAAGCTAACCCCTCCACTTTTGCATCTTTTCTCACCATATGTCCCTTCCTTTGCTAAGACCATTTTTGCCTATTACATCATTTTCCCCAATATACAAACATATTGTTTCTCCCATTAGTAAGAACAAACAACAACAAAAACAAAGCACCCTCCCTTGACACTGAGTTGTCCTTCCACATAATAACTTATTTCCTGCTCTACTTTATAAGTAAAACTCCAATTCCTCTCCCCTAATTCTCTTGAACATATTCCTAAGACTTTTACCTACCTCTCTACCAACACAGCTCACCAAGGCCATCATCACTGATCTCCACATTGCCAAATTCAATAGTGAATTCTCAGTCCTCATTTTCCTCAACCCATCACAACAAGTAGCCCTCTTTTCTGAAGCACTATCCTTACCTGGTTTTCAAGAGACCACTTATCTTATCGAATAGCCTCCTGCCTTACTGAACACTCCTTCTGAGTTAGTCTCTTTTGCTGAGTCTTACTCATTTCCACCACCTGTAATTGTTGGAATGCCCCAGGGTTCAGGCTCTTTTCTTCACCATCTGTGGTCACATTATAGTTGATTTCTGCCAGTCTCATAACTTACAGGTAATGTATATTCTGACAACTCCTAAATTTATACCTCCAGCCTGGTTTAATCCCTTGAACTGGGACTGGTATACTAACGTGCCTACTCAGTAACTCTAACTAGATGTCTAAAAAGCATATCAAACTTAACATGTTTGAAATCCAGACTTTTGAAACCCTGCTCCCCCCAAACCTGCTACTCTATCAGTTTGCCTTATCTTAACTAACATCAATTCCATTATTTCACTTATTTAGACCAAAATCAATTGGAAGCAACTTTTTACTCCTCTTTTTTTGATACTATATAGCCAATCCTTAAGAAAATTCTGCCAATTGTACTTTCAAGATACATCCAGAATTCAACTACTCCTTGCCATCTGCACTGCTACTGTCCTGTTCCAAGCCACCATTATTTTTGGCCTGGATCTTGCTAGACTGTAACTGATTTCCCTGGTTTCATCTTTGTCCCTCTACACTAATATCAACACAGCAGGCAGAGTGAGTGCTTTAAAACATAAGTCAGATCACGACCCTCTTCTGCTTAAAAACCATTCAGTAAAGCTTTTCATCTCAATCCAAGTAAAAATCAAAGTCCTTGAAGAGCTACATGATCTGGCTATCTTTCCCTATACTTCTCTGACTCTTGGCTCTTACTGCTTTCCTCCTCACTCAGCTCTGGTTACACTTGCCCTTTTGCATATTCTCTAAATGCCAAACATGCTTCCAACCTTAGGGCTTCTGCATCTTCTTTTCCCTCAGATATCCACATGGCTCTCTTCCTCATTTCGTTCACGTCTCTGTTCAAACATCAACTCATCAGGGAAGCTTTCCCCAACACACTGGTAAAAAAAAAATAATCATCCTGACCAAACCAGGCATTTCCTATTCCCCTTACTCTGCTTCATTTTTCATCACAGCACTTATTGCCATCTAACATTTGAGTGTGTCTGTTTCTTGCATTAGAATGAAGGCACAGCTGAAGGCAGAAATTAATAATAGAAGGAAAACAGGAAAATTCACAAATTTGTAGAAATTAAACAATCTACTCTTAAACAACCAATGGATCAAAGAAATCATAAGAGAAATGGGAAAATATTTAGAGATGAAAAATGAAAACACAACATTCCAAAACTTAGGGGACAGTGAAAGCAGTGCTAAGAAGGAAATTTACAGCTATAAATGCTTACATTAAAAAAGTCTCAAATCAGTAATCTTTATACATAAGGAACTAGAAAAATAAGAACAAACTAAACCTAAAGATTGCAGAAGAAAATAATAAAGATTAGATCAGATAAATGAAATAGAAAACAGAAAAACAATAGAGAAAATCAAGGAAAACATAAGTTTATTTTTTGAAAGGATTAACCAAATTGACAAACTTTTACTAGATAGACTAGGAAAAAAGAAGATTCAAATTACTAAAATCAGAAATGAAAGTGGGGCCATTACTACTAATTCTATAGAAATAGGAATCTAAGAGTACTGTGAATAATTGTATGCCAATAACTTGGATAACCTAGATGAAATGGACAAATTCCTAGAAACATGAAACCAAGAATAAATCACACAGAAATAGAAAATCTGAACAGACCTATAACTAGTAAGGAGATTGAATCAATAATCAAAAAAATTTCTTGACAAAGAAAAGCCCTGGACCTGACTGATCTATCAAACATTTAAAGAACTAACACCTATCTTTCTCAAACTTTTCCAAAAAACTAAAAAGGAGGAAACAGTTCCTAACTTATTCTTTGAGGCCAGCTGATGCTGATGTCAAAGCCCAACAAAGATACAAGAAAACTACAAACCATTATCTCCAAAAAAAAAATGATGCAAAAGTCCTTAACAAAATATAAGCAAACAGAATTCAGTAGCATATTAAAAACGAATATGCACCATAATCAAATGGGACTTATTCCTGGAATGCAAGAATGGCTCAACATATAAAAATCAGATTAAGGTACTACACTACGTAAACAGAATGATGGAAAGAAACCACATGATCATCTCAATTGCTTCAGAAGAAGCATTTGACAAAATTCAACATTCTCTTATTATAAAAACACTCAATAAACTAGAAATAGAAGGAAACTACCTCAACATAAGAAAAGCCATACATGAAATGCCACAGCAAACCAAGACATCATACTCAATGGTGAAAGACCGATCAGGAATAAGGCAAGGATGCTTGCTTTTGCTACCTCTAGAAATTCTAGCCAGAGCAATTGGGTAAGAAAAAGAAAGGTATCCAAACTAGAAAGGAAGATGTAAAATTGTATAAAGAAAATCCTGAAGATTCTACAAAAAAGTTGTTAGAATAAATGAATTCAGCAAAGTCAGGATACAAAGTCAACACACAAGAATCAGATGCATTTCTATACATTAACAATGATCAATCTGGAAAGGAAATTAATAAGATAATTCATCTATAATAGCAACAAAAAAGAATAAAATACTTCAGAATTAATTAAGGACATGAATGACTTATACAATGAATACTACAAAACACTGGAGAAAGAAATTAAAGATGACACAAAGAGAAATACAACCTGGGTTCATGGATTGGAAAACGTAATATTTTTAAGATGTTAATACTATCTTAAAGTGATTCACAGATTCAATGCAGTTCCTATAAAAATCCCAATGATGTTTTATTGTAAAACCCATCCTAAAATTCATATATCATCTCAAGGTATCCCAACTAGCCAAAACATCTTGAAAAAGAAAAACAAAGCTGGAATATTCACACTTCCTGATTTCAAAACTTACTACAAACATACAGTAATCAAAATAGTGTGGTACTAGCATAAAAATAGACATATAGACCAATGGAATAGAATAGAGAACCCATAAATAAACCTTCCTGTATATGATCAAATGGCTTTTTATTAGGGCGCCAAGACCATTCAATGAGGAAAGGACAGTCTTTTCAATAACTGATGCTGGGGAAAACTGGATATCCACATGCAAAAAAAAAAAATTAAGTAGGACCCTTACCTAACATACTGTATAAAAATTAACTCAAAATAGATCAAAGAGATAAATGTAAGAGCTAAAACTATAAAACTCTTAGAGTAGAACATGGAGCAAAACCTTCATTACATTGGATTTTGCAATGAGTTCCTGAGAATGACACTAACAGCACAAGCAACAAAAGAAAAGATAGACAAACGGGACTTCATGCTAATTAAAAATTTTTATGCATTAAAGGCACCATAAACATAGTAAAATGTAATCCAAAGAATGGGAGAAAATATTTGTAAACCACATATTCAATAAAGAATTAACAGCCAGAGTATATAGAAAACTCCAAATTTAACAACAAAATATAAATAAACTGGTTGAAAAATAGGCAAAGGGCTTGAATAGACCTTTCTCCAAAGATACAAATGGCCAATAAGCACATGAAAAGATATTCAATATCACTATCATTAGGGAAATGCAAATCAAAACTATGATATACCACCTCACACTCATTAGAATGGCTACTATCAAAAAAACAGAAATAACAAGTGTTGGTGAAGACGTGAAGAAATTGGAACCCTTGTGCACTACTGGTAGGAATGTATAATTGTAGAGTCACTGGAAAATAGTATGGTGGTTCTTCAAAAAATTAAAATAGAATTACCATATGATCCATCAATTCCACTTCTGGGTATAGATCCCCAAACATTAAAAGAAGTGTTTTAAAGAAATATTTTATATGTGTATGTCCATGTTCATAGCAGCATTATTCATAATAGCTAAAATATGAAAGCCACTCAAACAGATGAACGGATACCCAAAATGTGACATAAACATACAATGGAATATTATCCAGCTTTAAAAAGGAAATTCTGACATATGCAGCAACATGGATGAACCCTGAGAACATTATGCGAAGTGAAATAAGGCAGTCACAAAAAAAATGCTGCATATTACATGAGGTACTTGGAGTAGTCAAAATCATAGAGACAGAATGTAGAATGGTGTTGCTAGGGACTGGGGAAGGAGGAATGTAGAGTTTATTAAATATAGCAGGTGTAGAGTTTCAGTTTTAAAAGATGATGAGTTCTAGAGATGGATGGGGTAATGACACACCATTATGAATGTATATAGTATCACTGAACTATACACTTAAAAACTTAAGATGGTAAATTTTGTTTGTGCATTTAACCACAATGAAAAAAAAAGGGGAAAAAATAATGTAATCCGCAGAATAGAGGTTTTGTTTAATCAAAACGACTCTTTCAGGGCTTAGAAAATGCCTTGCTCACAGTGGGCACTCAAAAATCTGTTCAATTACAAATCAATGAAAAACTATTAAAAGATTCCAGGACATCTTCCCATAATCATAGATTAAGAGCCCTAAAATAAGTAAAACAAGTATAAGGCTTGAATTACCTGTTTCTTTGAAAAGCTTTCATTAACTTTGGTTCCCATGGCAGCAATTCATTTAAAAGACGTATCAATGTACTATGCAATTCTTTTACAGCTTGCCTCCGAAGGTACCATTTCCCCTAAAAACACAATTTTAAAAGTAAATCCCTTAGAGTTAATATAAAGGGGAATATCCAGCCTTATTTTTTGAGTAAAAACCAAAATGCCAATACCCATCAAATAAATGTTCTTCAAAAGGCTGCAGAAATGGGAAAATATACTATTATAAATTTTATTTCATATATTTTATATATAAAGATTCTCAACTCTACAGGAGAAATCTAAAACCCACCTATTCAAACCAGAGACAAAAACCTTTAAAAAGTTCTTACTTGGGTCAATTGTAAATACTTTAATAAACCATTTACTAAATATATATAAAAATACAAACATTAAATATGTAATAAACATTCATTAAATATGTAAATGATATGGCTCACTTCTGTAAAGTTTTTGTAATTTTCCCAGAGTGGGGGAATAAAAGAGAGAAAAGCAAGGATTGCTTTCATATCCAAAAGTAGTCTTCTTAACAAACTTCCTTAGGAAATTTTACAATTATTTAAAAATGTTTCTAGCCCAGGAAAGCAAACAAGTAGTCATCATTTTCAATACTATAATGCTACATTAATAGTCAATAATTACTGACATCCCTCCATTTGCTAAATATTATCTTAAATATTTCATTCACATATATAGAGTTGGGGTGGGGAAAGAGGAAGGAAGGAGTCAAGTGTACATGAGTATGCGCATGTACTCAACAGTTAGGAAAACCCTTCTGAGGTATGTGCATTTTTAGTCTCACTTAACAAATGATGAGACTATGGCTCAGAGATTAAATGGCTTGTTTAAGGTCCTATGACTTGAACCCAGATCTGTCTGATGCTGAAGTCCAAGTTCTTAGAACTATATAGCCTCTTAAAAATTCATTATCACATAAATTCAGTATCACATAAATTCAATTTGACATAGGTTATAAAAACCTCTAGATACACTTCCCCAGTACCCATAAAATATTTGAATACCATAGGAACAATGCTAATGCAAGTTCTATCTCTAGGTAGCTAGCTCCCCCTTTCTCCACCATGTTAGTATACAGTTATGAACATCACCATCATCATCATAGTAATTTACTCTTATACAATCATGTTCTATTTTTTTTTTGGTAACAGCTTTGAGTTATAATTCACATACTATACAGTCTACTCATTTCTTTTATAACAAGATATACAACTATGTATGTCATGGATCACATTTAACATGCATACGATTAGATTTCATCCCATAGCAATTATTAGGTGAGTCAATCTGCACATATGTATACCATTAAGGCAGAAAAGTTACCACTCTAGAGCAAAATGCATTCTAAATCTGATAAATTCCCCAATTATATATATATATACACCCACTAACATTTTAGTTATGGAAAATTTAATTACACAAAAGCTTAGCACTTGATAATATAGTTTCTACTGCCACCAAATTATGTGCTTTAGAACAACAGAATGTTTAGGCAAATAGAAGTAAAGAGCCACATTTTTATCTCTGAGGTTTTTCTATCTTGAAAGGGAAAGTGTTTATTAGAAGAATAGGAAGATGCGGGATTATGTGTGCATGTGCACATAAAAAATATGGAACCTAGGCTAATTCTTGTGTTTTTTCAGTAGCCTGACAAATCATGGTACTGTGAAAATTTCAAGAGAAGGAATTTTTATTTCATACAACATACTAACCTAGACAGACCCTCTATCTTGTGAAATCCTTTCTAAAAGGATCCAAGTTAACAATGAGTTATATCACAAAGTTTATTTTCCTCCAAGAAATGTTATGAGATAGTATAAAATGCTTATTCTAATCAATTTCAATGCCTTCTAACTTTATATATATATTTTTTGCCTTCTCTTTCTTTATATTGCATATTCTTAAATTGGGGTAGTGATGGTATTACATTCATTATTTGAAAGTGAGTATTTAGTCATTCTGTATGTGGAAAACAAAAAGTCTATTATTTTCATTACACAAATTAAAGAAAGATTGATAAGCCGTTTTAACTAGAAGATACATATAAAGAATGCAAGGACTTCAACAAAGGTCATCCCTATATCCTGCCATGGGTACATATGTCCATAGTTTTTATGTTGATCAAAAGGGGGCTTAAGTTTTAAAAAGTTCAGAATCACTGCTCTGAGACTGGTATTTGAGGTAAGGTGCTTTAACCACTTAACAGTAAAATAGAAACTCACACTGCTTGTTTCATTTAACATCTTCTTTGATCAATACAACCCAAATGGAATTAAAATAACATATCTCTTTCTTCCATTGATGGTCTTAAGAGTGTCACAGTATACAATGGAACTAATGTAGAGAAGAAAAGTTACGAATTTTTAAAACAAGTTCGCCAGAGACGGTAACAATCTGCTTTATCTTGGGTCTAATACAAAAATCTATTTAAAATTAAATAAATATTTCCTGAACATTTAAATAAGTTCATTAACCAGGAATAGCTTTTCTGACTACTCAACTTCATTTACTTCTACAGATAAAGGAAAAACTAAGAACAATTACTATGTTTCTTTTAGGATGAAATTATTAAAGCTAACAGGGAACAAAGAGGACCCAATTTTATAGAAGGAAATTTTACCAAAGTAACACGGAAGTACTTGTATATAGAAGACTTCAGACTAGAATTCTAGGTCCCCTGAATGCTAAAATCTACTCTCCTTCCACTACACAGTGCTGCTTTTCTTGGTTTACACACAATTACTAAAGAAGAAAGATATTAATATTTGCATGTAGGCATCTCTGTAATGCACAAACTAAAATCTCTATAATTAATTTTTTTAGCTTGTTTAATTATAACAGTACTTAAAATTATAATGATCTAGAGTTTAGAAGTGAATTAAAACACAAGGAAAATGGCAAGTTCCCCATCTTCAAATATATGAGAGAATATGGATGTAATAAAAATCAGAAAGGCTTTTATATTCTTTATCTGCACTAACTGAAACAGAATCAAATATAAAGATGGTAGGTAGAAGGATTAGTAAAAAATCATTTGTGGAATAGTGCTTTAACTGTTTCTCTAATAAAAAATTTAATAAGCTTTGGGGCTCTTTTGTCCCCTCCTGGCGTGAGCCAGGAACTCTTTCCTCTCACTTTATTTCTAAATAAAAGCCTGTACCTTGCTCTCCTAAAAAAAAAAATAATAATAATAATAAGCTTTATGTATGTAAATTTAGTGCTGACTTTTCTTTTATAAACAGGTATGGGGATAAATGTACTGTTTTCAGTATTAGAATTTTCACTATTTTCAGGGACAAAAACTATTCTCTAAAATAATCCCAATGTGTTACTGTGAATTTAATAATTCAAAAATTTACTGAAGGTCACTTTAAAAAAGAGTAGTATTTTTCTTTTATAAATTTACTATAAAGTTTAACAAAAAGTTTGGATTTCAACCATACACAATGAAACCAAAGGCATACAATATGGTCTAAATTTGAAGGTTACCTTTCAATACTTCCTCATCCAAGGTCCACAGCAGCTGCAGATTGCCAGCTCCCTTTCCATGGGATGCCCAACTGTCAAGCAGTGCAAGTTTAATAAATTTACAGAGATAACTACAAAAAGGAGCTAGTCTATGGTCACATGGTAAGTCCTTTAGGATATTATGCAGTTTTAAGTTTTTGCATGTGATACAGTAATAACCTAATAAACTATATAGGAAAAGAAACTTTAAAATCTTACAAAACTATACAATATCATAAAAGGAAAAGCTGAGTCTATGTGTGTGAAATGAATAGAGAGGGAAACTTGCCTTACAACTAAAGAACAATTCCATTCCACTGCAGTAATCTGGGATGGGTATGACAGTACCTGCATTATGCTGGCGATCCAAGGAGAGGGAGTTGGCAATCTACTGATGTTGGGACACTGGACACCTAATGAAGAAAAAGAGGAAAACAAATTCCAGATTTATTAAATGTCTCATCACCATGGACATGTTTTGTACATTTTAATAAATTCAGATGCTTTGAATGTTTAACTTAGGTGAAAGTAACCTGTTTACACGAACTATCTTATAAAGATTATAACTAAACAAAATAGGTATCTACAGTTATATGAAGAAAAATTAAGATAGCATATAAAATACGAAGAATGCTTTTTTATATACAGAGGATATTTATTTATTGTGGATATGATAAAACATTTTTATTAAAAAGAACAGTACAAAAACATGATGCATATAAAGTATCAATGCTATTTTTCTACATGCTTTTACTTATAAATATATTGTTAGAGTACAGAAACATGGGTCATATGACAAAATATTTTTTGTTACAGGCTTGGTTCTTGTCACATACATAAATTCCATGGTGAAAAGGGATTACATAACAATATATCATGCTATTTAAATAAAATGCAAATAAGTTAGAAAAGTCAAATGGATCTGTACACAAAGATGTCTCATGTAAAAATCACTAGCAATATCCAAAGGTAGGCTGCAAATAATTTAAATTCATATATATAAAAACACAGCACAAGTCAACTAAGTAATTATTTTAATAAACTAATTATTTGACATTCTCCTTAGTCTAAGGAATAGTAAATGAAAAGATATTAAGTATCTACTTTTTTCTCCTTATTGCTTACCTAAAGAAGTTACCACCAAATTCTATATTCCTGCATATTCACAGTTTTGGGGGGAAAACATCATACTCATTTTGTTGATATAGTCCCTTGAAAAAAGTGCTAGTTTGACAGTATAGTGGAATGTTTGCCTATCAGTACAGAATAAGTTAAAACGCACTTTAATCACTGGTTTAAAGTATGAAGGTTCTAGTACAAAATATATGCTAATCTTTTCTCTCATCCATTTTCACTTAAGACCAATTTAATAGAAAAGGACAGCATTTGTACTTTATTTTAAAGGCATCCACATTGAATAGTATATACATTTCCATTATATTTCTAAATTAGCATTTAACTAGAAAGCATGAAGATGACTATATCAATAATAATACAACTTTCAGTGTAATTGGGCTTTGTAGACAGGAATAACTGGATGACAGATCATATTCCTAGTGAGGTAATTACTATTATTGGTGAATAAAATCTAACATACATGTAACTGATAGTATTCAACCCATTTCATTTACAAAGAGGAAAGAATTCTAGACTGGAAATCACTGGCTGAGTATCTGAATTTGATCCTTCTCACTAAATTGGTGGTAGCAAAGAAGTTGATCAAATTTTTATCAAATCTATACCTGGTATCAGGAAGGTGAGGCATCAAGCAACTCACTGCACAAACTGAATCATTAAGAAATGGTTCACTTGTTATCATCAAAGCTTAACAAGTTACACTAAGTTAAATTAACAGTGCAACTATCTTAAAAGCAGGGACAGTATCCTACTTATTTTTACTTTCTCATTAGTTGTGTGTTTTCACAAATATATTTCATAATGCCTAGGCACAGAATAGGCCACAATAAATATTCAAACTATTACATAACTAAATTTTTTTAGCTGAGGTTTTTTCCTTAGATGCAAAAGCTTTTAAAAGTTGACAGAAATATTCCTGAGATATATGTCTTTGAGATTTTCTGAACACATAATCAATAAAATTTAATTCTTGATGACTTGGGTCATCATTATGAACAGGTTATCGTGTTATATTTTAATACAGCAACTTTGAGGCACCGTTCAGGCTCCTAGAGCTATGACCTATATTAAATGGTTATTGACTATTAATACTTTTGAACTCCTAAGACCTGCTTTTGTAGGTTTTTTAAAATTGACCGTGTTTCATGCTGTCAATATATCTGCATTACACTGCTCTTGTCCTAATTAAAAGCACCTGCTGCCACTTGTTAGTCGCACATCTTCATTAAAAGAAACTGGGTTCCATATTAAGACCTTTTTCTAGTTTAAAGTTCACATCCACATGTGGACTCTGTGCCCTTTATACGTTGGCTCCTTTTTACTCTCTGCTGGAGTCTGGGTTAATTTTTCTTCAATACAGAATGTATCTTTTTCTACAGAGTCTGGTAAAATGGTAGGAAATTTTTATTACTGTTATAATGACAGTTTTATCAGTTTTTTGATGATATTCTTCCTCAATTCACAAAAGTCACTGAACTATTCTACCTTTAAATTTTAGGGTCTTTCCAAAAACTGTGGTATCTTCTGTAGTATAAAAAACCAGGATGATGTGAAGCTCAATATTTGGCTTTAAGCACCCCAATGATTTAAATTCAAATTTCCAGAATTCTTGTCAGTGGAAGGTAGTAAAGTAACTATTACTATAGACAGTAATATAAATTTACTTGGGGCATTAAAAATATTTGACATTTAGATTCCACATGTAAGAGAAATCATATGGTATTTGTCTTTCTCCATCTGAGTTACTTCACTTAGTGTAATACCCTCTAGGTTGGGTGAGGGCTTAATGATGTGTATAACTGATGAATCTCAGTGTTGTATACTTGAAACCAATATAATATTGTATACCAACTATACTTCAATAAAAAAATAAGTACAAATACTTGGCCAAGTTGAAAAAAAAAACCTATGCCTATTTAAAATGTTACTTATGTATGAATGTGTGATACGTAATTCAAATTATAAAAGCTACACTATGAAGCTCTAACCACAGAATGATCTGTCACTACTTCAGCTCTTCCTTCAACTCTTCACTCCATGCTGGAAATATACAGCATAATTCTCTGCCTGATGTAAAAATACCAAATAACCCTTTTACCTTTTAATTGGACCTTTCTTTGAAGGAAGAGTGGTTTTCAAGTACTGTTTTTAGGTAAGTTTCTCTAATGGATTCAAACTGCCAAACTGCTGTAAATAGAAACAGTGAGCACTATTAACAAGAGTTAAAATCCAGTTCTTACCTGAGCAGAGCAGTTATTAAATGCCAACAAATATCTGAAAGTAAGACTTACCCTAGATAAATAAGGACAATGCATTCTAAGATAATTTAGTGACAATAGTCATTGGAGCTTTGTTTTACTAGTCATATTTTGTTGTGGTTCACATTTACTGTCAACTAGCTTTCTTTTCTATTATTCTGAACATGTTATTTAACACTGGATTCATCATAAAGTTCACATTATCTGTCCCTCCACCCTATTCCCAAACAACATATAAATATGTAATGAAAGGAAGTGATCAAGTGACTAGAGTGTTTAGTGACTTCTGAATAAACAAAGCTTGAAAATAAAAGATTAAATCTTTTATGAAGGGACAGATGCTAGCTCAACCAACCCAGATTAAAATTAAAAATTTATACCCCATTTTGGGGATAAAATCTTAAACTGTAAGTGAGTTCCTAGAAGATAAAGACTTTGTTTCAATCTCTGACCCCTCCCTCCCAAGGTGCTAGTACTATGCATAGCACATGGAAGACACTGAGGAAGTATTTGCCTAATGGGTAAGAGTAGGATTTTTATTTGAGACAGGTAAATAAACTTATTTTATCTGTTGTGTAGGGTTTCCAAAAGGTCATTTTAATTTTCTAAAAACTTTAAAAGACGACTATTTATAAAGACAAGATAATTTTCCCTTCACAGCTGAGATTGTTTTCAGTTTTGTTAACCATTAAATAGTTTACCAGAAGATCTAAAATAAGAAAATATACGTAACAATTGTCAGAAACTTAAAAATAGTTCAAGGTCAATTTAGATTTTACTGCAAGTGTTTATCAACTAACGCTATTAAGGTTAATTAGGGAGTATTCTGGACTCTGAATGTACCGAAAGTTCCTTACACTGTAGTAAAATAGATTTTAAATGTATTCTAAACAGCTGACTGTAGTATAATTTTGATTTGATGTCACACTTTGAGCAAATGAGATATGGACTGGAGAAAAGAGGGAAAAAATCCCATAATCCTTCATTATAACAGAGTAAAATTTCTTTATTTCAGGTGTTAGAAAAAAGACAATGTATAATAATTTCTTTGCTTTAAATCAAGCTTACACTATATGCAATTTTGGGGGGTCCATATAAATTCATATAAGTTTTATATATAATTTGACTGTATTTTTCCATTTACCTGTGTATCAGTTCTTATAATATATTCACTTTTTAATATATTACAGAATCTTTTAAAAAATGAATTAAGAAACTACATATGTAACCATGTTATTTGTAACTTCATTTCCTATTCTAAGGAAGGTAAAAGGTAAATAGTGAACATAGTTAAGAGAGGCCATAAAAATTATGGATTGAAGACAACTTGAGATGGACTTGAAACTAAGGTCAAGAATCTTTTTTAACTATCTAATGGAATCATAAAGGGTAAAGGCTAATTAGTACTGACATTCACACTTTGCATCAAATACAAGTCTGATTTAGAAGTGTATGCTGTAATAAAATACTCCCCATTATGGGATCTTGTGTATGACTTCATTAATTTCTAACTAACTTTCAAATCACCAACTTGTTCTCTCTCCATAAGTTGGCAGCAGCAGATACAATGAGAGAATAGGGCCCTTAACAAATATGGGCTTATGACAGGGTTTTGCGATCTCTGCACAACTAACATTTGAAGCCAGATAATTCTTTGTTATGAGGGGTTGTCAAATGCACTGCAAGATCATTATAATGTAGGATATTTTTAGCAGCATTGCTGGTTTCTACCCATTAAGTGCCAGTACTACCTCTTCAACTATAACAACCAAAAATATCTTCAGACATTTCCAAAAGTCTCCTGGGATGCAGTAGGTGGAATCATCCTTGATTAATAACCAGTGGCTGACACACAACTCTGTGACAAAAAAAAATGGGGTGTCACCATCTCTGATCTAAGCTCCTGATTTCTCTAATGTTTGCTCTAGCTAATGTATAGCCTTTGGTTAGGCAAGACAAGTGTCACTAATGTATTACGAATTTAAATTATTTTAAGAATATAATAATTTTATTCATTCCTTGAAATAACTTTTAAATTCTTAGCATGCCTTTTTACATATTATAATCATTACATAAATATTATTTTTGTATATTTTTAACATTTCAAAATATTTCCATATAGTAACAATGATCCACAAATATTTTATTTTACTAGCCATATGATGTAACACTGTTAATACTAATGGTTGGTTAGTCATCTCTCTACTTTTGGACATAACACACCTTTTCCAAATTTCCACTATTAGAGGTCGTCAGCTGAACATGCCGCTAATGTAAATTACTTTTTTTGGAGGGGGATAAGGGTTGAGGATTGGGAAGGGGAGGGTGAAGGTGAAAAATGGGGAGAATAAAAATTTAATCCCAAATAGGATTATAGGATCAAAGAGTACAGACAGTTTTATAGTTTTTCTAATATATTACATTATGAAGTTTGGAAATATTTGAAGTCTGTCTTAAATCCTGCTTAGTATTGAGGAGCTTAACTGATAAAAGATGTATTAGAAAAGATAATGGTCTTATATTTTTAAATTTCCATTTATCTGTATTGATAAGACTATCATTTATCATTCTATAATTCAAAGTTTCTTGTCTTATAACATTTATTTTTTTTGGCAAATGTTCACTTTTCCTTATACCCTATCTCTGTACAGATACTACCTTATTAAAGAAAGATGAAAACCTCTTTGAAAATCTAAACTGAAATATAAAACATGAAGAAATTAAACATATGAGAAATAAAGTTCACATGAAAAACTCAGAAATACAACCACTTCTGTATAAGCCTAGCAAAAAATCTTCCAGTTTTGATTACTTAGGAAGCAATAATGTCTAATAAATTTCAAATATAATAGGATCAGGTCAATTTATCAATATCTTAGCTCTATCTTTCTGGGAAATAAATTCCCTTGATTATAAAGGATATTTCGAAACAAGCAAAATGCAGATTTTCTATCTTGACAAAAACTATAAAAATAGAAATAGTTTATTATTTCTCCTTTAGCTCACTAAAGAATCTTAAGATCTAGCTAATGAGAAAGACAAAATTAAATGACTTTGTCAAACTACAAACTTCTGTTTATCTCAACCAGATGTTTCACTTGAAACACATCTCAGATAGATAATTAAGTACAGCACTGCAGGATTTGGAGGATGTTGAGCCTTTTTTGAACAGGCCCCTAAATGAAATAATGGGATCAAGTGAACTAGAGCACACTCCTGAAAATTAAAGCATTTTTCTCTCCTCACATTATTAACCATAAATGCAATTAGTTCTCTTGTAAGAGTAAGTGAACAATCTAGATTTTCAAAGCTAAATCTTCCAATACAATGACTACCTCAATGGCAAAACCTCAAAGAGGTTAAGAAAGCTTTTTAAATGGAATGTTGATCCGGGTAAGGAAACGGGATAATTTTCCTTATTGTTTTGGTAGGAAAAATTATTTGGAAAGACCCTGTAGAGAAGAAACCCCCTAAAGCAGCCAGATGTTTATGTGAATCCATGTTAAATCCTCTATCACATATGTATTTTTATTTTTAGTAATGGCATTCATGACAACCAAATGTTTATATGGACTATCTCCTCTTTGTAGATATGAAAGTTTATGATGAGTAACAGAATTATTTTGACTCTAAATACTATATTTAGTTTTGCCAGTGATATCCTCTAATGATGATCAATAGTAGTACTTCAATTGCCTGGCAATAGTAAGGGAAGCCAAAGGCAACAAATCAGTCAAAATTAGTCAAGTTATCACTACTACTATCACCAAGTTCATGCACTTCATTATTAAGTCCCTCAGGTCCTTACTACGAACCCAGTTCTAACAAATATGGTTACTTGCTTTGTAATTCCCAGTATATAAGCTAGGGGAAGTACATGGACACAGACAAGAAATGACAGGGTGACAATGAAGAAACAGACAACAAAAGCAAAAATACAAACAAAAACCTCCAAAATATATAGCATAAGGGGCCTTTGGTGAATATTTACTTAGAATTACTGATATCAATAGATTTTTAGGGAATCAGTACAATTATGGATATTCATAATGATCCCTGAGCCATCAAGGGTCACATTGTGTTCAATATAGTACAAGGAAGCAGGGCAGTTTTTCATTAAAAGATTAAAATAAGAGTTTAGCACTGAAAGTTTAACATTTAGTTATCTAAAAACACCTTATTCCCAAGTAATGCCAAGCAAACTCGTATTCAGTATTAACATAAAAATTTAATGAAGTTAATTCCTACAACTAACAACTAACATCTATCACACTCAATACTCACTTTTGTAAACAAGGAATGAGACTGAGATAAAAACTTCCACTATTTCCTTTATGGTGTTGCCATTTCATTGGTTGAGAAAGGCTGTTCATGAAAACAACCTTTTGGGTAGTTTAAAAGTAAATAGCCTGTATGTTGGAAATATCAGTAAGATCATTCCCTTAAGAACAGTCCCAAGAATTTCTATTTCTTGAAGAACAGAAAACATATTCCAATACTAAATGCAAATACCAGGAGTCATGGACAAATAAAAAATTTAGAGACACAAAATCTAATCAACTGAACTGTACACATAACCTAAAATTTTTTTATGAACATGCCCCCAAAAGGGATACAGTGTCAAGTATTTGTAATTTAAGTTTTCTTTTACTTTTCACTTGTTCCTGTGAAGGAAGACAGTATGCTTATACCTCACCATAACCAATGGAAGTGAGGTGGTGGATGACTTTATAGAAAAACTCTAGGATGCTTGCAGAAGTCCCTTTCTTCTGCACAGGTGAGTAAGTAATACATGCCATAAGTAAGTACATAAACTGTGCCTAAGACCCATTAAAAACAAATAAAACCCAATTTATAATATGGGAACAAATTAAGATGCATATGTTTAATAACCACAGCATAAAAAAACAAAATTAGCAAATTTAACACAATTCTGTTTAGAGTCACGAACAGTATGGACAACTTACATACGTACATGGACAAAATAAACAGTTTCTGCAAAAAACTGATCAAAAAACTACTCTTTCCTATTAAAGAATAGAATAAGTCCTTTATGAGCATGTAACATCAACTATATTTTAAAAACTTCTGGCCGAGGAGAAAATATTCTAATATAAATGTTGTTTGAGAAATATATCACAGAGGTAAATTTTAAAACAAAACTTTGTGTTCCACACCAAGAGACTGCCCATATACCAAAGTGTGTGTATTATATATGTATATACAGATTTCATACATATATGAAAACATAAGAGTCTAATAAGGGTCCAAAGCACTGTTAATAGAAATATTTCTAAAATATAATTATCTGCATTTTCAGATTATATATTGAACATAATGTTTTCTTGTTAATTGATGGCTATCATTATGAACACTTTTCTATATCTTAGATTAAAACAATATTCTCAGGGGTATCACATGAGACATCTGAAATGCTTGAGACTGTTTTACCCCTGTATTAAATAACCTTAGAAGTTGTACTTTTATGGTACTTTAATCTTCTTTCAGAGTATTACCAATATGTTGTTTCTAAATTGCATATAAAATGACTAGTACAGATCTGCTGGTATGAACCTTGTTGTATTACTACCCTTATTTTATACATAATTTTAGATTAAAATCTTCTGAGTAAAAAAAGACCTATAAGGGGCTTCATGACATTTCTAAGGCATTAAACACAGGGATTTTTAAAATGGTTGATTTTTATTCAGTGCTTAAAGCCTTCTCCATTTATTTATTGGTGTGTAATTGTGTTTCAAACCTGTAATATCGCTGAACTCTAAATGCTAGTTAAATGGATATTATTGACTTAATAAATAACATAATTGAGTATTTTACCAAGTGCTAAATGAATAAATGTAATGCCCTTATATTCTTTTTCCTCAAGAACAATAATGAAGGTAAAGATTAATTGTGAATTTAGAAAATGTAGTGAAAGCTAAAAAAAAGAACTTCAGCTGGTAAATATTCTTAAAAAAGATGTATTGTTAAGTAGGTATTAAAAACATCTGGGGCAGGATTAAATAGTTTATATTTGTTATTTATGTCGCATCTAATTAAAATTTTGTTTACTAAGCAATAAAGTTCCATTAAAAGCATATAATTATCAACTAAGAATTATTTGCAAAGCAAGCATTACCCAAAAAACTACCAATTGGAAGAAAACCAGTTTATTGGGAAATATCTAAAACTATACCTGATATAAACCAGGCAAACAAAATTAATTTACTTGCCCCAGCACCATTTTTGTCTATTAAAAATGTAAACTAAACCACACAGGAGAAATGAAACAATGTGTCTATTTTTCATTGCAAATTTTTATGTAATCCAGGAGAACAAGATAAAAAAGGCTTTAGAAAAAAGCAGGAATAAATTTTTAATGCTGTCAATAAGAGATAGAACTTTTGGATCAACACCTACCGATTTTTTTCTACTGTTTTCCAGATCTTTGAGTTCATTCTCGATTTTTGTGATTAATTCCCTGAGTTCATCAAGATTAGTGCAAATAAGCTAAAATAAAACACAAAAACACAGCTTGATAACACATAATATAAAACAACCGAAATGTGGTAACAGAAGTTGTTTTAACATACACTGAATTCACAATTATTTGTTCTTGTAATAGCAAAAAGCAAAGAGCTCCGCAGTTTATATTTTAAAAAATATTACTTGTTATGATGTATGAACTTCAGGCTTAGTATCAAAATAGCTAAGATTTCAACATTGGTGGTTTCATCCCACATCCCCACCTCTCAGTTTGCTTTATAATCCTGGTACTTTCTTAACATTATTAACTTTCAGCCCAGAATGACAAAGATCTGGAAACTCACCCTAGATTCACAGGTTACTGAATCACCTTTAAGAAATGTTTCATTAGGCAGTCTCCTAATAGGTGAAGAAACACACCCTTGGAGAACTGTATTGTACCTTTGCTTTGGTTTGCTAACTATACAAACAAATTGTATTATTTTCTTGGGATTGCTAATAATGAAGGACAAACTATTCAAAGAAGTAAATTAAATTAAGTACACATTCTTAACATGATCTTATTAGTACTCTTTAATAAAACATTCTCCACAGATAGCATCTATTTCCTTTTACAATTGTGTGCTCATTTTATTTCACATTTCTAATGTTGGCAAATAGCCAAAAAAATTGGTTTTAGTTATTAATTATCAAACTGGTTTGGCTTAGTTACTCAAGTTTTAAACAGTGAGGTGTCAACAACATCAAAATTATTAGTAACTACATTTTAGTTCTTGTAAAATTATATTAAGTTTTTCCAATTACTCTTGACCCTTGAACAATGTGGTGGTCAGGGGCACTGACTCCCATACAGTTGAAAATCCACATATAACTTCTGACTCCCCAAAAACTTTAATCACTAAGAGCCCACTGCTGACTGGAAGCTTTACCAGTAACATCATCAATCAATTAATACATATTTTGTATGCTATACCTATTTTATACTGTATTCTTAAAGTATTTCAAATTACTGCAAATCTCCAAAAATTTTCCAATATATTTATTGGAAAAAATCCACATGTAAGTGGACTTGCGCCATTCAAATTCATGTTGTTCAACTGTAATTCAATACATTTAACTTTTTTCCCAAAATAATTTAAGCTGGTATTTTAAAAATCTATTGTGAAAAAGATTTCTAAAATCAACCTGCAACTACGTAAAAGTTTAAAGAAAGTCTTGTTATAATTTTATACTGTGTGATAGTTTAAAAATAACCTATAAAGCTATTAATTCACCATTAATTTTTATCAGCCCTTGTTTAACATTAATTTCTGTGTAAGGGTACTGTTTTCCTAAAAGGAATACTTTCTTTTAAAGAAAACAACGAAAGCAAAAGTGGGTTTCAAGATCATTCCTAGTGACTACTATGTGAACAGGAGATAAGGAGTTCCTTAAACTTCCTTATTATTAGGGTGAACCATATGAAATTGTTGATATGCCTTTCATCTACAAAAATGGCAATATGGTTCAACCTAATAGATTATGAAAAAATTATCACAGATATTATAAATAATTAGTATTAATTATCACTAGAATTATCTATATCATTTCAAATCCCACATAGGAAAGATCTGTATTTAAGTAACCTGAAATAAACAATTTCAGAGTAGAAAACAGTACATGATGATACAGTAGAACAGTGTAGCTGATATATTTACTATAAATTACATGTTCCCATTTGCCAAATCTAGAGCTATGGGGGAAATGCTGATGGTCAAGCAGCAGACTAGCCAACTATGTAATGCCTCTAGAACTGGATAAAATCTTCAACTTCTTCTATATCCATAAAGTCCCAGCACAATGTTGGCCCTACACCAGGGTTTTAGTAAATACTCAGTGGGAACTAAACTTTTTTCCATTGTATAGCTTGCCATTCTGCATGTCAAGTTTGTCCCAGACTTTGCAAATGGTTATACCCCTTTTCACTGAACTTGGTATACTAGTTAATATCACAGTGTAGATTTTCATTTGCACATATGGCAAAGGTCAGAGGAATTTTCACTTGCATGTTAGCTGTCTCACTGTATAAGGAATAAGGGTACATCTTGCATGTAGTTTGTAGAGACTTACAGTAACAATGAAAACATGTACCCTACAACTAAGCATACCCTAAAATTTTAAGGCCTTTTAATTAGCCATTAGTCATGAGATCAACAAATATATTTCATTCAAGCAATAGATAACACAGTTCTAAAGTCAAACCATGAATGATTTCCAAGCTTAAGAGCTATATAAAATAACATTTTCAAGTGTCTTACATATTAAGTTGTACTCAATCAGTGCTTCTCAAACTTAATGTGCATAAGAATCACCTGGGAATCTTGTTAAAAATGTACCTTTTGATTTAGTAGGTCTGAGGTGGGATCTAAAATGTTGCATTTCTAACAAGTTCCCGAGTATGGTCTGTAGATCACACTTTGAGCAGTAAGTTATTAAATGTATATGAATTATATATCTGTATGGTTACTGAAACATTCTGGTACTATGGAGCTAATGAGTATGAAAATTCAAAAAGATTAATTTCCAAATAGGGGATTAGAATTGTCTGTAAAATTCCAAACTGAAAGCAGGAAAGATATGTATTTAAGTAACCTGAATTAAACAAATTCAGAGTAGAGAACAGCACACGATGTAGTAGGACACTGATATTTATTACACATTCCCATTTGCCAAAACTAGAACTATGGAAGAAATGCTGATGATCAAGCAGGGGAATGGCCAACTATGTAGCTACCTAAAATAAATGCACACCGATAAGACATTTGTTCCTTAAAGTATATGACATGACTCAAACATATATTTTGTTGAATTTGAGGATCAAAATATTTTTAGCAACATTTACTTTGAAGTTATCTTAAATAACTTAATAGCTATATAACAATTTATATTCCTTACATACTAACATATATCTATGTCTCTCTACATGTAGATATAATATATACATAGATAGATACCCAAAATACAGAGTCAAGTTAAGCTATTACAGAATCCTTGTATAGGAACATGATTTTGATTTTCTTACTAATTTTGGAAGAAAAAATAATTTAATCTTTGGCAACTTGGTCATAAACATTCTCTATTTCTTCTCTTTTACAAAGTAAGGCATATGTGTGGCCTTTAAACTCAACTTCAAATGGTGCTTTTGGAAATAAAATGAATGCAGTAAGTTCACCTTAATAAGGAGAACAGACGTGGTTTTTGAACAAAGCAAAACACCTTATTAAAACCTCCTTCTCATTACCTTGAATTTGAAAAATATATCTGAGGCTCAAAGGCCTCCGGGGTGAAAAGGAAAGCTCCACAGCAGCTCGGATTACAGTGTGGGTCACACTTTCAGTCATACTGCATAAATTACCAAAAGAGTTTTATTCCCCAGGAGGAACCTCTCTAGGCTGTCACACTCTCCGTCAAGTTAACCTTTTACATGATGTAATCCATGACAGAGCCACAAAATCACAAATCTTAAAGCTGAAAGGGACTTAAAACTTTATAATTTGGTCTAAACCGTGACCTAGGCTAAAACGGTATCTCCAATTCTTACACAAGCTAATTAAAACTCACAGAGATAAAGTAGCCTAAGATGACACTGTCAGAATAAACTGAAGAACCTAGGATTTACCCACCCTCTACACTGTATCATATCCTTAAAGGGTCTTTCTAAACAAAACAAACAAATCTAACAACGGAACATGCATCATAGTTTTAGGATTTCATTTACAACAAAGCTTTCATTCCTGTTAGATGGTAAATATTAAAAGGCCCTCTCCTCAACTCAAGAAGCAGAAATGTGTGTATGTAGGTGGTAGGGAAGAAAAGTCCTGTAGAGATCGAGAGAACTCCTATATCACATCTCAGAAAATCTACAAAATAAATATTTATTTTATTTCTTCTACAAACTAGATATTATGCCCTTTGGGTATAAACTAATAGGTTTGAGAGATATTTACATTATTTGTTCCAAAAAGAATATAAGGTAACAAACAAAAATAAAATAACACAATAAATCAGATTAAAAAGAAAAGGGAAAACAATGCAGAAAAATCAAAATGAATAGGCTTGCACAAAATGAATCTCATTCACTACAACTTTAATAAAGCAATTCTCTAATTTATTATAAAACCTGTAAGCAAAACATTAAATGCATACTGTAAATTCAAAATTTATATTGTAATTAAATTACACTAACATCTGTTAAATGAGGACAGGAAAATCCCTTCTCACTTCTTATGACAACCATACCGGCAATAATGACTATTTTGAAACCTGCAAATAAGGACATTATGTGTGACATGAAAAATAAGTCTGACTAATAAGTTTAAATATTTTATACTATATAATTAAAAACAGATGTTTCTCTCAATGCACTATATTTAAAAGTTGAAAGAATTTTAAGGGTTAAGTAAAAATCCATGCTGCTAAAAGTGAAACAAAAAGCTCAAGTTGAAAATACTCATTTTAAGATGCAGAAATTCAAAATAATAATATGATCTTAAAGATCCTTAACATAGTGAAACAGTTCAACTCTAATTTTAATTTTGGTCTCAACTTGTTACACTGAGTAGTACTTTATTTCATACCCCTTAGTTTCTCCATTGGTTAAATGAAAAAATGCAGTTTTTTCAGAAGTATGTTAAGGATCAGTGAGTTTATGGTTCTATTTGAGAACAATACTACTAAGTCTAGGTCTTAGCAGATGGATTCTGGATTTCCTCTGCACAGCGGCCTTGTACATATGGAACAGGAATAAGTACACATTATATGAAGACTGGTTATCAATGAAAAGCAGTCACTGTAACTAAGGCTCTTAGATTATTTTGAAAACTTATCTAATACCCGACACATTAAGTTTTAAAAGTACTTTCTATGACTTTATTATAATTGTGTACAGAGAGAATTCATACAATATTAGATTTATCTCTCAAATATTCAACAAATTGGATTTGTTAACTAATTTTATTAAGAAAACTGATATTTACATTTCAGTCTAACAGTTTTTTCTTATAAAATTGCCAAGAGAAATAAAAAGCTCAGTCAATTTAGCAAAGTCAAAATAACTTAAATTTGATATAAAAGCTTAAAATCACTAATATGCTAAATATTAAAAATAAAAATATTTCTTTGTGGCAACTATTGTTAGCTAAAAAAAATATGACAAATTTCTCCATATAACAATTGTAAAACCCATCATACAACTACAATAGGGCTTAGCATAAGTTTTCCCTCTGATTAAATATAATGATGCAAATACTATTACCTAGCTTTTCACTTTGCAATTCCACATAGGCTTAATCATGACATTCCATGATTTATGAAATATGACCAAATCTGAGATTTGTTTCAAGGACTTAAACAGCTTGAAAAAGTGGCAAATATCATAATGAGTGCTTTTAAGCCAATTCTTAATTGATTTTCCTACTCTTAATACAGTATTTTTTGTCTGAAGCACCTGATTATTTGAAAAAATAAAGAATAAGAACAAAGACAGTAAGCTCTATCATTTAATTCTCACAACAACCCTGAGGTAGGTACTAGTATTACCCCATTGTACATATGATGAACTGGAAGCACAAAGGTTAAATAACTTAACCCAAGGTTACACAGTTAGCGATAAAATTGGATTTGACCCAAGTAGCCTGGCTTCAGAATCCATATGCTTAACTATCATGCAGATCACTGGTACCCACCTAGACTAGATCCACTGAATCAAGGATGAAACATTGGAGCATAACATCCAGGAATTTTCATTTTTAATGAAGGCATCAGGTTATTTTTATACTATCTAAAGTTTGAGAACCACTGACATAACTCTTAGGAAGAAGTGACACAGATATGGTTAGTTCCTATGATACACACCCACACAAATAAATCCATCATTTGAATACCTACACTGTATACTTTAAATAGGGGTTGGATGATTCTTTTCATAACCTGAGGTATAGATATTAGGTGTGTATATAAATAAACACAGATTCTTCCTGAAGTAAATAGGCAAGCTTGATTTCTAGCTTTAAAAAAGTCAACATAATTAAAAAGTAACTGAGGTCAAAGCAGGATTTACCTTTTTCATTCATTAGGACTTAAAAAAAATTTCACAATTTAATCCCTGGATATATTTCTATCTAAGCATGATTTACTATCAATTTAAATGCAACCAGTCCTTTGGCAAATAAGTCAGGTTTTGAAAAAGGGATATAAGAACTCTCCATCAACAGTTTCATTATTTTCAGCAGTAAGATATTTTAGAATGAATACTATGAAGGAAATCTTCCAACATTTCTACAAAGTATTTTTAAATTTAACACTAGAAATGATATTTAAAACAGTTGGATAAAAATAATTTGCAGAATCAAGAGTTGCTAAATGTCATATTGTTAGAGCTTTTGGGAAGAAAATAAATTCACTTTTTTAGTATAATAATAGTCAATCATTCTTACATGTGGGGAACTTTCAAATAATTAAATAAACAAACTACATAAAATTATTTTGAGAAGCAGAACCATAGGTTTTGCATGTAACAATAAAGTTTATTAGTGACTAATACTTTCTATCTCCCCTATTCCTTGCTTATTTGAAGCAAATGACCTATTTCTTGGGAGATAGCTGTAAATTTTCTTTATGAGTAATACCATGGCATTTCTATTGTAAACTAGGCATTAAGAACTGTTGTTCTCATAAGCCTGTTCCCCATCCAAAACAGCCCCTCCCCTAACACACACACACACACACACACACACACACACACACACACACATATATATATATTCTAGGTCACTTTAAGAACCAGGAAGGGGACTTTATTTTAAACAGTTCAGTCTAGCAAAACATGTACTTTTGACCTAAAGTTTCTGAGAGTGATATGCAAATGGTCAATTATCTCACTAAAAGCATTGCTTAAGATAGTGCTTTTCAAATTCTTTTGCTCACCATCCATGGTCAAAACTACATGTTACTTGCATGCCAGTACAATACACCAAAAATTTCATGAAACAGTATTAGCCTTACTATATTTGACACACTCTTACAATTTTCTAATTTTGTTAGCTTAAAAAAAATGCTTGTCATGTTATCCACTAAACTAATTTCATGCCTCACTAATGAACACCACTTGCAATTTAAAAACCAGTGTCTATGTTTATCTAAGCCACTTGCTGCATTTAAAACTCATCCACTTACACAAACGGAGACAAATATCAAAAGTGGGCCAGATATGTCCTAAAATCTATATTCTCAGGATGAGCACTTTCAGGGAGGGAGGAAAAAATGACTGGGAGAAACAGCAAAGGCTAGCATGACATCAGTGGAAAAATAATATACTATTACAGCATTAAACAACATGTACAAGCAATGGTAGAAAGGCCTCTAAGTACACAGTAAATACACATATTTTTACTGACTATGCTGGAAGCAAGGTTACTTTACACAAAAGGATTTTTGTAGAAATGTATGTAATTCATTTTAAGAATGTCTTTAAAAATATTCTAAAATGCTAAGAGAAAAACATCTTTTCTTTCACTGTTCATTTAAAAAATATTAAACTTTCACCAATTAGTAACTTCCATATAAACACTTCCAAAAATAGAGTTTTACTAAAAATTGACGTTTCTACTTTTCTGGATATATGTAACTGTTAAAGTCACATATTTTCATAAGTACTACTCTTTTATTTCCTTCTTAAGACTCAGAAATTCAATTTAACATTAATTTTATTTTTGGCAATTAAGTATTAGATTATAAAACTTCAGAAAATGTACTAAACACATTAATCCAAAGAAATTTTAAGAGAAGAACCATTTATTGAAGAAAATGCATCTTTCATAAAATAGCAAATAAAAGTATTAACAGGATTCTCTTATTCTATTATCAGTTACAAACAAAATCTATTCACATCAACATAAGGCAGTACACATAACTGCTTTGTTCTTTTTGCAGGAATGTTTAAAGATGATTTGATTAACCATTACTTAATATACTCTCTTAAGTTCATATATAGCTAAGGTTAAAAGATTAGTTTTTTAAGTTAATAAGTCTACCATTTCTACAGTGCCCAAATAAATGAAAATGAATTACCTAGGCCATATTCCATGTACTAATTATGATTTATTCTTGGAAGACTTTCATTTACATATTTACTTATACATATATATTTCTATTAAAGTACTTCTACAAAACAGTATAGCACATACAAAAAAACCCACAGAGATTTCTGACTATCAAGATAAAAAAACAGACATAAACATTTTTTAAATACTAGCAGATTAAATCTTAACATATGTACTCGCAGGTAAGGAAGCCATAGTTAGAAATGTTTCATCGAAAGTACATGTGATACAGTGGAATTTAGCCTATCTCTTGAGGAATGACATAAACACTGAAACAAAAAATTAAACCAAATAACGTTGAGACAAAATTGAAACATTTACCTGAAATTCTGGTACAGTAGGTGACTTTGTGACAGTTTTCTTCTTCTTTGTGATTGCTTTTTTAGATATGGATTTTTTTCCTTTCAAGATTAAAAGAGAAAAGCTTCATAATGCTGTTTATAGCACTTTATTAACAAAAACCAAATTACGTAGAACCTTGAAAGTTAAAGTATAACTAGCAGATGGCTTCTAGTGAGTCAAATAAAAATGATGAATCAAAACAAGCCCCAGTAAAAGCAGACATTAAACTATAACTACCTGTAACAGACATATTATCAAATTTTTCTTTAAATAAGAACCAAACTATTACAATCTCCAATGTGTTGCACAGTATCAGAATTTATTGCAGTAAGATTTGGCAAAACAGTCACATTACTACTGCTCTGTTAAAATCTAATTCACAACTCAAAATGTCATTACATAAGAAAAAACCTTACCTTTAACAGGGACTTCTGCTGCATTCAGGAACTTGCATAGAATTATACTCTGAAGACTGTGGTCTTTAGCCAACCTACTGTGAAAATCCTCTCAGCAGTTTAGAAAACAAGATTTTTCTGTTCCTTTAGCTCTGCACTCACCTAATGGGCTGCCTTTAGCAGTATTCAATAACCAGTTTTAAAACAAGGTAAACATCTCCCCTTAAAGTTCAACCTAGTCATTTGTGCAATCAGAAATTACTGGAAAAAATAAATCCACATTCTTGGATTTATTGATGAGAGGTGCAAACATGCATATAACCTCTATTTTTAGTAAGGGACATGTTAAAGAAAATATTTTTTACACATTTACAATTAGCAAAATCAATCAATAAATTGGTTGTTAATTTCCCAACATGAGATATAGGGCACTATACAATTTATGGGGACAATAAAGAATTACAAATTGAAAACCCTGTCCTCCAGGAGCTTACAATCTATGTAAGGGAATAAAAACATAATCTTAAATACTTTAAAAAGTTAATTTTAGTTCACAATTATTTGTGGACTAAAATAAGCTTAGAAGTTTACTATTTTTTCAAAAAGGGAAAATGAGTAAGTACATAAAGCAACTTTGTTCCATATAATCTCTATTGGTCCTTTCTAACATTTTGTTATATAGGATATGATCTTCTGGAATGAAAAGCCAATTTGATTGCAATTTTTTTTGTAGGCACAATTAAAAATATAATTGTATTTTCTTCTGCATTCCCTTTTAACTGTATCATAGAGCTGTGTGGTAATTTTTCTAATTTTTAATTTTTTACTCAGTAAAATGCATGTATACTATTGCTTGAACTACTACAAATTTTGAGCCGAAGTTCACATGGGTTTTGCTCTCTTGTTCTAATAATTATCAACCTGCTGTCATCTGACATTTAATTTTAACTCAATTAAAATAATTTAACAATGTATTTTTCTCATCATTGTTATTGGCTTCTGTGCTTAGCACCTATACCAGAACTAAACTACAAAAATAGGTTAAGTGGGTGGGCTGCTAAACAAGCAATATTCAGGGAAAAGTGCTTCAATTCTTATCTCTATATACAACTAGCAATTCTTTTCTAAGCTGGGTGCAATAGGTACCTCTCAAGGGAACTCATGAATCTGAATACCAACATACCTTTCCTTTATACACTACTTTCACCATTTTTAAAACTTCATGGGAAAAGAATGAATGGTTTTATCAATCTAAGTCTGGTAAACCTATAAAAACTGCAATTCAAGAAAATGAAATCCTTCCTTAACCTCTAACCCTCCACCCCATCCCGAGCACTGTTCCACTAACTTTTTATAAAACATTTTATTTTGTACTTATAAGCACACAGAGGCCATACTTTTAATTCCAAATGTTTCTATTTTTGCCACACAGGCACTAAACTCAGGTACTAAAATCTCAGTTAACTCTAGCAGCTACTGTATTTGAATAGATTAAGCAGGGGAGATGGTTACTAGTTATTTGCTTTCACAATGTCATTTAGGGTATTTAAATATTGTTAAGCAACTGGAGGTAGTATTGTGTAGTGGTTTTGAGCTTGAGTTATGGAACTAAACTACCTGGGTTTTAAGACCAGCTCTAATTGCCTACTCACTACAAGACTGAGCAAACTGCTTTAGTTCCTTGTACAGTTTCTTCACCTATAAAACAGGGATAATGATAGTACCTTCATTGTGAGAATTAAATGAGTTAAAACACGTGGAGTTAGACTACTTCTAGGCACATGGTGATTTGGTTATCTTCTTTAGCTGAACAAAGATAAGAATCTAAACAAATAATTTATTATCTTTTCACCTTCAAATTCTTTTACTTCTTCCTCCTTCATCTTAGTATTCTTGTTCATACCATTTGTGCTGCCATTCTACTTTGTACATATATTAACATTAACATAAAGTTTTATAATCATCTGTTTATGTTTCTCTTCCTTACTAGTTGTGAATTACTGAGAGAGAAATAAAATGTTTCGTTGGTATTAACAGTATTTAGCATATTTTAAGTTATGAGAAATGATCCTGAAATACAATAATTTATACTTTTCAACAGAAATTTCACAAATGAAGATAGACTGCTTACAATTCTAAAAGGGAGAATTTTTTAAACTCTGAGAGTTCATTTGAGCCCATTTATAATGAGGAAAACATTGACAATGACTTTAAATAATTTACCAAAGAGTTTCACAACGTGACTTAGGAGTGGTAGTAAGAAAACTAACATTCCAGCCAGCCTGCAACTGGCTTGCAAACTGGCAAACCCTGCCCTGGTATCAGGCCAGCCAGAGGGAAGCCCTGCCTACAGCAGGTACAAATGCAGAGCATAGAGACTTACACCTGCGTTTTTGGCCCACTGGTTCTGGCAGTGGAGACAGGCATAATAGCCGGGAAGAAGGAAACAGCTCTTTCCTCCCCACCCCCCAAACACCAGCACCAAGCCCCTGCAACCCTCGACATCACTCCAGGGGCTGAGCAGCTCCAGAGAGTAGAGCTTCTGGGCACTAAAGGGCACCACATACGAATATGAAACGTCACAGGAACCTTGTTCAAAGCAAAATCTCAACACCAGAAAAAGATTCAAGTGAGAATGAACTAATAAATCTTCCTGAAAGAGATTTCAAAATAAAAATCATAAACATGCTCCTGGAGGTACAGAAAAATATTCAAGAACTCAGGAACAAATTTAGGACAGAGATCCAATTGTTGAGGAACAAAATGGAGGATATTAGATACAGTGGAGACGATAAATGAAATAGAAATTAGAAAAGAGGAATACAAAGAAGCTGAACCACACAGAGAAAAAAGGATCTCTAGGAATGAAAGAATACTGAGAGAACTGTGTGACCAATCCAAATGGAACAATGTTTGTAGTATAGGGGTACCAGAAGAAGAAGAGAGAGAAAAAGGGATAGAAAGTGTCCTTGAGGAAGTAATTGCTGAAACCTTCCCAATCTGGGGAAGGAGATAGTCTCTCAGGCCATGGAGGCGCACAGATCTCCCAATACAAGGGAGCAAAGGAGGACAACACCAAGACATATAATAATTAAAATGGAAAAGATCAAGGATAAGGACAGACTATTAAAAGCAGCCACAGAGATAAATAAGATCACAAACAAAGGAATACCCATCAGGCTATCATCAGACTTCTCAGCAGAAACGGTAGAGGCCAGAAGGGAGTGGCATGATATATTTAATGCAATGAAACAGAAGGACCTCGAACCAAGAATACTCTAGCTGGCAAGATTATCATTTAAATTTGAAGGAGGGATTAAACAATTTTCAGATAAGCAAAAGCTGAGAGAATTTACACCCCACAAACCATCTCTACAGTGTATTTTGGAAGGGCTGCTATAGATGGAAGTGTTCCTAAGGATAAATAGCAGTCACCAGAGGTAATAAAAAGGGATAGACAAAGTACAGATATGATACCAAATACATAAAGAATGGAGGAGGAAGAAAAGGAGGGGAAAAATAAAAGAAACTTTAGATTGCGTTTGTAATAGCATACTCAGTGAGTTAAGTTAGACTCTTAGATAGTAAGGAAGTTAACCTTGAACCTTTGGTAACCACGAATCTAAAGCCAGCAATGGCAATAAGTACATACCTATCCATAATCACCCTAAATGTAAATGGTCTGAATGCACCAATCAAAAGACACAAGAGTATGGAATGGATAAAAAAACAAGACCCAACTATATGCTGCCTACAAGAGACTCACTTCAAACCCAAAGACATACACAGACTAAAAGTGAAGGGATAGAAAAAGATATTTCATGCAGCTAATAGGGAGAGAAAAGCAGGAGTTGCAGTACTTGTATCAGACAAAAGAGACTTCAAAACAAAGAAAGTCACAAGAGACAAAGAAGGACATTACATAATGACAAAGGGGTCAACCCAACAAGAGGATATAACCATTATAAACATCTATGCACCTAACACAGGAGCACCTACATATGTGAAACAAATACTAACAGAATTAAAAAGGGAAATAGAATGCAATTCATTCATTCGTGGAGACTTCAACACAACACTCACTCCAAAGAACAGATCAACCAGACGGAAAATAAGTAGGAGACAGAGGCACTGAACAACACATTAGAACAGAAGGACCTAACAGACATCTACAGAACACTTCTCTCAAAAGCAGAAGGGCACACATTCTTCTCAAGTGCATATGGAACATTTTCAAGACTACATCATATACTAGGCCACAAAAAGAACCTCAGTAAATTCAAAAAGACTGAAATTGTACCAGCCAGCTTCTCAGACCATAAAATAATGAAACTAGAAATAAATTACAGCTAATAGGGAGAGAAAACAAAAAAGCCCACAAATACATGGAGGGTTAACAACATGCTCCTAAATAACCAATGGATCAATGACCAAATAAAAACAGAGATCAAGCAATATATGGAGAAAAATGACAACAATAATTCAACACTGCAAAATCTATGGGACATAGCAAAGGCCATCCTAAGAAGGAAGTATACTGCAATACAGACCTACCTCAGGAAAGAAGAACTATCCCATATGAACAGTTTAAACTCACAATTAATAAAACTAGAAAAAGAAAAACAAATTAGGCCCAAAGTCAGTAGAAGGAGGGGCATAATAAAGATTAGAGCATAAATAAATAAAATTGAGAAGAATAAAACAATAGAAAGAATCAATGAAAGCAGGAGCTGCTTCTCTGAGAAAATTAAAATACATAAACCTCTAGCCAGACTTATCAAGAAAAAAAGAGTCCATACACATAAACAGAATCAGAAATGAGAAGGGACTCCGGACACCACGGAAATAAAAAGAATTATGAGAGAATACTATGAAAAAATATATGCTAACAAACTGGATAACCTAGAAGAAATGGAGAACTTTCTTGAAAAATACAAGCTTCCAAGGCTGATCTAGAAAGATACAGAAAATCTGAACAGACAAATTACTAGCAACGAAATTGAATTGGTAATCAAAAAACTACCTAAGAACAAAACCCATGGACCAGATGGCTTCACCACTGAATTTTATCAGACAGACAGAGAAGACATCATACACATCTTCCTTAAAGTTTTCCAAAAAGTAGAAGAGGAGGGAATACTCCCAAACTCATTCTGAGGCCAGCATCACTCTAATACCAAAACCGGGCAAAGATACCACAAAATAAGAAAATTACAGACCAATATCCCTGATGAACATAGATGCAAAAATACTCAACAAAATATTAGCAAACCAAATTAAAAAATACATCAAAAAGGTCATCGATAATGATCAAGTGGGATTTATTCCAGGGATGCAAGGATGGTCCAACTTTGAAAATCCATCAACATCATCCACCACATTAACAAAAAGAAGGACAAAAACCACATGGTCATCTCCACAGATGCTGAAAAAGCATTCAACAAAATTGAACATTCATTCATGATAAAAACTCTCAACAAAATGAGTATAGAGGGCAAGTACCTCGACACAATAAAGGCCATATATGACGAACTCACAGCCAACATCATGCTTAACAGTGAGAAGCTGAAAGCTTTTTCTTTAAGATCGGGAACAAGACAAGGATGTCCACTCTCCCCACTTTTATTCAACATAGTACTGGAGGTCCTATCCACGGCAATCAGACAAAACAAAGAAATAAAAGGCATCCAGATTGATAAAGAAGTGAAACTGTCACTGTTTGCAGATGACATGATATTGTACTTTAAAAACCCTAAAAAATCCACTTCAAAATTACTAGATCTAATATCTGAATTCAGCAAAGTTTCAAGATACAAAATTAATACAAAGAAATCTGTTGCATTCCTATACACTAACGATGAACTAGCAGAAAGAGAAATCAGAAAAACAATTCCATTCAAAATTGCATCAAAAAGAATAAAATACCTAGGTATAAACCTAACCAAGGAAGTGAAAGACCTATACTCTGAAAACTACAAGAAACTTATGAGAGAAATTAAAGATGATAACCATAAATGGAAACACATCTCATGCCTATGGATAGGAAGAATTAATATTGTCAAAATGGCCATTCTGCCTAAAGCAATCTACAGATTCAATGCAATCCCTATCAAAATACCAACAGCATTCTTCAATGAACTAGAGAAAATCATTCTAAAATTCATATGGAACCATAAAAGACCCTGAATAGCCAAAGCAATCTTGAGGAGGAAGAATAAACCTGGGGGATTACTCTCCCCAACTTCAAGTTCTACTACAAAGTCACAGTAATAAAGACAATTTGGTACTGGCACAAGAACAGACCCATAGACCAATGGAACAGACTAGAGAGCCCTGATATAAACCCAACCATATTTGGTCAATTAATATATGATAAAAGAGCCATGGACATACAATGGGGAAATGACACCCTCTTCAACAACTGGTGTTGGCAAAACTGAACAACAACTACATGCAAGAGAATGAAACTGGATTATTGTTTAATCCCATACATAAAAGTAAACTCAAAATGGATCAAAGACCTGAATGTAAGTCATGAAACCATAAAACTCTTAGAAGACAACATAGGCAAAAATCTCCTGAATATAAACATGAGCAACTTTTTTCTGAATGCATCTCCTTGAGCAAGGGAAACAAAACCAAAAATGAACACATGGGACTACATCAAACTAAAAAGCTTCTGTACAGCAAAGGATACCATAAGCAGTACAAAAAGGCATCCTACAGTCAATATGGGAGAATATATTTGTAAAAGACATATCTGACAAGCAGTTAACATCCAAAATATATAAAGAACTCACACACCTCAACACCCAAAAAGCAAACAACCCGATTAAAAAATGGGTGGCAGATATGAACAGACAGTTCTCCAAGGAAGAAATTCAGATGGCCAACAGGCATATGAAAAGATGCTCCACATCACTAATTATCAGGGAAATGCAAATAAAAACCACAATGAGATATCACCTCACACCATTTAGTATGGTCAGTATTGGAAAAGACTAAGAACAGCAAATGCTGGAGAGGATGTGAAAAAGGGGAACCCTCCTACACTGCTGGTGGTAATGTAAACTAGTTCAACCATTGTGGAAAGCAATATGGACGTTCCTCAAAAAAACTAAAAATAGCAATACCATTTGACCTGGGAATTCCACTCCTAGGAATTTACCCAAAGAATATAATTTCTCAGATTCAAATAGACATTTGCACCCCTGTGTTTATTGCAGCACTATTTACAATAGCCAAGACAGGGAAGCAACCTAAGTGTCCATCAGTAGAGGAATGGATAAAGAAGATGTGGTACATATATACAATGGAATACTATTCAGCCATAAGAAAGAAACAAATCCTACCATTTGCAACAACATGGATGGAGCTGAAGGATATTATGCTCAGTGAAATAAGCCAGGCGGAGAAAGACAAATGCCAAATGATTTCCCTCATTAGTGGAATATAACAACAAAGCAAAAGTGAAGGAACAAAACAGCAACAGACTCCAAGAAGGGACTAGCAGTTGCCAAGGGGCAGGGGCTGCAGGGGTGGGGGAGAAGGAGGGAGAAGGGGATTTAGGGGTATTATGATTGGCATACATGGTGTGGAAGGGATCATCAAGAAGACGGTGTAGCACAGGGAAGGCAAATAATGTCTCTGAGGCATCTTACTATACTGTTGGGCAGTGACTGCATGGGGTATGAGGGGGACACGGTAACATGGGTGAATGTAGCAACCACACTGTTCTTTCATGTGAAACCTTCATAAGAGTGTATATCAATAATACTTTAATAAAAAACGGGAAAAAAATAAAAATAAATGTAAACTGTCCAAACATGCCATTAAAAAAAAACGAAAGAAACCTAACATTTGTTGAGAGTGTTCTTATGTGTCATACACTTGTTAAGGTGATTTATATAAATTATCTCAGTTAATCCTCAGAAGAACCCTCCAAGGCAGGTAATACCTAATTTTAATGTGGATAATTGAAGATCAAAAAGATTAACTTACTTAAATGTGTGGGTAAAATTATAATATTTCCAGAATCTCACCTGGCTTTAGCACATCTGCTATCAATAGGCCTTAAGAGGTCGAAAGAACTATGGCTTTAGTGCATTTGCATCATTCCTCAGGGGTGGAGAGATCATCTCCTTGTTAATGAGCGATTACCTGGGCAACGGAGGGCTTATCTGTACCTGAGAGGTGAGGGGGAGGGCCGGTTTTGCTTCTGCTGGAGCAGGAAAGAGAGAAATGGCCCGGACTGCCGTTTTTAAGGAGTTAAATGTATTTTAAACTTTATTTCTCCTTTTGACTGATTTTGGTTTTTAGAGGTATTTTGCCCCAGGATTTCCTTTCCCTGGACTTACAAATGTTACACTGTTAAGTAAGCACCATAGCCAGGTATACCAACTCCAAAGTCCAAGCTCTTTCCTTTATGTAATTCTAACCTCTCAAAAATCAGTTACCATTTACTGACTCCTACCACATGTCAGACACCATGTCAGGTACTATACATTTTCTATTCCAACTAATCTTTGTAATGTAATAATACAGCTAAATAGGTAATACCTTATTTTTCACAGATGAAGAAACAGGCTACAAACAGATAAATCAGTTTATGGAGTAAGTATGTGTAGCTAACATACACTGGAGTGCATATTTGTTCTAGATCTGTCTTCATAGCTGAGATCTTTTTATGCTAAAATAATGGATTCTTTCATCTGCAGGGATGTGATTTGCTTCTTTGATTTCAGAGCATTCCTTTTGATTAGGGTTAAAAGATTCACATTTACAATTACTTAACACCTTCAGTCTATATCCTCATAAAGACAGTCTGAATGTAATTTTTCTGAATTCTTCAAGAATACAACTCTTCTTTTTACTAAATACTACTTTTTCAATGGAGCATGGGATACTACAAAACCACACAGGCTTTATTTGGGAATCTGTTTTCTCCAAGGCAAGATATTTAAAGGGCAAGTTACATATTGCCCCACAGTGGGCCCTTCTATCACTTACTTGGTCGTATCCTGGCTTTTATCCCCACTGCCCTAAACCACCTGGTCCCATAAAACAATATAATTCTCAGATCTAGGATTGTGAGGTCAGAAGTCAGTTAAAAATATACACAGAATTTCAAAAGAATTCTTGAGCCTAAAACAGACATGGGCAAAAAGTGAGTGTGGACTTGTGCCTGGAAAATGGATAAGGAAATCTTAATATGGGCTAGTAATTAATGTTACAAGTGCAGCCTACTGAAAAAGTAGGCTGAGAAAAACTCTAGAAAAGGAAACCCAACTTGAGAGCAAAAAATATAATTAAACATGTATTTTACACAATAACTTAGTGTGGATAAAATTAAAGTTCCTGTGTCTAAGATTCTCACCTGGCCCTGGTTGGCTCACTTGCTACACATGTGTGGGCAATATGTTGCTATTGATTCTACATAAAGAGCTCCACCCAGTGCTCTGGGCTACGCGGTGGTACACCTGCAAGGCTGCAGGAGAACAGAACAGAGGCTGGAGTGGTGGCAGTGCTGAGGACAGAGGCCCAGAGGATGGCTGTGCAGGCCGAAAGACCCAGAGGCAGAGACCAGCTTGCTGCATGCCGACTTGCTCTGAGTGGATGGGATTTTAGTGATTGACCTGCCACCGTGGAAATAAAGTTGGGTTATGACCCTTTCACCCCAAGAATGTTCTACTGTCATTTCTTTGGTCATATTGAATCCATAGCGAACTTGCACGGGGCTGAAACCCACTGGCAAGACACTTAGGCATAAAACTTTAGTATCTATAATGTAGAGAAATGTATCTCCACCTTCATCCCCAAACCAATTCATCTTCCCACAGTCACTTATTCCCCTCCTTTACCTGGTTTTGCTGCCTGCCTTGGCTGCTTGGACCGTTCAGAGACTTTCATTTCAATGCCCTCTTAGATTTAGCCTTCCCATTTTAAAATAATATCCCAACACATTCACTACTCTCTTGATGCTTTCATTTTAGGAATCATAAGTGAATGGATACAAAACTGTTATAAGTAAAATCCCAAGGACATTTGTAGTACTGAATAATATATCTGGGAAGTGCATGGAATATGAAGTCAGAAAACTGGAGTCTAAATTTGACTTTTATTTACTCAATGTACACGTCTTGAGCTAATATTTATATTCTGTAGAAGTCTGTGGAATGTTCTATCTCTAAGTAAGCAATTCGACCCTAACAAAACAACTGATTTTCCTTCTACTCTTCTTGCCTAACAGCAAATTTCTTATCATACTAGCAATTTTTTTAACCCTATCTTATAATTCAGTAGCTGCTGAACATCTATTTCTTTTTTTCCCCCTTTAGTTAGGATATTTAACCAGTTGTCAAATTCTGGTTACTGCAGTATCTCTTTCAAAATGTTATTTTCTTCTGTTGATATGATAGGAAAGTCACATAATCATTCCTTATTGGATTCAGAATTTCCTCTTGCTAAGCTTATATTTCTACCCCCTCATCTGAACCCTGCCAGCTTCTTTTTATAGCTCTTTAAGTGTCCTAATTAACTTGCAAGATTCTTTTTCTTAATCCTGTAATTTACTAGCGGTGTGACCTTGGACATGTTAATAAACCTCTCTGTGCCCATTTTCTAAATCTATAAATCCTATATAATGGACAATAATAATAGCACTAATAGATGGGAGTTTTTATAAAGATTAAATGAGGCAATATGTATAAAGGCTTAGAGTACTGTCTGGCACACAGTAAGCATTTGGAGTATTAGCTCTGGAGGGGAAAAATTAGAAGGCATTAAAATAAAAGGAAATGGAGTATAGTCAATCCTTTCACTCTCTTACTATATGTTGGCATCTTGAGACGGTCCTCAAAAATTTTCCCCATCAGGACACACATAGTTAGGTTCTACAGTGCTAGAGACAGAATTATACACCTTTTCACAAATATAGACCTGGATAAATAAAATATTGTAGATTACATTACTTTCTTGGCCATTCCTTATAAAGCAGTTCATTGCTTTTTACACATATGATGTATCTTATTTCAAGTGCATTTCCCTTGCACTGGGCTTCTGACTCAATTATTGAAAATAGGATCAGGTGCCCAGAAAAACACAACTCCAAAACAGCATATGCCCATCATTCAAACAGCCTCTAAAACCTCAACCTCTCAAGTTTTCCTTGGTGCTAATTTTTTCAGTGACACCTGGCTTAGTTATACCTCCATGCTTCTGCTAACATTATTAACCATTCTTCATCTATCCAATCCCTATTACTCTTCAAAATTCTTCATCCTCTGTGAAACTTTCCCAGAATATTACAGCTCACCCTGACCTTAGCTTTTATTGTGTATCTTTATTAAAATGAGGTTATTTACCATTTTTGAAATTTCTCAGAATACTATAACTCACACTGATTTACCCTCAAGAGCTTTTATTGTGTCTTTATTAAAATGAGATCATTTACCATTTTTGAACTTTAGTTTCTTCATCTATAAGAGAATAACACCACTTATTTCTTTTAATCAGTTTAGAGAAGCTACCACAAAATGATGTGGCTGAAAAAAAAGACCACGTGAAGGAAAAATTCTCCAAACCAAACTGGTTGAATGCATAACTGAAAACACCATAAGTTTTTTGTAACAATTAATGCATCTTTATGCATTAATTATAAAACATTTTTGTGTTTTTATAACTTTGTATATATTATGTATAGTATAATCCTATACTAAAATATATAAATGCCTTGAAAGGGACATGATACATATTAAGGGGTTAATCTTAGTTTTATCTGGGCAAACCATATTATGGGTGTTTATTTATTCAACAGGTATCCTACATAATGTGTCAGTCACTGTGTTAAGTGCTAGGGATGCAAAAACAAGCAATAATCCTTCTGTCCTCAAGAATATTATAGAATACAGAGGAGGCAATCATTAAAATAACCTAGAAGTAAATGCAACTATTAAGAAAAAATTACTTATAAGTATTATGAAGGAGAAGTATCTGGTGCTATAAGTATGTGCAATAGAGAAAATTCCTATGTTTTTCTATTCTATACTGTTTCTAAGAGTAGGGAACAGGCTTAATAATCAAAAATAAATTCAAAATTTAAAAAGCAGAGAGAAAACTCCTATTCTGAAAAATAAAAAGGCTTAAAAGTTTCAAAATTGCCTCATAGTGCTCTAAAATTATCAAATGATTTCAATCAATGTATCTTTGTGCCCACTACTAAGTCATCTCTCAGCACAATAAGAAGGCTTACTAAATTTGGAGATTCCACCAAAAATTAAGGTCTGATGTAATTAACATAAAATGGACCAGATCAACAATATGTAGAATTTAGCCCACCCTAAGTGAAGGTCCATAAATTAGTCATGAATGACACAGCTTATCCAAAGTATATTCTACAGAACACTATTATTTGTAAAAACAGCTCTGTTTAAATAAACTTGAAAGATACTGGGTTGAACAAAACTAACGTTTTCTTTTAAGACTGGAATTCCCAGAGTCCTTAAAATATAGGCCCAGAATCATTTACCCATAAGGATGAACTTCAAAAGGTTCTGAAAACTAAAGTTAAAAAAATAATTTATATGGTTTATAATAATTTATAAATCTGACCTAAACTGTTCAAAGTTCTTTGTAGTTTTCATCTCATTTGGTCTGACTATTCTTAAATTTTTTCTGTAGAAATTATGCTTGATTACAGGGGCTACCCCAAGCTCCATTGGTGAAGTTACCTAATTAACATTATTATACATCATACATCATAACACCTTTCTAAAATCTGATGATTTCTTAATTCAAAAACATATCTAGTAACAAGAGTTAAATAAAATGCATTGTGAACCTGTAACAATGCACAATTTGAATCTGTAAAGGAGTATTTCCCAAACCTGTGACCAGAGAGCTCTCTTTCAGTGAGAAAGGAAACACCAGATTAGGATATGCCCAAAACTATGAAAGGCCAGTGACTCAGACCTACTAAAGGAGCCCAGGGCAAAGCCTCAGAAGGACAAGTGTACTGAAAATGAAGCAAAGCAAATGTTTTGCTGTTGTGTTGTAACATTTTATATAACACTGTTTTAACAGTAAGTAGTTTACTATGTGATGAAGATAATTGGCATATGGCATATGCTTACCTAGTAGTACCAAGGGAGAGAGAAACTGTATTTGCCAGATCCAAGTATTTTTGTCATTGAAAACTAACTTTGTAATATTTGCTCTGAAGATAAAATGACAGAACGTACATGCAAATGCATTATTTCCTTCTATTTCATGCTGGTAAGCCTTCTCTCCCCAGCTAAACAGGCTCAGAGAGGATACACAGGCACATGCTGAATTCACTTCTGGGTTTTTTTTCATTCACTTGCCTAGAACTGGACATGAAACTCCACAGATTTTCTCTCTGATATATAAACATCCTCTAAACTTACGTTTCAAAATGTAGCAATACTTTATTTGCTTACAGTATAAATTCCTTTTAATCTAATCCTTAGCAGTTAATAGTTTTATTCTATATAGTCTGTATAGGAACCACATCAATATTATTTTATAAACAACCATAAGTCATAATTACCTTTGAACCTATGAATAGGTTAGACATAAATAAACACCTATAAGAGGTTTGGATATCAATGGTATTAATAAAACAATACTACATACTTTAGAACTTTAAAGTATTTAAAAATTTTAAATATTTAATATTTTAGAAACTAACATTTCAAACAGAACTTGCCAAATCAAACCCAATTTATATAGTCTACTGGATTGCTTATAAAATTTAAAAGGTTTATTTCTGACAGTTACTTTAACAAATTGTGACTTTTCATTGGGTCATTGTGGACTACTCTGTAATTTTCAGTTCAACAATAAAGCCCATTTGTGACAGTAAGTTTTATACTACTACTTTCCAATGATACATTACATAACCACTTTAAAACATATTTTATTTTATTTAAATAACTAAGATATAACAGCAACTATATCAGCTAAACAAAATTCACTCTCATTTGCCAGTTCACTATCAAATTATTTTCAAATATTTTCTTAATTATCTTTGTTAGTGCAGAAAGGAGTAAAAAACTGAAATCCACAAATAATGATAATAAAACACAACTTATTTCCCATATGAAGTGGAAAAAAAACACAAACCCAGAAAGATAAGAATTTAGCTGCTATGAAACTTTACACAGTCCTGAGAATATCTCTGGGTATCAGTACTTTTTTCAATGCATTGTACTGCCCTTAGCCTGGGAAAAAACAACTTCTCATAAATGAGGGAAAGCATCACTTATGGAGAAATTGGTCCAGAGAAATGTAAAAACATGTCCAAAGATATTTAAATTGGGGATTAAATCAAAATGAACTACACCACCAGTATTTTTTGTTGTTAGTATGTATGTAAAAACTCTTCTGTTCTGGGTTTTAATCATGGGAGTAACATATATATAACTTAACTCTTGAACATAAACACACACACACGCACTCACACATGGACACAGATACACATTTTATTCAGCCAAAGCTTTCCATGATGCCTAATTGAAAGAATGACTACAAGTAAGCTTAAATGTAATTATCACCCATTTGTGTTAGCTTACTTACCGGATTTGTGCTTCTTGTGTTTTGCCTTCTTTTTGATGATCAATAACTTATTCTGGATCTCAGGTTTGTAAGACTTGAATGCAAGCGAATGAAGACTTTCACGTTTTCTCTGTAAGTTTTCATTCAAAACATCTTTTAACTTCTTTTTTTTCTTTTTCTTCTTTTTTGCCCTCATTTTAGTTAGTTTGAGTTTCTTGTGGCTCTGTAGTGACTGCTCTAACAGAATGTCCCTTACAACTCTGTGGCAGTTAATTTCTGGATGATCATTGTGACTTCCATTTACATGTATTTGGCAAGATTTTAGAGCATTTTCTTTTAATGGACTAGGTTCAGCCTTTACTCTGGAAGCTTCACCATATTTTTCCTGATTTTCTATAAACCTTATTTCACCTGGACTGAGAGGCTCCCCAAAGCCAGTAACTTCCCCTGGACTCCTTGGTTTCTCTAAATTTTCTTTACAACAATCAACTTTTTTAACTTCGCAGGGCCTGCAAATTCTAATTTCACAGTTGGATTTCATTTCCATTTCAACAGCAATGTCATGATTATCCACGTTCATTTTAGTAGGGCAGTAAGCTGGATCAAAGTTAATTTCCTGCTCTTTCTTGAAGGCAGAGGACAGGCCTTCTCTACTACATCTATGTTCTCCATTACTTGTACTAATATAGTCACACTTCAATTTCTCCAGTTTAATCCGAGGTACTCTTTTTATTTTAATGGGTGGAACTGGAAATTCTGGGGCCTGAAAAGGTCTCTGTTTATAAATCCGTACATCTGCACCACAGAACTGTGGAAAATGTACATAAGCATTCTCCAAATAATCATAACCAAGGATAACTTCCCTGCATTCATGAATAGGCTGTCCAAGTACAGCATCTTGAACCTCTTTTTGTGTTTCATACACAAAGTCACAAAGACCCTTAAGTAACCATACTTTTTGACAGAAAGGTAGTTCATGAAAGGGTTTTTCTTCCAATGGATTAACTTCTCCAAGAACTCTAAAAAACTGAGGACACAATCCCAGTTTTTCAGCACAATTATCAGGATTTTCAGTCTGCCCTACAGCAGTGTACCACTGCTGTACTCTCTGTCTCAGTGCCGCTTCCCACGTCCTATAAGGCAAAGTTGGTCTTCGATGTAATGTAGGTCTGCGATGGGGAGGACTTAATAGAGAAGTCATTATTTTAGATAGAAAAGCGTTACACTGAGGCATCAGAAGACAACGTTCCAATTCATAAAAGACAATTTCTGGCAAATTTAGAATTTGCTGGGCTAAACAAAGGAAATGCCCAATAGCCGGAATTTCCCACATGGTCTCCATACAAGTTGGAGCTGCTTGAGCTAGAAGTTTTCTCTCCCATTCTTCTATTTCCTTATGACTAGCTTCTTCTGCTTCTTTTTTTTCCTGTTCTCGAAGCCTAAAGAAAATTTAACAAATTATACTATTATTACTTAAAGTAGGGAATACAATAAAATACCAAATTTTAAGTGTCATTACTTATCTTCATTTAACAAGGCAACTAGCTGGTCCAGTTTTCAGTATCACTACAAAATGTCCCATCACATGTACCATTTTCTTTTCAGATGAAGAATACACATATAACTTAACCCTGAATTTTACTGATGGAGGATTTTCACTGATATTATTGCCAATGTAAAATTTTCAATTTATGATGTCTATGAACTTCAAAATAAATGAAAAAAATTTAAAGCATGTTTACCCAACAAAGCACAGTTTAGTGCTTTCTAAAAGTAATATGACATCGTTAAAGAGCTGTAAAAATGTTGACATCCTTTGACTCCATAATTCCATTCTGAAGAAGTTATACTAAGAAAGTTATTCAATGGAAGCAAAAAGTTATGTGTATCAGTATTAACTGGAGTTTTATCATATAAGAAAAACAAAAACATGAAGTTTTATTACACAATTGGAAAGTAAGCTGGCTATATTAGATAATCTTAAAAACTAACATTATAAATAACATTTATAAACATAAAAAATCAGAAACAATACAGTACATAACAAATAATAGCAATAATGAAAATATGCACACATTGACCAAGGAGATAACAACATTGCAAAAATAAGTAACTTCTCCAAAGGATTATGGGTGCTTTCTTCCCTTCCAAAATTTCTTTACTGGCACTGCTATAAAATCTTCTTAGTTAAAACATTTTAAATTAGATGAAAACACATACATCTTTGTGATCTTGCACTGGGCAATGTGTTCTCAGATAGGACACCAAAAAAGCACAAGCAATGCAAATAAAAATAAAGTGGACACCATCCAAACTAAAAACTTTTGTACTTTCTAAAACATTTATCAAAATGAAAAGACAAACCAGAGATGGTAAAACATTTTTGCAAATCATTTATCTAATAAGAGACTTCTACCTAGAAAATATAAGGAACACTTACAACTCAGTAATAAAAGACAAGTCACTCAATTTAAAAATGGGCAAAGATCTGTACTGACATTTCTCCAAAGAATACATACAAATGAACAATAAGCATATGAAGAAATGCTCAACATTGCTATCCACTAAAAAAGTGTAAATCAAAACCACAGAAGATACCAATTCATACCCACTAAAATGACTGTAATAAGAGAGGTAATAGTAAGTATTAGTAAAAAGTTGGGGAAACTGGGAACTTCTACCAGTTTCTCAGAAGGTTGAACATAGAGTTACCATGTGATCCAGCAATTCTACTACTAGGTAAATACTAAATATATACCTAGGATATATTTGTGCAGAATAAGCCTACTTTTATATTTTTGGCTGAGATGCCACACTATAACTATCTTACTATTACAGATACAACAAACTATCAAATCAAGTAGTCCTGGCTCATTTTTAAAATATTAATAAAGAAACTGTCATTTGTGATTTGGCATTTATGTATATTAACCACACTCAAACATCCAAACAATGCTAAAGAGCCTTAATAAATTTTTTCAAATATGCTCATAGTGTTGAGGAGTTTTAACTTTTTCTTGAATGGAGGTGGAGTGTGATGGGAAGGTAGATTCTGGCTTCCCTAATAACAAAATGGGACTCTAAAAGACCATAAAATCAGTAGAAAAGTGTACTAGAAACATAACTCCATTCCCCTGCCCTCAACTAAGGGCATGCATGGAAAACTGTCTTCAAAATAGGAGTGGTAGATGGAAAAAAATTAAATCTCTCCTAAGAATCTGTAACTAAAAGCTAGCTGCCTTTCATGTGGATTTATTGCCTACATTCACATATCCTGGGTGCTCAGAAAAAAAACACATTAGAAATGAGTTTAATGTGGTGTCATGCCAAAACTGTTCTCAGGTAGTTGAACAGAAAAAAATCAAATCTCTAAGGGAATGCACCTTATATTATAACTAGATCTTGAACTCAGATTGATAGAGGACAAGAAATGAGTTCATAAAATAACAAAATATAAAAGGAAAAAAGGTACTATGAGGGACAGGGAAAAAATGTGACTCACCAGAACTATAGATATAGGAATTATAGGATATAGAAAATACATATTTAGTGAAAATAAACTGAAAACATGGGTAAAGAGGAGACTATAAAAAAGGACAAGTTTTGAAAAAGAACTAAAGAGAACTTCTAGAAATTAAAAGGAAATAAGATTTACAGTTAACTCCTCAACAACAAAAATGGAAGCCAGAGAACAATGGAATATCTTTATTACACTTAAAAAAAAAGACTACCACTATAAATTTCCATTCAAAACAAAAATATATTTAAAAAATAAAGATATTTCAGGCAAACAAAAACTCAAAACTTAGGATGAACAGAACCCCACCTAAAGGAAATTCTAAAGGAGCAAAGCAGTGATAGCAGTATATAGGTTAACGTACATAGACATGGCATAAAGTAATGATAAAAATGTTCTGTGGAAAAAAAAACTGTTCTGTGGAGTTTAGAAAGAGAGAATTAAAATACACTACAATAGTAAAAATACACTACAATAGTAAATAAGCTGGGTGAAAAATGGTTAAAGTTAAATGTGTTCCAAGATCTTTGTATTAATAAAGAAAAGGGTAAAAATACTGATTAATTTTAGGTTTTGATAAGTTAACTATGTGAAAATTTCTAGGATTGCTACTAAAATACTAGACTATATAACACTCAAATTAGTAGAGGTGTAAACCTGGAAGGAAAAATACAATAATCAAAAGTGGTGGGATGTAGCGAAAGCAGTGCTTTCAGGGAAATGTACAGATTAAGAATGTGTATTTAGAAAAGAAAAAAAGCTAAAATCAAATATAGATGGGTTCATTAAAAGGAAAACAAGGAAAAGCACAGCAAATCAAACCCCCAAAGTAAAAAGAAAATAAGAGCATGAATCAGTAACATATAAAACAAATACACAATAGAAAAATAATCAAATCCAAAAGTTCATTCTTTGAAAACATTATAAAGTTGATAAACCCTTAGCAAGATCAATCAAGAGAAAACACACGCTTACAAAAACTAATACCAAAAATGAAAATAGACACATTGTGTAGATCTCATATATAAAACAATAAAAGGACATTAGAAGCATCTTTATGACAAGAGATTTTAGATGAAATAGCCAAGTTTTTTGAAAAACACACATAACAAAACTGAAAGGAGTAAAAACCTAAATTCCGTTGTCTATAAAAGAAACTGCATAATTTAAAATTGCCATTACATAGAAATATTGAGGCCTGAAAGCCTTCACAGCAAGAATTCACCTCAGAAATTTCAGTTAATGGAATTACTAGAAACTAAATATACAACATATTAAAGAGGTAAAATGAGAATTAAAATAATAAGAAAAAAATTATCAGAGAACTTCAAAGAACAAACTTTTGGATGTGGATTTGGTTTAGGAAGATTTGGGAAAGAAACAAAAGGAACTTCTAGAAATAAAAAATATAAACACAAAAATAAAATACTCAATAGATAGGTTAAATGCTGATTGTACATAGGAAAAGAAGGTAGAGCTGAACAAATTTCAAAGAATGCAGTGCAAAGAGACAAAGAAACAGATTACAAGGTAGATACAAAGACTGATGGAGGACAGATTAAAATCTAACTACCAACCAACTGGAGCTCCAGAAAATAATATAGAAGATAGGTGGGTGGGTGGTGATGATGGCAATATTTGAAGACATAATGGCTCAATTATCTTCCAGGAGTGATGAACGACAAAAATCCTCAATTCGGGAAACCCAAGAAAATGAATTAAGAAAACCACACTTGGGTATATCATCATAAAACAATAAAACATCAAATATAAAAAGAAAATTGTGACAGTTCCAGGAAGATGGCGGTGTGAGCAGGGCAGAGGAAACCTCCTCCCAAAACCATATATATTTATAAAAATACAACAAATACAACTATTCCTAAAAGAGAGACAAGAAGATACAGAACAGCACCCAGCATGCATCTACACCTGAGAGGACTCGGCACCCTGTGAGGCGGGTAAGATATGGAGCCACGTCCCGGCGGGACCCGAACACTCCCCCACCCCAGCGCACCAGCTGGAGGAGAGGATTCAGAGCCGGGAGGGAGTGGAAGTACAGGCCCGCGAAATAACCAGCCCTGGTGATCTGCACCAGAAGCACTGACACACATCGCACAGTATATCGGAGATTGGAGAGACAGAGGGTGCAGTATCTGAGTCAGGGAACGTACCGGGTCCTTGCAGCCGGCTCCCAGGGAAAAAAGAAAAGCGCGCACTTATTTTTAGCGGTCTTAAAGAGATACGGGCCCAAAGGACAAGCAGGATCGTCCCAGCACACTCAGCCCAGCAGGCTGGGAGTCCTGGGGAATTTCGAACCCCTTGGCTGGAGACTGGGAAAAAGTAGCCGCACTGAGACTTCCCAGAGAGACCAGCAGTCTCCCATTTACTCCCACACTGGCCAGAGCTACAAACGGCCTGGGGGAGTGGCGCGGGCGCGGCTGTGGAATAGTGGAGCAACAGCGCCACCTACAGCATCCTCACAGAATCTACTTCGGGCGGGCGTCTTTTTCTTTTTTTACTGTGTTCTTATTTTCTCTTTTCTTTTCTTCTCTGTTCTTTCTTATTTTCTTTGTCTTCTCTTTCTCTTCTTTCCTTTTGTTTCTCCTTTTTTTTAAAGTCTTAAAAAGCCCAGCTGACATACATGGCACCTACCAGCGACCATTTCTATAGCCATGAATAGACAGAGGAATATGGTACAAACAAAGCTTATCCAGACCCAGCCACCAGAGACGGAGTCTGAAGGGATGGAAATGCAATGTTCCTGAAAAAGAAATCAGAATAAAAGTCATAACCATATGGATGGATCTACAGAGAAATATGCAAGAGCTCAGGGAGGAACTGAGGGAAGTGAGGAAAAAGGGATAGAAAGTGTCTTTGAAGACATAATTGCTGAAAACTTTCCCACGCTGGGGAAGGAAATAGTCTCGCAGTCCACGGAAGCCCACAGATCTCCCAACACAAGGGACCCAAGGAAGACAACACCAAGACACATAATAATTAAAATGGCAAAGATCAAAGATTAAAGACAGAGTATTAAAGGCAGCTAGAAAGAGAAAAAAGATCACCTACAAAGGAAAACCCATCAGACTATCATCAGACTTCTCAACAGAAACCTTACAGGCCAGAAGAGAATGGCATGATATATTTAACGTAATGAAACAGAAGGGCCTCGAACCAAGAATACTGTATCCAGCACGATTATCATTTAAATATGATGGAGGGATTAAACAATTTCCAGACAAGTGAAAGCTGAGAGAGTTAGCCTCCCAAAAACCACCTCTACAGGATATCTGAAATGGACTGCTCTAGAAGGAAGCACTCCTAAGGCTAAAAAGATGTCACCAGACAAAAAAAAAGCAGACCATCCAAATATTAAATAAAGGCAAAGAATAAAACACATACTATATAAAGAGTTGAGGAGGAAGAATAAGAAGGGAGAGAAATAAAGAAACTCCAGACTGTGTTTACAATAACTTAAAAAGAAAGTTAAGTTAGATTGTCAGATAGTAAAGAGACAACCCTTGAACCTTTGGTAACCACGAATCTAAAGCCAGCAATGGCAATGAGTACATATCTATTGATAATCACCCTAAAGGTAAATGCACTGAATGCACCAATCAAAAGACACAGAGTAATAGAATGGATAAAAAAACAAGACCCATCTCTATGCGGCTTACAAGAGACTCACCACAAACTCAAAGATATACACGCACTAGAAGTGAAGGTATGGAAAAAGATATTTCATGCAAAAAACAAGGAGAAAAAAGCAGGTGTTGCAGTACTTGTATCACACAAAATAGACTTCAAAACGAAGAAAGTAGAAAGAGATAAGGAAGGACATTACATAACAACAAAGGGTCAGTACAACAAGAGGATATAACCATTATAAATATATATGTACCTAACACAGGAGCGTGACCATATGTGAAACAAATACTAACAAAATTAAAGGAGAAAACAGAAAGCAATGCATTCATTTTAGGAGACTTCAACACACCACTCACTCGAAAGGACAGATCAACCAGACAGAAAATAAGTAAAGACACAGATGCACTGAACAACACACTAGAACAGATGGACCTAACAGACATCTACAGAACTCTACACACAAAAGCAGCAGGATACACATTCTTTTCAAGTGCACATGGAACATTTTCCAGAATACATCACATACTAGGCCACAAAAAGAACATCAGAAAATTCAAAAATATTGAAATTCTACCAACCAACTTCTCAGATCACAAAGGTATAAAACTAGAGATAAATTTTAGAAAGAAAACAAAAAGGCTCACAAATACATGGAGACATAACAACATTCTCCTAATTAATCAAAGGGTTAATGACCAAATCAAAACAGAAATCAAAGAATATATGGAGACTAATGACAACAACAACACAGAGCCACAACTTCAGTGGGACGCTGCAAAGGCAGTTCTAAGAAGAAGTATATTGCAATCCAGGCCTATTTAAAGAAGGAAGAACATTCCCAAATGAATAGTCTAAAGACACAATTACTGAAATTGGAAAAAGAAGAACAAATGAGGCCCAAAGTCACCAGAAGGAGAGACATAAGATCAGAGAAGAAATAAATAAAATTGAAAAGAATAAAACAATAGAAAAAAATCAATGAAACCAAGAGGTAGTTCTTCGAAAAAATAAACAAAATAGATAAACCCCTAGCCAGACTCATTAAGAGAAAAAGAGAATCCACACACATAAATAGAATCAGAAATGAGAAAGGAAAAATAAGGACGGACCCCACAGAAATACAATGAATTATAAGAGAATATTATGGGAACCTATATGCTAACAGCTGGAAAACCTAGAAGAAATGGATAATGTCTTAGAAAAATACAACCTTCCAAGACTGACCAAACCAGAAACAGAAAAACTAAACAGACCAATCACCAGCAACGGAAGTGACTCGGTAATCAAAAAAGTACCCAAGAACAAAACCTGTGGACCAGATGGATTCACCTCTGAATTCTACAAGACATATGGAGAAGAAATAACACCCATCCTCCTTAAAGTTTTCCAAAAATTAGAAGAGGAGGGAATACTTCCAAACTCATTCTATCAAGCCAGCATCACTCTAATACCAAAACCGGGCAAAGACATCACCAAAAAATAAAATTACAGACCAATATCCCTGATGAACGTAGATGCAAAAATACTCAACAAAATATTAGCAAACCGAATTCAAAAATACATCAAGAGGATCATACACCATGATCAAGTGGGATTCATCCCAGGGATGCAAGGATGGTACAACATTCGAATATCCATCAACATCATCCACCACCATCAACAAAAATAAGAACAAAAACCACATGATCATCTCCATAGATGCTGAAAAAGCATTTGACAAAATTCAGCATCTATTCATGATTAAAACTCTCAACAAAATGGGTATAGAGGGCAAGTACCTCAACATCATAAAGGCCATATATGACAAACCCACAGCTAACATCATATTTAACAGCAAGAAGCTGAAAGCTTTTCATCTAAGATCGGGAACAAGACAGGGATGCCCACTCTCTCCCCTGTTATTCAACATAGTTCTGGAGGTCCTAGCCATGGCAATCAGACAAAACAAAGAAATAGAAGGCATCCAGACTGGTAAAGAAGAAGTCAAATTGTCACTATTTGCAGATGACATGATACTCTACATAAAAAACCCTAAAGACTCCACTCCAAAACTACTAGAACTAATATCTGAATTCAGCAAAGTTGCAGGATACAAAATTAACACACAGAAATCTGTTGCTTTCCTATACACTAATGATGAACTAACAGAAAGAGAAATCAGAAAGACAATTCCATTCACAATTGCATCAAAAAGAATAAAATACCTAGGAATAAACCTAACGAAGGAAGTGAAAGACCTGTACTCTGAAAACTACAAGACACTCCTAAGAGAAATTAAAGAGGATGCTAACAAAGAAGAATAAATATTGTCAAATGACTATACTACCTAAAACAATTTACAGATTCAATGCAATCCCTATCAAACTACCAACAGCTTTCTTCAATGAACTGGAACAAATAACTCTAAAATTCATATGGAACCAGAAAAGACCCTGAATAGCCAAAGCAATTCTGAGAAGAAGGAATTCAACAGGGGGAATTATGCTCCCTGACTTCAAGCTCTACTACAAAGCCACAGTAATCAAGACAATTTGGTATTGGCACAAAAACAGACCCACAGACCAGTGGAACAGAATAGAAAATCCAAACATTAACCCAAACATATACAGTCAATTAATATTTGATAAAGGAGCCTTGGATATACACTGGGGAGATGACAGCCTCTTCAGCAGCTGGTGTTGGAAAAACTGGACAGCTATATGTAAGAGAATGAAACTGGACTACTGTCTAACCCCATACACAAAAGTCAACTCAAAATGGATCAAAGACCTGAATGTAAGTCATGAAACCATAAAACTCTCAGAAAAAAACATAGGCAAAAATATCTTGGACATAAACATGAACGACTTCTTCATGAACATATCTTCCCGGGTAAGGGAAACAAAAGCAAAAATGAACAAGCGGGACTATAGCAACCTGAAAAGCTTCTGTACAGCAAAGGACACCATCAGTAGAACAAAAAGACATCCTACAGTATGGGAGAATATATTCATAAATGACATATCCGATAAGGGGTTGACATCCAAAATATATAAAGAGCTCACGCACCTCAACAAACAAAAAGCAAATAATCCAATTAAGAAATGGGCAGAGGACATGAATAGACACTTCTCTAAAGAAGAAATTCAGATGGCCAACACGCACATGAAAAGATGCTCCACATCGCTAATCATCAGAGAAATGCAGATTAAAACCACAATGAGATATCACCTCACACCAGTGAGGATGGCCAACATCCAAAACACAAACAAGAAATGTTGGCGAGGATGTGGAGAAAAGGGAACCCTCCTACAGTGCTGGTGGGAATGCAAATTAGTTCAGCCATTGTGCAAAGCAGTATGGAGGTTCCTCAAAAAACTCAAAATAGAAATACCATTTGACCCAGGAATCCCACCCTAGGAATTTACCCTAAGGATGCAGCATCCCAGTTTGAAAAAGACAGATGCAACCCCATGTTTATCGCAGCACTATTTACAGTAGCCAAGAAATGGAAGCAGCCTAAGTGTCCATCAGTAGATGAATGGATAAACAAGATGTGGTACATATACACAATGGAATATTATTCAGCCATAAGAAGAAAACAAATCCTACCATTTGCAACAACATGGATGGAGCTAGAGGAGCTAGAGGAGCTAGAGGTATGCTCAGTGAAATAAGCCAAGCCGAAAAAGACAAGTATCAAATGATTTCACTCATATGTGGAGTATAAGAACAAAGAAAAAAACTGAAGGAACAAAAAGCAGCAGACTCACACAACCCAAGAACGGACTAAAGTTACCAAAGGGAAAGGGACTGGGGAAGATAGGTGGGAAGGGAGGGATAAGGGGGAAAAAGGGGCATTACAATTAGCAGATGTAATGTTGGGGGGCACGGGGAGGGCTGTACAACTCAGAGAAGACAAGTTCTGATTCTGTGGCATCTCACTACGCTGATGGACAGTGAGTGTAATGGGGTTGGTGGGGGGGACCTGATGAAGGGGGCAGTTTAATAACCACAATATTGCACATGTAATTGTAGATTAATGATACCATAATAAATTATTAAAAAAAAGAATAAAAAAAGAAAATTGTATAAGCAGTCAGAAGGGGGGAAGAAAACGATTACATATACAGAAATGACAGATTTCTCAACAGTAACAGAATAAAATAGAAACAATAACTACAGTCATGAATAAGGATAAAGTCATTTTCAATTAGACAAAAAGTCGAACTGATTCTAAGAAAAGAAAATACCTGTAAAATTTCTTCCACTTCCACCTAAAGAATCAGATTTACCTCCTACCTGACCAACAACAAAAAAAAAAGTGAGAAAATAGATAAAATAATGGTTTTCAAAAACCTAAACATCAAGCAGAGAAGGACAGCAATCTCTGAGAGACAGGAAATAGACAAGATGAACCCAACAATTGTCACAGTTTATTGGCATTACGGTGTCCAGGCCATGATGCAGGGAAAGGAAACCCAGGCAAACCTCAACAGACTCCCAGACGTGAAATGGAGCCAAGTATCGTGAGACACCAAGGCAGCTAGAGTCTGCAGGATGTATTATCAAAGAGGACATAAGTACATAAACTGAGAACACTGAAGATGTACAGAGAGTCCCACTCAAATATTCCAAGTACTGATTAGTGGATGCATGTAAGAAAATAACCCAAGACTAGGTGGGAGGAAAATATCCAAAAGATTAGAAACCATAATGTCTATTCCTACCAGCTATATTTGAGGAACTCATGGTTCATGGGATCTTGGACAGAACATTCAGAATGGTCTTCCTATGATAGCAGAAAATAATTAGCCTTAAACAGAGCATTGCTCTGGACCCTAATAACAAATCATAAAAGATCCAAAATGATCAAAAGTGTTTATAGGTACTTTATCTTCATTCCAGGAAAAAGCGCAATAAGATTTACAGGAAGGAAATATAGTAATTAAAATACTTGGCAACCACCAAGGTAAAACTCACAATGCTTGGCATCCAAACCAAAACTACCAGGCACACAACAAAACAGAAACTATGACCCATAATGAGGACAAAATATCCCACAAGTGAAAGAAATGTTAAAATTAGCAAATAATGCCATTAAAGTAGTTACTGAAACTGTAATCTACACAGTCAAAAAGTTAAATGGAAACATGGAAGATACAAGACATAACCAAATCAAACTTTTAGAGATGAAAACTAAAATGTCTGAGATGAAAGTATACTAAATGGGACTAACAGCAAGTTAGGCATGAGAGAAGAAAAGATTTGTGAACTTCAAGACAGTAATAGAAACTATCCAAATTTAAAGATAGAGAAAATACTTCTAGAGTATGTATTTAATGAAGAAAAAACGATCACAGAAAGAAGTTGTAAGATGCAAGAAGGACTGGGGAACAAATCGATTTGTTAATCCTGTGGGAAATAAACATTATTTTACAAAGAACAATAATGACATCCAGTTTGGGCATAAAAAAATGAGACAAACTCAATTATTAATCAATAATATTTAAGATAGATGAGGCACAAAAAATAAAAATTAAGAACAGAAATAGAGCATGTAACTTCCAAATCAATGGAAATAGTTGTAAGAGAACTAAATCTTCATCTTCCACAGAGAGATTTCAACAGATTGTGCTGAACTGAAAAATAAAAAACCCAGCAGTATAAGTGATTATTCAGAAATGTGGAACTAATGACTAGCAGAAATTAAAGGTGGATGTTTCTGAGTCATTGAGTTGAAGTAAGGCTACTATCTTTCATTAGAAGCTTTAACAGCAGAATGTGACTCTTAAATTTAAAAGCCTGTGAAATTAAAATTTAAAAAATTAAATCAACTTTTCAAAAGCCAAGAAAGAATATTAGGTGACAGTGAAGAGCCTGTTCGTGTTAAATGTATACATACTGTGTCTTTTACCATGAAACTGAGTTTCTCTACACTTATATACTGAGATGGAGTCATTTCTTCTTCAATGTTCTGCTGTTAACTACAGAAAAGGTTTTTGAATTATTTCTCATGGATTGTAACTCAGGATTTGTTTAAAAGTTTGGTATAGAAAACTGTATCTGTCAGAATATCAACCATCAAAAAGTGGGTTTATTTAGTATTCTTTGCACTAAAATTGACTTTGGTCAACCATGTCATAATTAATACTGCTCTGTTTCTGCAGAGGTGAGAAAGCAATTAGAGTTTGGTGAAGAAAATGGCAGGGCAAGTTGGAGCAGACCAATACACTTTTAAAGACTTGATTTTGCATAAAGTATTGATAAGCAAACTTTTGTTGATAGAGGTTAGTGATACAGTAATTTTAGAAACTAATCAATTTACAGATGGAGCCACTAAGGACACAGAAGGGTGAGAAGATAACTTCCTCAGTCTTACATAGTTGGTTAGTGTAAGAGCCAGAAATACATACAGTTTGCCATTGGCAGGACAAAGTTAGCACCAACTAGCTTACTCTTCAAAGAGAAAGAAAATTAGGCAATGGTGTAATATGCATATTCCATTGGTTTACGTGCCTGGAAAAGTTATGAACTAGTTGGGGTGTAATGCTGTCAACTTTGGGCATTACCTGAAGTTATTCAAGGGCTGCTCCTCATACTTCTGTTCCCTACAAACTGTACCTCTCAGGGCAGAATGATGGAATCTAGCCTCAGACCATGATTACTGAAGAGGCATCAGGAAAAGAAACAAAGTCCAGTCTGGTGTAGGCCAGCATATTGCAGAATAGTCTTTTAGAACTTGGACTGTGAGTCTCACCCAATCCTCAGTGGTGTGGTATAGAGGAAATAGGAGCTTGCCAAAGAGCTCTAGAGTTAATGTCTATATAATCTGCCAGTGTTTTAAAAATTTGTCTAACACCTAAAACATAATTTAAAAAAATATTTTTAACTATTTCAACCACGTGTAAGTGTACATTACAGCAGTGTTAACTGCTTACACATTGCTTTGCAACTGATCTCTAGAACTCTTTCATTTTGCAAAACTGAAACATACCGATTGAACAACAAACAACTCTTCTTTTTCCTCCTTTCCCCCAGCCCCTTGCAACCACCATTCTACTTTCAAAGAGTTTGCTTTAGATAGCTCATAGAAGTGGAATCATACAGTATTCGTTCTTTTGTGATTGTTTCACTTAGCATAATGTCCTTATTTCACTTAGCATAATGTCCTCAAGGTTCATCCACGCTGCGGCAACTGTCAGAATTTCCTTCCATTTTAAGGCTGAGTAATATTCCATTGTTATGTATATACCACATTTTGTTTGTACATTCATCTGTCAATGGCCACTTAGGTTGATTCCACCTCTTGGTATTGTGAATAATGCTGCAATAAACATGAGTGTCCAAATATGTCTTTGAGATCCTTTACTAATCAATTTTTAAAAATTTGTACACTGTATTAAGAAATGCTGAAGCAAACCATATTTCCTAACAAGGACAGATAAAAACCAGCTTTCAAAATTAACACTCAATTTAAAAACTGGTTCAGAAGTACAGTACTAATATCAGATACAATAGTACATATTTCTAAAATGTTAGTTCAAAAAATTAAGCTTTCAGTATTTGGAAAATGATAAAACATCTCAGGATAGTATACCAAATTCACCAATTTAAAAAAAAGGGTAAGCAACACCAAATAATCAGAAAAGGTGATCCAACATTTTTTTCCTGGACAAGCTCCTTATTGGCTTGGAGGGTGTTTACTTGCTACTGTGTGAAATACTAACAGAAGCTGTGCCTAAGGTTATTTTGGTCATATATAATTTAGCAGAAACATTGCTAATGAGTGAAGGGCTTTACAAAAGGAAATTGTGTTTTAAAATACCCTAACTTTACAGGTTTTATAAAGTTTTATTGAATGCTTACCATGTGTGAGGATACAAAGAGGTGAAAGCATGGACCCCACTCTAATTTAAGAGGTTACAATCTAGTCAGAAACACATATAGGACCTTTAATCCAAAATAATCCATTAATTAAGGGAACATTACAATGTATGCAAATTGGTGGCATGAAAGGGGAAAGCAAGACATTTACATTTTCTAAAATAAACAATATATAATATTGTTTTTTAGGAAAACCAACCATTCACATTAAGTGTTAGTCAAGCTTTTTTAGCTACCAAGAAAAGAAAATTTTTCTCACTAAAGCAGAAAAGAAATTTATTTAAATATCAGAAGAGAGCTTACAGAAGCTCTAGGAATCAAAGAGCCAAACTTAGAAGATACGAATTCCAACCACACTTTGAGTGCTTCTCCAGGAAAAACTAAACTGCAACCATTACTTGGCACTTCTGACACTAGGAACCTAGAGGAACCAGAAGCTCCCAGTACCAGCTTTGTCAAAAGATAAACTCCCCTGGCTCAAGAGTGCCACCTTATGTTGTTCCCATGCAATTTCAAGCTGTGAGTAGGCATGAAAATGTAAATTTTCTGACATCTTCCTTGGGAAGATGGTCTTGTAATATGGGGAATCATCAAATGTAAGGAAGCTTTTCAAAAATGTTGAGTGGTCAAAAATGATGAATATCTGGTTCATTAAATCACTGTTATTTCACATTATAGAAAATTTGAAAATAAGTCAATCATAAGTCACAGTTTTTATTTCACAAAAATGTACAAAATATTTTTGTCTTAATTCCAGTGACTTTCAATTCAATGAAAGACCAAAAAGTTTATGCACATACATGAAAAAAAGAGCATAAAAAACATATACTACTTCTGGTAATTCAAACAGTTCTGCAAAAAAGAATGGAGAATAAATCAGTATTTTTAATACAGCTAAAGTAGACTTTAATGATCAAAACTGCTACCTAATGTCATATTCCAGTTTAACTGAAATTTACTTGAGAGGTAACTTCCAATTTTAACCAATTTTATTTTTAAAAGACTATCTAAAATGTTGTATATGCTTTCCTGTTTAATAAACAAGATATGTAATATATAATTTACTCTTTCCTTACTGATTCAATGTCACCATTATAAACAGAAGGCAGTGGTCCTGAGTAGCTTAAAGACTATTTCAGCAACTATAAATAAACAGCTATTTCACTCAATTTTCCCAGAACTGACAGTAGCACTGCCATCTCCTAAACCAACAAGGCCTCTTTACACTAATCAGCTCCAAGACTGCCTGATGTCCTATTAGCATTTCCTTGAAGATGGCCAGACTACCAAGCTTTACTCATTCATTCCTCTCTGTTCAGTATGTATCATCTACCATCTCCTTTGCACTGGTTTTAAGTGCCCTCCAAATAAATAAAGATAGTAATGGAGGAACACTAGGATTTGCGACAGTTGCAGTCTGATTTAAGAAACCATTATTTTATGGCATATGCTGTACAGAAAGGGGAAGCTACCCTTTATATAAAGTATAAAACTTAAACACCTAGCCCTAGAGATTTGCTTTGCAAGCAGAAACCTACATTGTGTGGTGCTCTGAAGGACAGGGAGCTGGGACAGGCGGAGTGCTTCAGAGACAGATTCGGGCCATTTGTGGAGGATGGGATCCACACCCGGCCGCTCTGGGACAAGGGAAAGGCAGGTGGTCTGACAGGCTTCCTAGCAGTGAGAGGGCTGCTGAAGGGGCAGGGTTTGCATGGAGCTTGCTGTGTGGGAGAACGGATAGGGGGACAAGGTTGCCTGGGCGTGCTCTGCCCAGCAGACTGGGAACTTTGGGGAACTTCAGGCACTCCATCCCCGTGACTGGCTACTCAGCTTTAAGGGCCCCCACTGTGATTCACAGGCAGCCAAGCCTACCTCCTGGCCTGAGAGCACTGGCTCGCAAAATGGCAGTCACTGCCCTGGCATCAGGCCAGCCAGAGGGAGGCCCAGCCAACCACAGAGAGTGACACCAAGCACAGAGGCTTACACCTGTGTACTCGGTCCACTGGCTCTGATACGGGAGACAGGCAGGACAGATGGGAATCAGGAAACAGATCTTTCCGCCCCCCAGGCACAAGCTCGGCTCCCCTATGACCCCCAACCTCACTCTAGGGGCTGAGAAGCTCCAGAGACTGGATCTTCTGGGCAATAGAGTGCACCACACAGAAATATGAAACGTCACCAGAACATGGTTCAGACCAAAATCTCACAAACCCCAGAAAAAGGGCCAAATGAAACTGAACTCATGAATCTTCCAGAGAGTTCAAAATAAAAATCATAAACATGCTTATGGAGGTACAGAAAAATATTCAAGAACTAAGGAACGAATTTAAGATGGAGATTCAATCATTCAGAAATTCCATATCTGAAATGAAATATACAAAAGGGGAATTTAAAAGCAGATTAGATGTAGAGGAAGACACAGTAAATGGAATAGAAATTAGAGAAGAGGAATACAAAGAAGCTGAAGCACAGAGAGAAAAAAGAATCTCTAAGAATGAAAGAATATTGAGAGAACTGTGTGACCAATCCAAACAGAACAATATTTGCATAATAGGGGTACCAGAAGAAGAAGAAGAAGAGAGAAAAAGGAATAGAAAGTGTCATAGAGGAGGTAATTGCTGAAAACTTCCTCAATCTGGGGAAGGAGATAGTCTCTGAAGCCATCAAGATGTAAAGATCTCCCAAAACAAGGGACCCAAGGAAGACAACAACAAGACATATAATAATTAAAATGGCAAAGATCAAGGATAAAGACAGACTTTTAAAAGCAGATAGAGAGAGAAAAAATATCACATACAAAGGAAAACCCATCAGGCTATCATCAGATTTCTCAATGGAAACCTTACAGGCCACAACGGAGTGGCATGATATATTTAATGCAATGAAGCCAAAGGGCCTGGAACCAAGAATACTCTATCCAGCATGGTTATCATTTAAATTTGATGGAGGGATTAAACAATTTTCAGATAAGCAAAAGCTGAGAAAATTTGCCTCCCACAAACCACCTCTATAGTGTATTTTGGAGGGACTCCAATAGATTGATGGAAGTATTATTAAGATGAAATAGATGTCACCCAAGGGATAGACAAAGAGTAGAGAATATGATTCATAACATACAAAGAATAGAGGAGGAAGAAAAAGGAGGAAAAAAAAGAATCTTTAGGTTGTGCTTGTAATAGCATATGAAGTGAGTTAAATTACACTTTTAGATAGTAAGGGAATTACCATTGAACCTGTGGTAGCCACAAATCTAAAGCCTGCAATGGCAATAAGTACATACCTATCGATAATCACCCTAAATATAAATAGTCTGAATGCACCAATCAAAAGACACAGACTAACTGAATGGATAAAAAAACAAGACCCATCTATACGCTGCTTACAAGAGACTGGCGACAAACTCAAAGACATACACAGACTGAAAATAAAGGGATGGAAAAGGATATTTCATGCAACTAATAGGGAGAAAAAAGCAGGAGTTGCAGTACTTGTATCAGACAAAATAGACTTCAAAACAAAGAAAGTCACAAGAGACTAAGAAGGACATTACATAATGATAAAAGGGTCAGTCCAACAAGAGGATATAACTATTATAAATATCAATGCACCAAACACAGGATCACCTACACATGTGGAACAAATCCTAACAGAATTAAAAGGGTAAATAGAATGCAGTGCATTCATTTTGGGAGACGTCAACACACCACTCGCGCCAAAGGACAGATCAACCAGAAAGAATATAAATAAAGAGACAGAAGCACTGAACAACGTATTAGAACAGATGGACCTAATGGACATCTACAGAACACTCCATCCAAAAGCAACAGGATAAACATTCTTCTCAAGTGCACATGGAACATTTTCAAAAATAGATCATATACTAGGCAACAAAAAGAACCTCAGTAAATTCAAAAAGACTGAAATTGTACCAACCAGCTTCTCAGATCACAAAGGTATGAAACTAGAAATAAATTACTCAAAGAAAATGAAAAAGCCCAAAAAAATATGGATGCGTAATAACATGCTCCTAAATAATCAATGGATCAAAGACCAAATAAAAACAGATCAAGCAATACATGGAGACAAATGACAACAAGAATTCAACACCACAAAACCTGTGGGACGTGGCAAAGGCCGTGCTAAGAGGGAAATATACTGCAATACAGGCCTACCTCAGGAAAGAAGAAAAATCCCAAATGAATAGTCTAAACTCACAATTAATGAAACTAGAAAAGGAAGAACTAATGAGGCCCAAAGTCAGTAGAAGGAGGGACATAATAAAGATTAATGCACAAATAAATAAAATTGAGAAGAATAAAAAAATAGGAAGAATCAATGAAAGCAGGAGCTGGTTCTTCGAGAAAATAAACAAAATACATAAACCCATAGCCAGACTTATCAAGAAAAAAAGAGTCTACTCACATAAACAGAATCAGAAATGAGAAAGGAAAAATCACTATGGACACCACAGAAATACAAAGAACTATGAGAAAATACTATGAAAAATTATATGGTAACAAACTGGATAACCTAGAAGAAATGGACAATTTTCTAGAAAAATACAATCTTCCAAGGCTGACCCAGGAAGAAACATAAAATCTAAATAAAACAATTACCAGCAAAAAATTTGAATTGGTAATCAAAAAACTACCTAAGAACAAAACCCCAGGACTAGATAGTTTCACTGCTGAATTTTATCAAACACTTAGTGAAGACCTAATACCCATCCTCATTAAAGTTTTCCAAAAAGTAGAAGAGGAGGGAATACTCCCAAACTCATTCTACGAGGCCAACATCACTCTAATACCAAAACCAGGCAAAGACACCACAAAAAAAGAAAATTACAGACCAATACCCTGACGAACATAGATGCAGAAATACCCAACGAAATATTAGCAAACAGAATTCAAATATACATCAAAAAGATCATCCATCACAGTCAAGTGGGATTCATCCCAGGGATGCAAGGATGGTCCAGCATTTGAAAATCCATCAACATCATCCAACACATCAACAAAAAGAAGGATAAAAAACCACATGATCACATCCAGAGATGGAGAAAAGCATTTGACAAAATTCAACATCCATTCATGATAAAAGCTCTCAACAAAATGGGTATACAGCGTTAAGTACCTCAACATAATAGAGGCCATATATGACAAACCCACAGCCAACATTATACTTAACAGCAAGAATCTGATAGCTTTTCGTTTAAGATCAGGAACAAGACAAGGATGCCCACTTTCCCCACTTTTGTTCAACATAGTTCCGGATGTCCTAGCCACGGCAATCAGACAACACTAAGAAATAAAAGGCATTCAGTTTGGTAAGGAAGACGTCAAACTGTCCCCGTTTGCAGATGACATGATATTGTACATAAGAAACCCTAAAGAATCCAATCCAAAACTACTAGATCTAATATCTGAATTCAGCAAACTTGCAGGACACAAAAATAATACACAGAAATGTGTTGCATTCCTATACACTAATGATGAACTAGCACAGAGAGAAATCCGGGAACCAATTCCATTCACAATTGCATCAGAAAGATTAAAATACCTAGGAATAAACCTAACCAAGGAAGTGAAAGACTTATACTCTGAAAATTACAAGACACTCATGAGAGAAATTAAAGAAGATAATAGTAAATGGAAACACATCCCGTGCTCACGGATAGGAAGATTTAATATTGTCAAAATGGCCATCCTGTCTAAAACAATCTACAGATTCAATGCAATCCCTATCAAAATACCAACAGTATTCTTCAATGAATTAGAGCAAATAGTCCTAAAATTCATATGGAACCTCATAAGACCCCAAATAGTCAAAACAATCCTAGGAAGGAAGAATATAGTGGGGGGAATTATGCTCCCTGACTTCAAGCTCTACTACATAGCCACAGTAATCAAGACAATTTGGTACAGGCACAAGGACAGACCCATAGACCAATGGAACGGACTAGAGAGCCCAGATATAAACCCAAGCATATTTGGTCAATTAATATATGATAAAGGAACCATGGATATACAATGGGGAAATGACAGCCTCTTCAACAGCTGGTGTTGGCAAAACTGGACAGCTACATGTAAGAGAATGAAACTGGACTATTGTCTAACCCCATACACAAAAGTCAACTCAAAATGGATCAAAGACCTGAATGTAGGTCATGAAACCATAAAACTCTTAGAAAAAAACATAGGCAAAAATCTCTTGGACATAGGTATGAGCAACTTCTTCATGAATATATCTCCTCGGGCAAGGGAAACAAAAGCACAAATGAATAAGTGGGACTATATCAAGCTCAAAAGCTTCTGTACAGCAAAGGACACCATCAATAGAAGAAAAAGACATCTTACAGTATGGGAGAATATATTCATAAATGACATATCTGATAAAGGGTTGACATACAAATTACACAAAGTGCTCATGCACCTCAACAAACAAAAAGGAAATAAACCAATTAAAAAATGAACAGAGGAACTGAACAGACACTTCTCCAAAGAAGAAATTCAGATGGCCAACAGGCACATGAAAAGATGCTCCATATCACTAATCACCAGAGAAATGCAAATTAAAACCACAATAAGATATAACCTCACACCAGTGAGGATGGCCAACATCCAAAAAATAAACAACAACTGTTGGTGAGGATGTGGAAAAAGGGAACCCTCCTACACTGCTGGTGGGAATGCAAATTAGTTCAACCATTGTGGAAAGCAGTATGGAGGTTCCTCAAAAAACTCAAAATAGAAATAGCATTTGACCCAGGAATTCCACTCCTAGGAATTTACCCTAAGAATGTGGAAGCCCAGTTTCAAAAAGACAGATGCACCCCTATGTTTATTGCAGCACTATTTACAATGGCCAAGAAATGGAAGCAACCTAAGTGTCCATCAGTAGATGAATGGATAAAGAAGAGGTGGTACATATACACAATGGAATATTATTCAACCATAAGAAGAAAACAAATCCTTCCATTTGCAACAACATGGATGGAGCTAGTGGGTGTTATGCTCAGTGAAATAAGCCAAGCAGAAAAAGACAAGTATCAAATGATTTCACTCATCTGTGGAGTATAAGAACGAAGGAAAAACTGAAGAACAAAACAGCAGCAGACTCACACAACCCAAGAATGGACTAACAGTTACCAAAGGGAAAGGAACTGGGGAGACAGGTGGGAAGGGAGGGATAATGGGGTCAAATGGGTATTACGATTAGCACACATAATGTGGCGTGGAGGGGGCATATGGGGAAGGCATTATAACACAGAGAAGACAAGTAGTGATTCTATAGCATCTTACAATGTTGATGCACAGTGACTGTAATGGGGTATGTGGTGGGGACTTGATAATAGGGGGAGTCTAGTAACCATGTTCATGTGATTGTACATTAATAAAAGCAAAAGAAAAATAAAGGAAAACAATAAAAAAAAACTTAAAATAGAGAGTAGAGACTCCCTTCCTTTAATATATCACAAATGAGAGACCTAACTGTTAGAATAGATCACAAATGAGAAACCTGTTGCACTTAAAAATTTTTTTAAATAATTTACCTTTAGGTTGGTGTTTGCTCAGGTGATCATTTAACAGTTATCAAATGCCTATTAGATAAATGAAGTATTATCACATTAAAATAAACAGTAGAGGAGAGGATTAAAGATGGTGGTGTGAGAGGTGAGACAGAGGCTTCCTCCTAAAACCACATATAATATGAAAATATAACTAATACAACTACTCTTGAAAGAGCAACAGGAAGGAGGACTGCAACAAACTACATATACCTGGAGACAAGGGCAGACCTCACAGAAAAGGATAACATACTAAAGCTGTGGTCCTGCGGGATCCAAGCCCTTCCCCTACCCCAGCTCACCAACGGGAGGATAAGGGACGGAGCAGGGAGGGAGAATTCTGGGACTGCTAAATACCTAACTCCGGAGATCTTCTCTGGGAGCACAAACCTACATTTCATGGTGCTTGCATGATACTCTCGTAATTAGGGGGTTGGAAAGCCAAGACAGGCAGAATTCCTGGAGAGACTAAGATTCCAGCTGCTTGTGGAAAGCAGGGATCCATATCCAGCTGATCTGGGACAAATCAATGGCAGGCAGTCTGAGAGACTTCCTAACAAAGAAGCCCTTAGCAAGACGGCTGCTAAAGGGGCAAGGATTACACAAAGCTTATTGCTCAGGAGAAAGGACAGGTAGATAAAATTGTCCAGGTGCACTCTGCCCAGCAGATAGAGAGCTTTCACGATCTTCAGGTGCTCCAGCTCCCTGGCTGCCTACACAGTTCCAAGAACCCCTTCCATGACAGGCAGACTATTGCGCCTTTCTCCTGGCCAGCCCCACTGGGCTTGGAAACTGAGAAACCCTACCCTGGTGTTAGGCCAGCCAGAGGGAAGATCTGTCTACAGCAACTAATAATGCAAAGCACAGAGTCTTGTATCTCTGTGCTTGGCCCACTGGTTCAGGCAGTGAAGGCAGGCATAGCAGCTGGGAACCAGGACACAGCTCTTTCTTCCCACCAGGCACCAATACCACTTCCCTGAAATCCCCAACATTGCTTCAGGGGCTGAGCATCTGCAGAGAGTAGAGCTTCTGGGCACTAGAGGGTGCCATACGGAAATGTGAAATGCCAAAGGAACCTGGTCCAGAGTAAAATTATTAATACAACTCCTGAGAAAGATTTAATTGACCTCACAACTCTCCCTGAAAGGGAGTTCAAAATAAAAATCATTAACATGCTCATGGAGGTACAGAAAGATATTCAAGAACTCGGGAATGAATTCCGGTCACAGATCCAATTGTTGAAGAACATGTATTAAATGGACGGTATTAAAAGCAGATTGGATACGGTGGAGGAGACGATAAACGAAATAGAAACTAGAGAAGAGGAATACAAAGAAGCTGAGGCACAGAGAGAGAAAAGGATCTCTAAGAATGAAAGAATATTGAGAGAACTGTGTGACCAATCTAAACGGAACAATATTCGCAATATAGGGGTACCAGAAGAAGAAGAGAGAGAAAAAGGGATAGAAAGTGTCTTTGAGGAGGTGATTGCTGAAGACTTCCCCAATCTGGGGAAGGAGATAGTCTCTCAGGCCATGAAAGTGCGCAGATTTCCTAACACAAGGGACCCAAGGAAGACAACATCAAGACATATAGTAATTAAAATGGCAAAGATCAAGGGTAAGGACAGGCTACTAAAAGCAGCCAGAGATACAAATAAGATCACATACAAAGGAAAGCCCACCAGGCTATCATCAGATTTCTCAGCAGAAGCCTTAAAGGCCAGAAGGGAGTGGTATGATGTATTTAATGGAATGAAGCAGAAGGGCCTTGAACCAAGATTACTTTATCCTAAAAGATTATCATTTAAATTTGAAAAAGGGATTAAACAATTCCCAGGTAAGCAAAAGCTCAGAGAATTTACCTCCTACAAACCATCTCTACAGAGTATTTTGGAGGGACTGCTATAGATGGAAATGTTCTCAAGGTTTAATAGGTATCACCAGAGGTAATAAAACCACAGTAAAGAAAGTAGAAGAGCTAATTACTAAGAAAATGCACAATTAAATTAACTATCCTCAAAGACAATCAAGGGATAGACAAACAGTACAGAATATACCTAATATATAAAGAATGGAGGAGGAAGAAAAAGGAGAAAAAAAGAAACCTTAGATTGTGTTTGTAATAGCATATTACGTGAGTTAAGTTAGACTCTTAGATAGTAAGGAAGTTAACCTTGAATCTTTTGTAACCACGAATCTGAAGCCTGCAATGCCAATAAGTACATATCTATCCATAATTACCCTAAATGTAAATGGACTGAATGCACCAATCAAAAGACATAGAATCACTGAATGTATAAAATAACAAGACCCATCTATATGCTGCCTGCAAGAGACTCACTTTAAACCCAAAGACATACACAGACTAAAAGTGAAGGGATGGAAAAAGACATTTCATGCAACTAATAGGGAGAAAAAAGCAGGAGTTGCAGTACTTATATTAGACAAAATAGACTGCAAAACAAAGAAAATCATGAGAGACAAAGAACATTACATAATGATAAAAGGATCACTCCAACAAGAAGATATAACCATTATAAATATCTATGCACCCAACACAGGAGCTCCTACATATGTGAAACAAATACTAACAGAATTAAAGGGGGAAATAGAATGCAATGCATTCATTTAAGGAGACTTCAACACACCACTCACTCTGAAGGACAGATCAACCAGACAGAAAATAAGTAAGGTGACAGAGGCACTGAACAACTCATTAGAACAGATGGACCTAACAGACATCTAAAGAACTCTACACTGAAAAGCAGCAGTATACACATTCTTCTCAAGTGCACATGGAACATTTTCAAAAATAGATCATATACTAGGCCCCCAAAAGAACCTTGGTAAATTCAAATAGACTGAAATTGTACCAACCAGCTTCTCAGACCACAAAGGAATGAAACTAGAAAAGAATTACGCCAAGAAAATGAAAAATACCACAAACACATGGAGGCTTAATAACATGCTCCTAAATAATCAATGGATCAATGACCAAATAAAAACAGAGATCAAGCAATATATGGAGACAAATGACAACAATAATTCAACACTGCAAAATCTGTGGGACGCAGCAAAGGCCGTGCTAAGAGGAAAGTATATTGCACTACAGGCCTACCTCAGGAAAGAGGAACATTCCAATATGAGCAGTCTAAAGTCACAATTAACGAAACTAGAAAAAGAAGAACAAATGAGACCCAAAGTCAGTAGAAGGAGGGACATAATAAAGATTAGAGCAGAAATAAAATTGAGAAGAATAAAACAATAGAAAGGATTAACGAAAGCAAGAGCTGGTTCTTCGAGAAAATAAACAAAATAGATAAACCCCTAGCCAGACTTATCAAGGAAAAAAGAGAGTCTACACACATAAACATAATCAGAAATCACAAAGGAAAAATCACTATGGACAGCACAGAAATACAAAGAAATATTAGAGAATACTATTAAAAATTATATGCTAACAAACTGGATAACCTAGAAGAAATGGACAACTTTCTTGAAAAATACAATCTTCCAAGGTTGACCCAGAAAGAAAAAGAAAATCTGAACAGACCAATTACCAGCAACGAAACTGAACTGGTAATCAAAACCTACCTAAGAACAAAATGGTTGAACCATCACTCTAATACCAAAACCGGGCAAAGACCTCACCAAAAAAGAAAATTACAGACCAATATCCCTGATGAACACAGATGCAAAAATACTCAACAAAATATTAGCAAACCGAATTCAAAAATACATCAAGAGGATCATATACCATGATCAAGTGGGATTCATCACAGGGATGCAAGGATGGTACAACATTTGGAAATCCATCAACATCATCCACCACATCAAGAAAAAGAAGAACAAAAACCACATGATTATCTCCATAGATGCTGAAAAAGCATTTGACAAAATTCAACATCCATTCATGACAAAAACTCTCAACAAAATGGGTATAGAGGGCAAGTACCTCAACATAATAAAGGCCATATATGACAAACCCACACCCAACATTATACTTAACAATGAGAAGCTGAAAGCTTTTCCTTTAAGATCGGGAACAAGACAAGGATGGCCACTCTCCCCACTTCTGTTCAACATAGTACTGGAGGTTCTAGCCACGGCAACCAGACAATCCAAAGAAATAAAAGGCATCCAGATTTGTAAAGAAGAAGTTAAACTGTCCCTGTTTGCAGATGACACAATATTATACATAAAAAACCATAAAGAATCTACTCCAAAACTACTAGATCTAATATCTGAATTTAGCAAAGTTGCGGGATACAAAATTAATACGTAGAAATCTGTGTCATTCCTATACACTAACAATGACCTAGCAGAGAAATCAGGAAAATAATTCCATTCAAAGTTGCATCAAAAAGAATAAAATACCTAGGAATAAACCTAACCATAGAAGTGAAAGACCTATACTCTGAAAACTACAAGACACTCATGAGAGAAATTAAAGAAGATACCAATAAATAGAAACACATTCCGTGCATGGATAGGAAGAATTAATATTGTCAAAATGGCCATCCTGCCTAAAGCAATCTACAGATTCAATGCAATTCCTATAAAAATACCAACAGCATTTTTCAACAAACTAGAGAAAATCATTCTAAAATTCATATGGAACCACAGAAGACCCTGAATAGCCAAAGCAATCCTGAGAAGGAAGAACAAAGCTGGGGGTATTATGCTCCCCAACTTCAAGCTTTACTACAAAGCCACAGTACTCAAGACAATTTGGTACTGGCACAAGAACAGACCCATAGACCAATGGAACAGACAAGAGAGCGCTGATATAAACCCAACCATATTTGGTCAATTAATATACGATAAAGGAGCCATGGACATACAATGGGGAAATGACAGCCTCCTCAACAGCTGGTGTTGGCAAAACTGGACAGTTACATGCAAGAGAATGAAACTGGATTATTGTTTAACCCCATACACAAAAGTAAACTCAAAATGGATCAAGTACCTGAATGTAAGTCATGAAACCATAAAACTCTTAGAAAAAAAACAGACAAAAATCTCCTGAAAATAAGCATGAGCAACTTCTTCCTTAACACATCTCCTCAAGCAAGGGAAACAAAATCAAAAATGAACTCGTGGGATTACATCAAACTAAAACGTTTCTGTACAGCAAAGGACAGCACCAACAGAACAAAATGGCATCCTACAGTATGGGAGAATGTATTTGTAAATGACATATCCAACAAGGGGTTAACAGCCAAAATACATAAAGAACTTATACACCTGTACACCCAAAAAGCAAATAACCCGATTAAAAAATGGGCCGAGGATATGAAGAGACAGTTCTCCAAAGAAGAAATTCAGATTGCCAACAGACATATGAAAAGATGCTCCACATCACTAATCATCAGGGAAATGCAAATTAAAACCACAATGAGATATCACCTCACACCAGTAAGGATGGTCAGCATCCAAAAGACTAAGAACAACAAATGCTGGCGAGGATGCGGAGAAAGGGGAACCCTCCTACACTGCTGGTGGGAATGTAAGCTAGTTCAACCATTGTGGAAAGCAATATGGACGTTCCTCAAAAAACTAAAAATACAAATACCATTTGACCTGGGAATCCCACTCCTTGGAATTTACCCAAAGAATACAACTTCTCAGATTCAAAAAGACATATGCACCCCTATGTTTATTGCAGCACTTTTTAGAATAGCCAAGATATGGAAGCAACCTAAGTGTCCATCAGTAGATGAATGGATAAAGAAGAGGTGGTACATATACACAATGGAATACTATTTAGCCATAAGAAAGGAACAAATTCTACCATTTGCAACAACATGGATGGAGCTGGAGGATATTATGCTCAGTGAAATAAGCCAGGCAGAGAAAGACAAATGCCAAATGATTTCCCTCATTTGTGGAGTATAACAATGCAGCAAAACTGAAGGAACAAAATAGTAGCAGACTCACAGACTCCGAGAAGGAACTAGTGGTTTCCAAAGGGGAAGGTGTGGGAGGGTGGGTGGGAAGTGTGGGAGAAGGGGGTTGTGGGGTATTATGTTGGGTACACATGGTGTGGGGGATCACGGGGAAAACAGTGTAGCACAGAGAAGGCAAACAGTGAATCTGTGTCATCTTACTACACTGGTGGACCGTGACTGAACTGGGGTATGAGTGGGGACTTGATAATATGGGTAAATGTAGTAACCACATTATTTTTTCTTGTGAAACCTTCATAAGAGTGTATATCAGTAATGCTTTAATAAAAAAAATTAAAAGAAATAAATAAAAAATAAAATTAAAAAACCTGTTAAAAATAAAAAAAATAAAAAATAAAATGAAATAAATACTAGAATTGTGCAGCTTGCTGCCAATCTGAATTTCTGACATAAAACTTGTTTCAATCTACTTAGCAGATTGGAAACTTTGTCTCATTTCTTATGGCAAAGGTTTTAATCAAAAACAGAAATTAAAAAGAAAAAAGAAGCCATCTATGTCCAGGACTAAAGCACAGATGGCAGTAATTACATACAATCTTTTAACCCGTGTCTTCGAATATATGACTTTTCCTGGGGATTTGATTCCTGTTTGATCTTTCTAGACTCAATTTTACAGTATCTGTATTCTCAGCTAGTCTCTGACTAATCTTGACAGCATTTTAGATAGATGGAGTTGATAGACTGATAAAATTTCAGGTGTCATGACAGATGGCAGGGTAACTGTGCAAAGAGAGAGATGCTTTGTTTAGCACTCCCAGGTTATCATACCACATCCCAAATGTCACATTTCCTTCTGAGAACTTAAAAGAAATCTTGGGATAGGCTCAAAAGACATTTAAAAGACTCTGTCTGTCCTACTAGCTATGTGGCACATTACAAATTTTAATACTTATTGTATTTTCAATTCTAAAAGAAAAGTATGCTTATTTTAGAAAATTTAGAAAACACAGTTTAAAAGAAAAGCCCCTCCACTCTTAGTACATTTTACATGTGTCTTTATATGAACTCTAAATTTGGATGCACATAAAGTTAATCTCTTGACACTAAAGATAGGGAAAGAGGGCCACTGTACCTAGGATAGCAAGAATGAGGGAAAGAAAGATAAAAGATGAGGTTAGAGAGGTAAAGTGATGCCAAATGTAAAATCAGGGTCTTACAAATTATATTAAGCCATTAAAGTTTCTACTTGCTTTGTCTTTGGGAGGTGGTAAGTAAGGGATACAGAAGTGGCACAATCAAATTTGCATTTGGAAAAGTTTACTCTAGCTTTTTTATTGAAAAAATACAATATCTGAAATAAGAAGTTCCCTGGATTAGATACTGCAGAAGAAAAAATTAGCAAACTTAAAACCTTGCCACAGAGGGGAAGACAGAAAGTCTTAGATTGGAGAAGCAAAATGAATCCCAAGCCGGATAATCAACACATGAGATAATCCACACACACATACATAAACTCAATCCACACCAAAAGGACATTATAAATTGCTGAAAATCAGTAATAAGGATAAGATGTTAAAAGCAGTCAGAGAAATAAGATACATTATATATAGAGGGAAAAAGAGGACAAACAGACTTCTCTTCAAAAACTATGTTTGGTTAATCTATTTCATGCTTAACGTATTAATAGAAAAAAAATTAAAAACTGCCAACCTATAATCATTTCCTTCAAGGCCAAATAAAAAATTTCTTAGACCAAAAAAATAAAAGCTCATAATTCATCATTGGCAGACCTACATTAAAAAAATGTTAAAGGAAGTTTTTTAAGCAGTAGAAAAATGACAATAGATGGCAACATGGATCAATACAAAGGAAGGCAGACTGTTGGGAAGAGTAAATGTATGGATAAATATAAAATACTTTCCCCCTCATTCTTAAATTTCTTCAAAAGATAACAATTTAAAACACATACAGTAACAGTGTATTGGAGTTTACAACACACACAGAAAAAAATGTATGGCAAGAACAGCACAAAGGATTGGAAGAGGTAAATAGAAATACACTATGAAATAGTATAATGTGATGTTAACTGATAAATTAAACACATCTTGTAAACCCTATAGAAATCACTAAAAAAATTTTAATGATATGGCTAACAGGTTAACAATGGAGACAAAATGCGGTATTAAAAAATGTCAGAAATATTATAAAGGATAAAAAGGGGCAATCATAACGGAAAAGATGTCAATCCATCAAAAAAAATCTAAGAGTCATAAATCTGTATGCATCCAATAGCAGAATTTCAAATGTAATGAAGCAAAATCTTTCAGAATTCACACTAGAAAGATTTTTTAAAAGGCCACTATACTAAAGTCAATTGTATTTCTATATATTAACAACAAAAAATTATAAACTGAATTTTAAAAATGACTTACAATTACAGCCAAAACATGAAATATGTAGGAATAGAGTTAACCAAATATGTGGAAAATGTGTACATTGAAAACTGTAAAATAGTGTAGATGGAAGCCTCTGAAATCAACTTTGCTATGAAGCCATATTCAGGCAATTAAGGTTAAAGATACTACTGATCTGACTGCATTTTCTACGTGATAATTGCTGACAGAGCCTGATAACCAATATAAACAAAACTGAAGTTACTAAGCTTAGAAAGACAACCAATCTAAAAAAAGAAATGCAGAAGAGACGCTGGAAAAAATAACAGGTGAAAATAACATTGATAAATGCTTTCCCTGGCGAAATATCAACATGGTTTTGACTAGAAGAAAATGTTACATCTAAAGTTTTACGGCTGTACTCACTTTTCCAATTTTTTCTGATGTGATAAAAAAATGCTATATGTTTGCCTAAATGTTTCATCCAAGACAGCTAAGAATGCAAAGTTTGCTGTTGGCATCCAATTTCCCTTAGATAAATTTGTCTTTCCTCCATATAGCCCTTTCATCAAAGCTCTATGACACCTTCAAACCCTTCCTTTTAGAACACATCTTATGCATTATAAAAGATATAGTGACCTTTATAACTTATTTGTATCCTCTAATTATTTTTTTTAATTTGAAACGATTGTCCAGATAGTCAAATTTAAGTTTATAATGTCTTACTATGATTTAGATTTTTTTTCCAAAAAGAACAAAATTATATAGCATAAAAATTCAGGTATCAGGTATCAGAAGGACTCAAAAGGCTATTTTTCACTTTGTTCAAGTTTTGTTTCAGGCATTAAGTGAGTCATACAGTTGTTGCCATTGTTGTTCTCCAAATGTCCAATGTGTATTTACTACAAAAAATTGAAAAATTACAAAGTTATTAGTCAATCTTTAAAAAAAAAAATGCTGATGGAAATTAAACAATTATATAGAAACTGACTGATGAGTTCCATGTAATCACAATCAAACTTCCCTACGGCTTTTGGTTTTTTTTTTGTAAGAATTTACAGTATAATTCTAAAATCACACAAAAATGTAAAGATCCTAGAACAGTCTGACAATTTTGAAAAAAAAACAAACAAACAACACCCCCCACAAAGTTGGAAGGCTCATATTACCAAATTTTAATGCTGACTATAAAGTTACAGTAATCAAGTAAATATAGTATCAGCATAAGAATAGACCTATAGATGTCAATCATAAATTAGTTATGGAGATGAAAGTGCAGCATACAGAATATAATCAATAGTTCTATAACATCTTTCGATGTTGACAGATAGTAACTATACTAGTTGGAAAGAGCATTTAATAACATAGATAACTGCTGAATCACTCTGTTGTATACCTGAAACTAATATTGTATATTAACTATACTTACTTAAAAAAAAAAATTGCTTTTCAAGGATTATACCATGATCTAATGGGAAATAAATAAATAAATAATTTCTAAGAAATAGATTCATTAAAATCATGGATTTAAAAAACAGATCAGTTTGGGGGTTTAAAAAAAAAGAATTGACCTATAGATCACTGGGACTAGAAAGTCTAGAAAGACTCATAAATATATGTTAAACTGATTTTCAACAAAAATGTGAAAGTAATTTAGTGATGAAAGGATGGTTTTTTTCAATAACTGACTTTCCATGTGGAAGAAAAGTAAACTTTTACCCTTACCTCAAAGCACACACAAAAATTAACTTCAAATGGATTATAGATGGAACCAAAAAAGCTAAAACTTAGAAATTTCTGGGAAAAAAAGAGGAAACCTTCATAACCTTAGGTAAGCTAGTATTTCTTAGGTTACAAAAAGCACAAAACATTTAAAGAGAAATGAAAATGAAGTCGAGCCACAGACTGGGAGAAAATACTTGGCAATGCAAATGTATCTGATAAAGGACATGTATCCAGAGAATTCTTAAAATTCAATAAAATGCATGGGAATGATAAAGTCAGGAGAGTGGTTTCTTCTGACTACAGAGGAAAAATACAGAGATCCTGATTATACCTATGTTTAATTTCTTTAAAAATTGGTGAGTAAGCCTTTATTATAATTTTATTCATTCTTTGCTCCATATTTAAAATATTTATAATTAAAAAAGAAAAAGTTAACACTATACCCAGAGAAATTCATACTGGTCCATTAACTTATCATAGTCACTAAGACATTTAATGGAGGGTTTTCCCCTTTGTCTTATTCATCTATGTTTATATGATGTTAAACAGAGGATATACAGAAATATATGTAAAACTGGAGAAAAGAAAAAGATACAGTCATATTTCTAGCTTCCTACTAGCCATTCCTACTTGAATACTTAAAATTTTCCCTCATTGCTTCAACCAGTTCACTAAAAACAAGTTCACTTATCTTTCCCCACACCATGGACTTAAGCTCTATGTTCTTTGCTGATTCCATCATTTTACAAGTCACAAGGATAGCATATTGCTTAGAAGCACCAGCTCTAAAGCCAAAATGCCTGCGTTCAAATCATGACTACCACTAAAAAACTTTCTGATCTTGGGCAAGTTACTTAATCTCTCTGTGCCTCAGGATAAATGTTGCATACATACAAGATGTTTAGAGTTAAACCTAGCTAGCAAGCTAGCAGTCACACTCCATAAATGTTAACCATTTTTTATCTTCTTGATGGTACTAACATTATTATTACAACTATATCCTGATTCATTTTTGTCTCTTCCTTTGCTCTCCCTCTATTAAGGTAAGTACTAAGTCCTGTTGATTATTCCCAGAGCAATCTGACCTCTCCTTATTTCTGGTCACCAGTAGTGGAGAGATCTAGACTATTACAGCCTTCTTCCTACAAGCTTTCCTTTTCTTCAGTTTCTCTCTATTCCAATCTATACACATTGCTGTCAGATAAATCTTTATCCCTTTCCATAAAATCTCCTTTTCTATAGAGGTTGTTCCATGAGGCTCAGTACAAGGAAAAAAAAAA